>OZ008370.1:174446029-174840029 GCA_963931995.1 Phaonia tiefii
GCGATAATTGGTTTTAGTCTTTCGCACTTTATACTTGATAGCACCTTACATGCTATGGCTGGATAAAAGGCTTCTCCCACGGTAGTGGGCACAGAGACTACGGTCACCTTTTTTAATTATGGGATTTTTTTAATTATGGACTCCAATTGCCGGGCATACATTCATCTAACCAAATGTTGCCAATGAGCTGGTGCATGCACCTTATCAGCTCATCGCCGCCAACCTTAAACAGTAGCTTTGTGTTTCTTAAGCCGGGCAATAGCTGTTCTGACCTCTTTTTGATTTGGAGTGGGGTACATCGACGTCGTTGTCCAAATCGCGATCGATTGTCTCGTCGTTAGATATATCAGATACCAATAGTTCAGACAATTTATCTCTCCATATTCCCAACATACTCTGCACATCTGCGATGAGATTTCGTCCTTGTGTTTAAAGAAGGTGCCCCGAAACATGTACATTAGTTCCGTTTTTGACTTTTTGGTAGAATGGTCGGGTTTGGTTCTTCATTCTGTATGTCTGTATTTTTTCACTCTCGCGCTTTCTCCACTGCCGTTTCTTACGTCTAGAGAGACGGCCTAACTCCTTTCGTTTCTACCTATACCCCTCAGTCGAAGCTGGCGTGGCAATAGACTGAAGCATTGCCATGCGTGCAGCGGTCTTTTCGTCATTTGCACTATGACACTCATCATCGTACCATGGCTTATTGCGAAGCGGTATTTCGAAACCAAGTACAGTTGTTGCGGCAGTTTTTATGGAGTCGGAAATGGGTTTCCACTGCGCATCAGGTTATGAGAGCTTCCTTGAGTAGGCTGTGGCTACCTCTGGTAATTGCAGCTTTCCGATGTCCTGCTTCCTCTGCATCTGGTTTCGTACGATTTTCGCTCTACTTAATCTTGTACGAACCTTTCCTGCTACCAGGTTGTAATCAGAATCGATGTTAGCTCCTCTGATCGCTCGTACGTCTATTACACTGGATGAGTGCCGTCCATCAATTACCACGTGATCAATTTGGTTTTTCGTTCTTTGATATGGGGATAACCAAGTAGCCTTGTGAATGTCTTTATTTTAGAATCTTGCATCACTAATAACCATGTGTTTAGCCGCGGCAAAGTCAAGCAGTCTCATACCGTTGTGGACTGGAATTTTCAATAGTTGGATGAACCACATTCTCTCTGTATACGTTAGTATTAAAATCTCCTAGTACAATCTTAATGTCAAGGCAAGGGCAGCGGTCATACGTATCCTCTAGGAGCTCATAGAATATTCCTTTGGCATCATCATATTTATCTTCCGTCGGTGCATGCATACAAATTAGGGAACTATAAACATATTTCGCTTTTATGCGGATTGGGGCTATAAGTTCGTTCACAGGGTTGAACCTAGAGACTTGATGTCGCAGTCTTTTGCCTACTACAAATCCGCAACCAAATTCATGTTTTGTTCTCATGTAAACTGTAGTATATGTCGCAGTTTATTTTTCGTGTGCAGCCATGTCCTGTCCATCGCATTTCCTGGATAGCGGTAATGCCAGCCTTATTATTTTCGACGACAGCTGCCAATTGGATACTTGCATCGGATCTCTATAGGGTTCTCACATTCCGTAAATAGTGGTCCCTATAACGTTTGCGAGGGTCGTCAATAAATAGGGGTCGTTTATGTTTTAGTTTTCGTTTCTGTCTTTTCACTGTCATTATGAACGGTGGCGGCAGCAAACCCAGTCCACCGGGTGTTTGCATTTTACCTACCGAAAGGATATTTGATTGGAGCCGCCCAATATGGATCAGACGCTGACCTGGATGCAATATGTCGAATTATTATATTCTTTTGTTTTTATCCGTCATCCGCCTTCTAAGGACAAAAGAATACGCCCTATTGCTTGATGAGCTTCAGTGACATCAGTCACCTAATAAACTTGAGACCTATCAGTGACCGCATATCCAATCAGGCTGCACATTTGTTTCGGCGTCTCACTCTAGGTAGGTAACGGAGGTTTCCGATAAAGCCATTTCCCAGGGCATACTGCGTGGCAGTAGTGAGTTGCTTGGACTTCCCAATAAAGGAATCATTTCTGGCCACTCCTAAGTGAATGGCTATTAAAAATTTGCCACCTCCACGGACAGTCAAAACAATAACACGCATGTCCTCAGTCTTCCTGGACTAAAAAACAGAATGTTCTTCTGATTCGATTGATGTAGTATTTAGTAGCTGATGCTGCATGTTGTTTAGGGTAAGTAATATTCCTGACATAATATTAAATTCAAAACGTAGGAGATATTACGTAGGACGTAATCAACCTTAAAATCGTAGGGCGTAATCAATCTTACGCAGGACGTAATCAATCTCAATGCAATAAAGTTAATGAACTGTACAAACTGAAGTGCATCATTGACCATACAAGTTTGATTTAGTATTTGAACGGTTTTTACTAATTCGTATGTACCCTCTTTTACATTATGAATGCAGTGTCTGACGCTGCTTGTGAGCCAGAACTCAAGTACGGTAGTCCTTCATAATAAACACGACACTAACATGAGTTATGGTAGGACATACAGTGTTAGCTGCAGTTAATTAAATGCCATGTAATACACCAATCTTACACATATATCAAAAACTACTTTATCCTTTATTCGTTTGCTAATTAATTTATGTTGTCCTTTCCCTACGCCCAAAATAACCCAGCGTATGAGGAATATGACACGTACGTAATAGACCTCTATCAATCATACAACATGTTGTTCCGTATAATTTAATTAATCATTTAATTATGAATCTCTTCATTTTATGAATTCATTTTAAAGATCATTTTTATTACATCAAGGCATCTCATCTGCACGTGCGTGTGTGCATAAATTATGTTTAATATTAATATTAATACAAGTATAATCAATCATTTCACACCATGAATTAAATATTATGAATGTGTGTGTACAATGTGTCCGGCTTTAAATAAAATTAATTTGCAATTAATCTTTGTATTGTCTGTAATACAAAATGTGTGTGCAAAAATGTGAATGTCTAAGAAAGAACGAGGTGTATTCGAAAATATTTGAGGTTGGTATGGAGTGACAGCTTTGTGGATATGGACTGAATAAAAAGTCGACACATAAAACTTTCCTTGTAAGAAAAAATATGAGGAAACTCTGTCTGGTTGTTTTGCTGAAAATAAATAAAGTGCACGCAGGATATCATGGACTGGCAACTCTTGGCTAATATGCATGTATTGCAGTTGCAAACACTTATAAAGTATGGGCCATTTAAGCTTTCGAATTTAATATGACATATACATAGAGACAGACTATTATTTAACGATTAAAAATTTACGTTTTACTCTGGAGGAAAATTGTGAAATTTTAAAAAATTCTTCCAAATTTCTGAATCCCAAATATTATAATTTTTTCCAGAAAATCATAATTTCCATGAATCTCAATCACCTCATTTTACGTTAACATCACAATTGTCGCATCTGGGGCTCGAAAAATCCACACGTCTTATTGTGGGGCCAATTGAAAAATACACGGTGATGATATCACATCTTTTAAACAATTGATCTGATCATTTTGGAATGTACCAGACATTTGTAGAAGAGGAGTCAGCTTTTTAGAATATTATTTCTAGACGCACCCTGTATCAACAGAGATGTTGCTACAAGGTGACAAGTTGACCATTTCGGTGCCGTTGCAACTTTCAAAGTCTAATACTTCTACACTTAAAGACCGCTTACAAAGCTTTATTACTTTCGAGACTCTACAGTGCAGGACAATCAAAAAATATGTCAATAGTTGTGGAAATCATTTATCGTTATTAAGATATTCTCTATCAAAGTTTAAAAATGCCAATTTTTGGAACAAAGATCCTCATCGCACGTTGCGTAATGGGGGCTAAATGAAAAAAAATTAAACAACTTTTTTAAACTTTAAACGGGGTGGTTCAGTCACGACTGGACAAATTTGTGTAGTGTTCGCGGCTGTTGTGCATGAGAACGTGAGTTCGTTCCCTGCTCTGCCCACCTTAAATTTCATTCGACGGCGGTCACCTCGTTTAGTGACGGCGATACTATCGAGTACTTAGCCATGAAAAAGCTTCTCAAAAATAGAGTTCGGAAGTTGTGGGACCCAATCAGTGAGTGTAAACTAGAACGCGCACAGCTCACTGGTTTGTGAGAAGCTCTCCTAATCCCTTCATGGGATGTAACGGGAAATCACTTATTTATTTTATTCCTTGGCTCATTTCATGAAAATATTTTCATGTACGACCATCTCCGAAAAAAATGGCAGCTGTTTGAAAGTTTTCGGATTGGTGGTCGAAGGGTACGAGGGTAAAATTGCTAAGTTCTGAACCAGTGGTCGATTTTTTTTTGTTTTTGGGGCTTGCTGCAAATGCCTTTAAGAGGCCTTTCAGAATGATTAAAAAGAGAAACAAAAGAAAAATCGCCGAGATTCGGAGCTTTAAAAAAAAATTGGGGAAAAAAAACATAAGAACGTGCACATAACCTCAATTTTCTCATACAGATGGCAAATAACTTTCATTTTTTTTCTTCTTAGAAAATAGTCTTACCTCATACCTTTCCAAAATTACTTAAACGAAGCCCAGGCGTCTTACCGTTCCTAAGTTATGCCTATTTGATTGAAATCCAAAAATTTTTTTTTTTTGGAAGCCAATCATTTTCGGTGATGGTCGTAGATGGACATATTTTCATGAAAAGAGCCAAAGAATTCGCTAGTGACATTTGTCCAGTCGTGACTGAACCACCCTGTATAGGGTACTTTTGATTTTGGTTTGTGTCTAGACTAACATATGTTGGATCCTGTAACCGATTTTGGTATATAGTAGTTTTGAAGCCAATAAAAAGTAAATTTAGAAAAGCCAAAGGGAAAGAAGTTTAAAAAAATAACATTTTCTGAAATAAGTGCCAATTCATATTCTAAAACAAAGTAAATTTTCCTAAAAAAATTCCTTATCTTAAAGAAATACCTTTACTTAAAAACAGTAAATTTTGTTACAAAAAGTACTTTCTCTTAAAAAAATAATTTTTTTTAAAGAAGTACCTTTTATTAATAAAGTAAATTTTCTTACAACAAATTGCGTTTTGTTAAAAAACTGCATTTTCTTAATAGAGTACCTTTTTTGCGACACAAAATAAGGTTTCTTGAGATAAGGGCCTACTCCTAAAAATTAACGTATTCTTGAAAAAAGGACCACTTTTAAAACAAATTCCCATTTCTTACAAAAAAGTTTTCTTCAAAAAATACCTTCTCTTAAATAAGAAAAACATTTTCTAACAAAATGCCATTTCTTGAAAGTAGCTACCTTTTATTAAAAATAAAATATTACCTTTTCTTTTCGTTTCTTGACGTAAGAAGCCTTTCTGAAAATAAATAAATTTTCTTTAAAAAATTTCCTAAAAAGAGTACCAATTTTTAAAGAGTACATGTTCTTAAAAAAAGTACGTTTTTGTAAAAAAAAATTCATACTCTTACGGTTTTTTTTCATATAAAGTACTTCTTCTAAAAATAGTACCTTTTCTTAAAAAAAAAGAAGTACCTCTCTTTAAAAAAGAACCTTTTCGGGAAATTATAATACATATTCTTACAAAAACGACCAAAAAATATACTTTTTTCTAAAAAAAAAATATTTCTTAATAAAAGTTTCCTAAATATCCATTTAAATCATCGTATTTTTAAACCGGCGCCTTAGGCGTGTTGGAACTAACTAGTACATAATATATACCGACACCCGGGGGACACCCGTTCCAATCAGGTGTCCCCTGACACCCCATGTAATTTTTTCACTGACATTTGTAATTTTTTTGTTAATACGTTGGCCATTTGAAGGAAACGAATATTTCGGAAAAACGACTAAATTGGGAACACGTCACTAAATAGCACACTGGAAAATATTTTGAGTTATCTCAATGCGTTTGGAAATGCCGACTTCACATCCATAAAATTTTCACAATCACAATATTTTCCCGAAAATGTACCACTATTCATTAGGTATTTTCTTTAGTTTTTTTCCAAGAAACTTATATTATTGCTAAAATATTTCTGAAAGACAAGTCTTTGACAAATATATTTACAGCCAAAGTCACGATGTCGAACGTTAACGTTCGCATGCTTTCTAAGCGACAAACAGCTGATTTCGAAGTCACTAAGACCCATCAGAACGACAAGTCGAATGAAAATCAATGCGAATCAAACGTAAACACTTCAGTACAAAATCGGTAGCCACTAATTATTTTTGCTGTCATCTGTACGAACAGAAATGTCAAAAACACTCACTTGTGTTTTTGTTTTCGTGTAGTGCCCAAAAAAAAAACAGAATTGAATTTAAAATTCTTATAAAATATTCAATCAAATGGAAAATAAATGGTAAGTAAACGGTTAATTATTTCTGTTTTGTTAGAGTAATTATTTTTTGTACATATGTTTATATATTTGAGCATAAACAAGTCAACGTTGCTGCAGCTGCAAACATTTGTGAGATATATGGAGGAAAATACCGAGTTCGTTAGTGGAACGTCAGTCTTTGACTGGAACGTCAGTCAAAAGAGGAGCAGTGGACAAAAGTGTCAGTATATTATTAAGAACTTTATGTTAAATAAATAAACAATAAAAACAAGAAGATATAAGATAATAAAAACAAGATCATTTATTGTAAATTTATATCAAAAACCCACCCTTAATTACAAAATTTTTGGTTGGATTGCATATGATTTGTTTGTTTGTTTTCCTTTGCATTTTGCTGTCAATTTTTTCCAGCTGAGTGGTACAGAGATGTGCTTTTTTGTAACTATTTAATCTTTTTTTTTGGAATTCTTGATCTGGTAGCTTTGTCATTTGACAATGGTTAAATGCCTTTGTTTACAACACGTAAGACCATGCGAACGACAAGTTGAAAGATAGTGACTACCAATTTGAAGCGAAAGTGAGTGCATTGCTGTCGTTCGCTTAGGCTTTCTTTCGACATCGTGACTTTGGCAGTTAATGTAACATTTTGTTCATTCGAAAATGCACCCTACAATCAGCATTCACTGAACTTTTGCAATTTTTGAACAAATTTTTCACTTGCGATGTTTGCCACAAATTAAGCTCGAGGGTTTTTATATAGTCTGTCAATTTTTATTGTACACTACACAATAAAGATCTTAGGAGAGCTTAATATGTCAAAAAGTCGAAAGTTCATAGGAAATTAGTTTTTGATTTAAAATTTCAATCACAATTTCAGTGAATGCTGGCTATAGGGCGCGTTTCCGAATGAACAATATTTTACATTAAATATATTTGTCAAGCCCTTGTCTTTTCGACCTGAATTGGTTAGTCCCGAAGGCGTCGTTTTTCATCACGACAACGTCTTTGCAGACTCGGCAAAAAAAATTCAAGCTTGAATGGGAAGTGATGCCTTAAAGTCCTAATCTGGCACCTTCGGATTTTCATCTATTCCGGTGTCTACAAAACGTTTTGAGTATAAAATCCTCAATACAGAAGAGGGTTTACTAACCGAGTTGGTCGAGTATATTTGTAGAACAGGCCAGTCGTTCTATTAATTTCCATATTTATATAGTAGATATTTACTATTGACATACAATGACTACCATAAGTTGTTTTAAAAAATCATTGGAAAAACTCCAGATTTTTAAATTTTCTGACATATGAAACCTATATGCCGACATCTGTTTTCTCAAGGAGTTCCAAATTATAACAAACTTAGATGAGTGTATAACCACACACAACCAGGCCGATAACGTTGGCATCAATTCCAAATACGTTGTCTATAAACACAATCACTTGTCGCCAAAAGTTCTAAAAGTCTCTAACACCAATCTCAGCAATTTTTAAAAAATTATTATTTTCTCCATCCCGGAAGAACAAAACCGTATCGAGTGTATTTTTCATCCTATAGAATATAAGTTTCCACTTCATGATCAGATGTCTTAAAAAACTTTAAACAATTTTATTCTATTTGTCAGGCCAAAAATTCCAAAAATTTCTCAAAAATATTGAATCTTTCTTATTTTTAATATACATACATATTCTAAGTATATATATATTTTACTTAGTTGATTTTTAGCTCGTCAACTGTGGTAATATACTATAAACACCAAGTCTTCTTTCAATTTGGGTCACGGAGATAGAAAGGATGGACACCTTTGTTTATTTACCACTAGAAAATTCTTTATTCGTGTGAAAGTACGTTCGATGCCATTATATACGGAACTCGATTTCTTTTGCATGGCCACCACGGGCACGCTTGCAGAATTTTCGACGGTTTTCAAGCATAAATCGGCCGATACTGCTGCAATTTCACGTTCGATATTCGTACGAAGACCATAGACTTGACGTAGCCCCACAGGAAATAATCTAACGGCATCACATCGCACGACCGAGGCGGACAATCGACTGGGCCATTTCGTGACATTACACGTTCACCAAACTTGGTTTCAAATAAATTGATTGTGACATTCGCTGTGTGGCTTGTGGCGCCGTCCTGTTGGAACCACATGTCCTCCAAGTCCATATTATCCAATTGGGGCCAAAAATAATCGGTTATCATTGAACGGTAGCGATTCGCATTCACAGCAATGTGCCGGTCTTGATCATCACGGAAGAAGTACGGCCCAATGACGTCGCCGGCCCATAAACCGCACCAAACCGTAATTTTTTCGGGATGCAATGATGACTCATGGATTACGTGTGGATGGCTGTCTGACAAATAATGCATATTTTGCTTATTGACGAAGCCATTCAGCCAGAAATGAGCCTCATCGCTGATTGTTGAGGCCTCTTAAAGTTGGCCTCTTAAAGTTGAGGCCACAGACTCCAGATTTCGGTAGTAAAGTTTAATAATTTCGACTCGATGTTGGCTCGTATATCTGTCCATGATGAAATGGCAAACCTTACTGAAGAGAAATGTCAAACGAGCGGGAAAAAATATGGCGTCGTTTGCTATCCCTATCGATTTACTTTTGTAGCGTCTCTGTTGAAAAACCCTTTAAAATTGCGTGTACTACACCATGCCAGCAATGCATTGTTACAACATTCTGGAACAAATTTTGGACGAGAGTTTTAACGTACGAAATTCTCGATAGGGCAAAGATGATAAAAATACCATAGATGGTGAGATATGATTTGAAGTCTAATTCAATTTTCCAGATGGTGCAGTAATGGTGGATATGGGAAATTTTCCCTGAAAACAAAACCTATTATAAAAAGAAATCCATGAAGTATCAGGGGACACCCGGTTGGAACGTGGTTCGTTTCGCTTTATATTATGTAGTATGTACTAATTGCGGCCGTCGGTGATGTAATGGTAGTGGGGTAGTCACCTCGCTTAGTGACGGCGACACTACCGACTATAAAGCCATGAAAATGCTTCTCCAAATACCGTTCGGAACCGGTGAAAAACTGTCTGTCCCAATCAGTGAGTATACAACTAGAATGCACAAAACTCACTGGTTTGTGAAAAGTTCTCCCCAATCCCTTCTTGGAATGTAATGGGAAACCATTTATTTATTTTATTTAATTCCAACACGCCTACGGCACCCGTTGAAAAATGCGACAATTTAAATGGATTTTTACGAAAATATACTTTTTTTAAAATGATAAACTTTTTAAGAAACCTTTCTTTATACTTATAGAATTTTTTTTTTTAAAGTATATTTTTAGGTAATTTTTGAAAGAATATGTATTATAGTTTCCCGAAAAGGTAATTTTTTAAAGAGAAGTACTTTTATAATGTTTTTGTTTAAGAAAAGGTACTATTTTTAAGAAGAAATACTTTTTGTAAGAAAAAGCCATACGAGTATGAATTTTTTTTTTAAAAGAAGAACTTGTTTTTAAGAACAAGTACTTTTTAAAGAAGTGGTACTCTATTTAGGAAAAGGTTATTTTTTTTAGAAAATACACTTATATTCAGAAAAGCTACTTCTCTCAAGAAAAGAAACGAAAGGGTATTATTTTATTAAGGAATTTGTGTAAGAAAATGTATCTTTTTTAAGACAAGGTATTTTTTTGAGAGGAAGGTTAGAGAGGGGTTTATTTTATAAAATTGGAATTTTATTTAGAATTCATCCATTTTTCATGAATAGCTACATTTTTAAGAGTAGATACTTATCTCAAGAAAAGTTGTTTTTTTTTACAACAAAGGTACTCTTTATAGAAAATGTAGTTTTTTAGGAAAAGGCAATTTGTTGTAAGAAAATTTACTTTTTTAAGAAACTTATTTAAAAAAAATACTTTTTTAAGAAAAGGTAATTTTTTAAGAAAATGTACTTTTTTTAAGAAAAGGTACTTTTTTAAGAAAATATACTTTTTTTCAGAGAAAGTACTTTTTTAAGAAAAGGTACTTTGTGTATGAAAATGTACTTTATTTAAGCAAAGGTCCTTCTTTAAGATAAGGTATTTTTGTAAGAAAAGGTAGTTTGTTTAAGAATATGCATAGGTATTTTTTTGAAAAAATTTACTCTTTATAAGAAAACGCACTTATTTAAGAAATTTTATTTTTTTAAATTTCTTTCAATTTGGTGTTTCTAAGTTTACTTTTTATTGGGTTCAAAACCACAATATATACTAAATATTTGTTACAGGCTTCGGCTGGAAAGCCTCCCATTAAACAAGAAATTTCCTAACATATGTTAGTCTAGACACAAACCAAAACAAAAGTAACCAATATAGTTGATAATACTGGGTTGTAGTTTTTTCATTTAGCCCCCATTCCGCAACGTGCGATAAGTAGCTTCGTTCCAAAACGTATTTAGCCAAGCTTCTTTGTCCTTGCTTTCTTTGCTTTGTGCCTTTCTATTGCCAATATTTTATTTTTTAATTCAAATAAAATCGGAATAAAAATGATTTTTTAAAAATGGTCTTCCCTTCAGCCTTTGCCACCTGATGAAATTGGTGAATAATCCAATGAACCATTTATGGTATTTCTATCATCTTTGCAATAGAGAATATTATGACTGTTGTATAGATATACTTTAGTTTATTTTGTTATGCTTCCATATGCAGAATATGAAATGCTTTTTAAATAGGTGTCTTGCAAATATGTGGTTTGAACACAATAATACCGATGTTATTATGTGGCCCGCACAGTCACCGGATCACAACCCTTTCGAAAATTTTTAATGTGATGTCAAAACGGAGGTCTCATTAGCAAAACGGAAAACCAACAATGAACTTAGGTGTGTAATACCTGATGAAAGTTGTAAAATACTAGTTGACTCCATGAATCGCCGTTGTGAAGCAGTAAGAAGCAGCAAAGACAGTATTAAATTCAGAGATATATCGGCATTTAACTTATTATTATACCCTCCACTGTAAGTGCTAGAGGGTATATATCAGTTTGTCATTCTGATTGTAACATATAGAAATAAGGCTTTGCGGCCCCATAAAGTAAATATATTCTTGATCCTTATAACAACCGGAGTCGATATAGCTATGTCCGTCTGTCCATCTGTTGAAAACATTCTCACGACTTCAATCGGCGATAACGCAGTTTGGTTTTTGGCCAGAATGTTCCACGTATTCCTGAGCAGTTTGGTATTGAAAATCAGCGAAATTGGTCCATTGGAAAAAATTTTATGATTGGAAACGTCAAAAAACTCATAAAATTTTCACATTAATTTTTGTAGTTTTATACTAAACTACTCCTTTTGCCGTGTGGTGAATTTCCATGTTGAAAATCTTTGTTGTTCTTTATAATAGGTAAGTACTTTAGAATGTTTAGATGTACTTTCATGTGTTCATACATTTATATGAATTTTGTCACACTTTATCTGAGGTCGCTGTGGCCTGATGGGTAAAGGGTTGCGCGTTGGAGTCTGAGGGTTGTTGGTTCAATTCTCGTCCCAGCTTGTTTTTTTTTTAACAGTTCTTCAAAAAATGCTTTTTTATTTTTAAAAAATGCTTTCAACTTGTTTTTTTTTTAACAGTTCTTCAAAAAATGCTTTTTTATTTTTAAAAAATGCTTTTTTATTTTACTTGTGAACAAGTAACTTATTTTTATTTTTTTTTAAAAAGTACATTTTCTTAAAAAAAGTACATTTCTTAAGTACATTTCAAAGTACATTAAGTACATTTCAAACTACATTTCTTAAGTACATTTCATTAAGTACATTTCTTAAGTACATTTCTTAAGTACATTTCTTTCTTAGGTACATTTCTTAAGTACATTTCTTCTTAAGTACATTTCTTAAGTACATTTCTTCTTAAGAACATTTCCTCTTAAGTACTTAAGAAATGTACATGAGCATTGTGAGCATTTGTGAACAAGTAATTGCATTTGTGAACAAGTAACTTATTTTTATTTTTATTAAAAAAGTACATTTTCTTAAAAAAGGTCCATTTTAAAATTTAATATTTTGCTGGTTAACACTAAGGTGGAGGGTATCAAAGATTCAGCACAGCCAAATTTAACACTTTTACTTGTTTTAAATGAAAATGGACAACTTCTTAATTAATTGTTCTTTAGGGAAATCATAAGGTTATGTTTGCAATTGTCTAAAAAGTGGGTTTTCAATAGGCGCTTTATTTGTGATACCAATACTTTAGACATAATTTAAGTAAAGATGCAGCATTGAACAATTGTTATAACCATTTTATCAGACAGAACTGATTTAACTGCAAGCTACCATCATATAATGTATTACGCATAGACATTTTACATATTGCATATATAAATCATGCATCAAGTTTAGTTTCTGTTGTTTTAATTTTATTTTATTATCTTGGAAAGGAGGATTCATAGTGGCAGGGAATGATGAAGAGAGTATCAAGCAATAATAAAGTGCATTAAATTCTTTTTGTATACAAGTTTTTATCACACAATCTTTTTGTTTCATACACATACTGTACTGGCTTTGTAATGGTGGTCTGCCACGCCTACCACCATTTACTTTTACACACTTGGCTATTATCTCTTCGCATGTTGTTACTATGTAGTGCACATCAAATGGCAAGAACGACAAACGACTAAGGGGTAAGAAATCCCTATACAATTCCCATTTTCTTCTCACGCATTGTGTTGCGGGAATGTTGTATGTTTTATATAAACATTTGCATATCCGTCGTAATTGTCTTCAAGAGAGCTCTTAAAACTTTATAGGATGTACTGGGTATGTGTAGTTTTCATATGTATATGTATAAGTTTTATGTTAATGTATAAGTTGTATTATTGTTTAGGTTTATTATTATTACAACAGCGATCCCTTTTGTTGTTAGTTGCTTTTATCTGCAAGATGTAGTTCATCTTAGTAGCCTACAGAATGTGAATACAGAACAATAAAGTACAATTTTGTTAAACCAAAAAAAAATATATATCATAGACATTTTTTTTTAAAAGGTTTGTGAAATATTCATTCACGGACCTATACAGTTTGAAACATATTTTTGTTTCTAAACATTCTAAAGAATGGAGAAATTATCTCCATTTCACGAATTTCCAGTTCGTGTTAACCTCAAACGTGCTGTTTAAATACAAACGTAGTCATGTAACCTAAACATGAATAGCAACTCTTAAGCGTGCCATCATAAATCACATTTTGAGTGTGAGTTAACTGTTGTTGAATCGTGTTAAGTGTCACTATCAACACAAACTGCACTAACACGGTTGTGAACAGCTGTTATCACTTCAGAACCATTGTTGCCAACCCAAATTTGAAAATATTTTTAACAAGCTGAATTTTGAAAATGACTGGCTAAAAGGTTTTTATTTTTTGGCAATAAATATACTTTGTTTGGAACATTTATGCAACAATTAATTTGTTAGCAGCAGCTGCACATGTTTAGTACCATATCGTCAGCTGAAATGCAAAACAACGTAGGTACACGATTAATGCTTTTTCGGTATAAGACACATTCCTTTTAAAATGGCAGCGAATATCATTTTGGAAGTAAAATTTTCAACTAGTACTCAAGCTAAGATCTTACTTAAGTTAGGAATCGAAAATATATGGCTCGCAAACTAAATACTTCCATTTTCAGAGGCTTCCTCTTCCGGGACGGTATACGAATTAAAATTGTGGTTACGATTTTTAGCATTTCTTCTAACTTCCAACTTAGAGTTTGCAACAATATTTGACAGTACCCTAGATCAAGCGGATGACGTGGTACTAATGGTATCTGGTTTATTTCCCATCCATGTCGAGCGAAATCATGAATGGAGCCTTGAAATCACCTTGAATCACTTAATAGCCACTGTGAGTGGTCTTGGAGTGAATTCAGGAAAAACTGAGGTCATGCTTTTTACCTCGAGGACCAATATACCAAAGTTTAATCCTCCTCGGCTAAGTGGAATAGAGACTCCACTATCAACTTACGCTAAGTACTTGGTCGTGATTCTACACCCTAAACTATCCTGGAAGCGAAACATAGAGCACCGCGCACAGAAAGCAACCATTGCGTACTACGCTTGTCAGAGAATGTTCGGAAGCTGATGGGACTCCAACCGAAAATGGTGCTATAGATGTTTACTAGTATAAACAGACCTATACTCTCCTACAGAGCAATGGTATAGTGGCCTGTCGCGGGGAAGACGTCCACCATGAAACTGTTGTATAGAGTTCAGAGATCAGCTTGCATCGGCAAAACAGGCGCAATGAGGATGTCTACAGCGGAAGTCCTTAATGAAATGTTTCATATTATACCAATGGACCTTCACATAACAGCTAGTGCGGCCGGGAGCGCCACCTGACTAAATGCTCTTGAATTCTGGAAGAGCAACGCATATGGACATGCGGGTATACAACAAACAATTCCAAGAGAACTCAATATAATCACCGATTATTGCACCCCATCATTGACATTCGATAACCTATTCGACGTCAGGTTTACCAGAAGAATAGAGTGGGATAAAGGAGAACCACGGACATGTGTTGACATCAAAGTATTTACGGATGGATCCAAAATGGAATGTGGAACCGGCTCGGGTGTTTTCTCCGAAGAGACAAGTCTCAATTTATCATTCGAACTCCCAGACAAATGCAGCGTTTCCAAGCGTAGGTACGGGCCATCGAGGAAGCCTGCGCCGAACTTATACTGCAATGGAAAACAGATCGCATTGGAATGTGCTTAATTGTCGAAAAAGATAAAGTGGTATATTCTTAGAAATTAGTTTATGAAGGTAGACGAGGATTTTGGTCTTCAACAGGTTGTCGAAAGAAATGCCATAAAGTGATTTAACGAACTGGTGTACACAAGCGTATTTTTTCAGACCGTAGATATACCTAATAACATTGTTAAATATGACGTTAAGCTGCCGTTTACTTGACGAGTCACAGTTTGCAAAAAGTTCACAGCCATATAGAAGTCCTGGCATTATGTACGACTTAGCCAAGAGTACTCTTATATGAAAAGGGGTATATGCTTGAGAAGACCATAAGGTTCTCAACTTCGAAGAAGCTTGACCAACAACTAAGTTAATATGGTTCGACCAGGTGAGTGACCTGTTTAAAATGATTTCTAGGTACAATATCGGAAGTATATGAAAGCCTTTTTTAAGGAACGTCCAACGGTATATAAATAATGCCAAAGTATGTCCTAACACATCCATTTTTCAGGGACATTCCGCAAAAAATAGAATTTTTACGTTTTTAGTGCGGAAATTTTTCTGTGTTAAATGTCAGTCTGTAGTCAATATAAGTAGAGACATGTTTCAGGTTTTTTGGAATTCGCACTAGTTCGCATTTACTAAAAATTCAATACGGTGAAGTCTTCTTCGATTACAGCTCATAAATTTTGAAATTCTGAACTCCAACACCAACCAAGCTATTTAATTTAATTTAATAATTTAGTTTAATAATTTTCACTTTCACAACTTTAAAAATTACACAAACATGTCAAAGTCAATACATATTGATGACTATAAAACTTCCTCTTACATACACAAACGACAATAAACATATTTTTAAATGGATTTTCAATGTTTTGTGTTTTAACTTGTTCCGAGAAAAACCGCCATAGTTTGTAAATGTAGAATCCTTGTTAATAATTATCATATCGGCTGTAGAGGATACTACGAGTAGATATTTATATCAAACCAGTACTAATAGGACGGGTATCAAAAATGTTGCAACACTACGAATTCTAGGGCAAGTACATTTGGATGCACCGAAATCTTTTTAATTATGGGGGGTTGAATTTTGGGGGCAAGCGAGCTGCTTATATGAATAACAGAAATGTTTTTTTATTGCGATGCTACTTTTTGTCCAAATGTCGTGTGGAGACAAGCATATGAAGGAAAATTAATTTTAACAGCGTATCTTGGCCAAAGACAAAAGGCATGAAAACTCCTGAGGTCGACCTAGACCAACCATTATTTCATAATTGATGATACGTATTTGAAATAATGTGATTAATGCATTTTCATCCTATATAATTGCAGAAGTTTGAATGAATAAGGATTTTGGTAATCTTTTTGTTACTTCCCACGTTTTCAGCCACTCAAAGTTAAAAAATTTTAAAAAACGAGTACGTGTGGTGTGGTTCGTCCTAGAGAAAAGTGGTCTTCGAAATCGATATACAAAGAAACCTCTAATATAATAAAATATTGTACAGTCAACCAGTAAAGTTTTATGGGCCTCCAAAAATTGAAGATAGGTTTTGGACATTTTTTGTATTTTGGAAGGGTAAATTGTTGTGCCTTGACCAATGGACAAACTGACATTCATTCCATGTCAAACCGGACGATTTTCTGAAAAAATTTACATCGATGATTCCGATTTTTTTGAAACTTTAAACTTTTTTGAAACTTAAATTATACGACAATACAACTTTTGCAGATGTACTAAATGAAATGCGGAGTACTAAATGGTCAGCTGTTGTTTGTTTTATATATGTATGTATGTTTTTGTGTGAAATACAAATATATTAACGCTTTGATGCTTTCTATTTTTGACGTTTTTCAGATTTCCGTATATGTGATCTACGAAAAGGGAGCTTACGTGCGAAAACTAGTTTTCTGTGAAAAAGCTGTTAAAAGTAAGCAACTCGTTTCGTCAGTTTCTCATTATCTCGTTAATTGTTCTCCGCGCCGGACGTCCAGTAAGTGTTGTTGTTGGTCCAGTAAGTTTTGTTGTTGGTCGGAATATTATTATAGTTCATCGTGAAAGTTGCTAGTGTGGAACATTTAAAAAAGTGACACTGAAACAGTGACGTTTACTGTTTCTGTTGATTATCGTCTTCGCATTTCGCATGAAATGAAACATGAGTGTTGATGAGGAGTTCAGTGACGTATACGGACAATATTTCCATGAAAATGATGATGAAAACGATGATGAAAACTATGAAGAGAGCGATGATGATGAAGACGAAGTATGTGTATCTCAGGCAGAAGATGATACCGAACAAACTTTTGTTAACATGGACCTGTATGTTGTTGATGTTAAGGAGGAGGAGCTGGTAACAAAATTTCTGTCAAAAGATTGTTGTAATAATGAATGCCATACACTGATACCACGGGAAATGACACGAGAGTGTTAAAACCTATCGATCCTGAAATGCCGAAAGTTATACAACCACAGCCGGTTTATCTTTGGAACGTCAGTGGTACATCTATCACAATCTTCGCAGCTTAGTTTCGGATATATCTAAAGTAGATATTGTGGCTCCATTGCCGAAAGATTTGCCATCGAAGAAACGGAAGGCAAAAACTAGTGAAGATGTTCTCAAAACCAGACGAGGAACCAGGTCCATCTTCCTCAGGATCAACACGTAAAAAGATCTCAAGGAAAACGACAACAAAGAAAAATACATAAACTACTCAGCATTATTATTTTTGGTCCATAATACGTTTTTCTACTGTATACTCATGTCTTTATAGCTTATAGTTCAATGTATTTTGTTCATTACCAATAAATTACATTTTGTCGTATTTTTACTCTTCTTTATCTACATTTTTCGTACACTTCTAAGCAAGTTAGGATTTTCTGCTTTTCACCACGTGAAAAAGCATCTCATCTTCCATCCGAATCAACCAAAAAGTGAAAATTGATTTTTTGACACCTAAGCCCCCTTTCCGTAGACCAGGTCACATATGAATATACGACAGGGTGTTCACATGCATATACCGCAGGGTGTTCACACTATAGATTTGCAGAGTTGTAGTACTTTCGGTAGATATATTTTCGAGGACTACATTAAGTAATTATTTTTTTGTAAAATATAACGCATTATTTCTCCAAGCTAAAGTTTTCAGGGTTTGTTTAGAATCGATGGAGAAGTATGCGTGTATTTTTGTTAATTTGGAATATTGGTGCAAAAATAGTGAAAATAACGTTACAAAATTAATTTCACAAATATACAAATGTTCGGCACCCTGTATAACAAAATTAAATTAGATCGGCAAAAATAAGGTATAGCTTTTTAAAATCCACTGTCGCGTTTTGATCCTACACCTGTTTCAATGTAGCCACCTCGGCACATTTTTCATGATTTTGAACATTTTAAAAAGTATATATGTAACTCCTTAAAAAATTTTTTTTTTTCTGACAAAAAAAAATTAAATAGTGCTAACAGTAGTGCAATATTGCCAAGTTTCATAAAAATCTGAAACGGTCGTGTAAAAAAGGTGTCCGGTTTGACATGGAATGAACGATATATCAAATTGGTGTCACTTGTACAGGAGCTTGGAAAATCACTAGTAAATTCCCAAGTTTAAATCCGAAATATTTTAAATTTTGCGTTTCTGACTATTAACGGAGGTTAATATCAATGATATGTAAATCAGTGGAAAGTCTGTCGTAAGAATTATCATCTAAGAGAAAGAAGTGCCATCATAGTGCTCTTTAGACGGATATTTTGGTATTTTTATCGTCAGAGCTTTTCCAATTTGACATCGAAGTCGCTGATCAAATTTCGTTGAAATAAAGTGAAATCTGTGGTATTTTTAAAGTCACATAACAATATCGATGTCGCATTATACACAGTTAAATTTTGGTCATTATACAACCATTTTGAAATATTTTATACCCCTAATGTCTCTCAATGGGGCAATCTAAGTGAGAAATGAAATCAGTCGAAATGCACGGCAATCAAACGGATTTGTTATAGGGAATATCAATAGCATTGACACGTTAATCACAAATCAGAACTGTATATATTGCAGACGTTTTAATTCTTCGTGGCATAAAATAGATATCAAAATAATAATAAATTGCAGTAATTAACATAATTACTAGTTAATACATTCATTTTGACGAATACACAATATTTTAATGACAACGTAAATCAAATTCTATTTTTGCATAATTAAGCTGCCATTACTGCACAAATTTAAACAGCGCAACGATATCACTTCTAATTTAACTGAATTGCCTATTATTCCAACAAAAACTATAAATTTTCAATTAGGAACCTTGTAAGCATGTACTGTGAAATTCCCATACTTTAACTAAAACTAACAAAATCGGTCATAAAATTCAAATTCACAAGCATAACTATACATTTACAGATACATGTACAGTATCGTTTTCTCTAGTAACCATTGGAGCCTCTTCATCCTAATATGGGTTGCCCATGATATGTTTAGTACTTGTTATCCAAAAAATTAAATTTTCCTTTACGATTACGGGTCATTATCATAATGTCTAGTTAGAGCTAACTAACAATTATAATTTTAAAATTCCATACAAACTGACAGCTAAAACTTTTAGTTAGTTTTAACTGCAGGATAACTTGTGTTGGTGGTGAAAAGGGTGTAATGGATATTCTATTGACACCGAAACAGTTTCAACAGTATTAGATTTCAACGTAACCAGGAAGCTGAATTCATAGTGGAACTTAAAAATTTGCACATTTAAAGCCTTTTAAGAGACTGAAAGTAAATAAGTTAATCAAGTGGGTGGACTTATTGTTGGTTCAAGTTTCTAAGCTAAATTAGCCATGGAGCTAAACGTACATAAATTTCGGGATTTCCGATAGGTACATAACAATGTTGTATTTAAATAAAACACGGAATAATTGTGATAACGGACTGAAATTTATTCTAGGTGTTGTCACCATATTAGATTTAATTATGGAATTTTAATTTCGTTCACATGACCACCTCGAGCACGGTTGCAGCGATGGTTTCTTTGGAGCTAATTTTCCACCACTCTTCCATACATATCGATCGGAACTTACGAAATTTCGCGTTCGATATTGTTCCTGAGATACTCTAATTGTTTGTGGATGAATTGCAGTCTCTTGAAACAAAAGTGGGTTTGTTGCTCGCCAGAAACGCATATTTTGCTTGTTGACAAACCTGAAGATGATTTTTTGACGAAAGCATTAAAAGACTGGATCAACCATATGCTAAGGAATAGATGGATAAACTGTGGTTCCCATGATGTAACTATTAGAGAAAGAGTACAACTTGGAACTCCACAGGTAAGGATTATATCACCACTCTTATGGGTCCTCACAATACACAGTCTCCTAAGGAAACTTACCGAAGAAGGACTTAAACCAATCTGCTACGCAGATGACGTTATAATACTTCCTAAGGGAAAGAACCCTAACCAATTATGAAGAGAGGCCGGGAGGGCACTGAGTATAGCGAATGACTGGGCACAGCCAAGTGACTTAAATGTAAACCCGGACAAAACGGAAATATGTCTATTCACAAGGAAGACGAAAATCTCAGAATATGAAGAGCCACGATTCTTGGGAAAGACGATAAAAATATCCGATAAGGTTAAATACTTAGGAGTAATCTTAGATCGGAGACAGAATTGGAAGCACCACATAGAGGAAAGGGCTTATAAGGCCTACAGATGCTGGTCGCTATGCAGAAGGGCTATACGATCCAAATGGGGCCTTAAACCGACTATAACACACTGGCTCTACAGAAGCGTAATCAGGCTAGTACTAACATATGCTTCTGTAGTAATTTGGACGGCAGTTGAGAGGAAATGTAACATCGCGATACTGAAGAGGGTTCAGAGAATTTTCTGCATTGGTATCAGCGGTGAAATATGGACAACCTCGACGAGAGCCATGGAGACAATTTTATGTATCCAGCCAATCGAGATTAGAATCAAATACGAGGCTGCCCTTGCGGCAAAACGCCTATAAGCTACAGGTGAATGGATCAACAGGGATCTTACGTCAAAATACCAACGGATAACTGGGGCCTTAGTCGGATACACGCAAGATACGAGTGAATCTGAACGGATAATCGAGATAAGGGTTAAGGCGAACTGCGTGACCTTAACGCCAACTATAGACGCCTCGAAGAATGGGGCCCTGGCACCAATGCCAAATGGGACTTGCTGCAACATGGACGGCTCAAAGCCAGGAGAAAAAACGGGTCTAGGATTCTTCATTGAAAATCCAGCAACCGAATCCCATCTACGTCTCCCGGATCATAATACGAACTTTCGAGCGATTACGGAGTGTATCAAATGGCTCGGCGATAATACAATCTCAGACGAGGCAAATATACTGAAACTGGAAATCTAGAACCGTCCTTGAATGTAAGAAGGTGATAAACGTTTACTCTATGCACTGCAGACTCTACATCATGCACAGCGAAGTATTAGGCAACGAGAGAGCGAACCTCCTAACAACGAAAGCCAGGGAACTCCAAACGGTGAGCCTAGAAGGAGCGAAACTCTTTGGGGTGACGAAGGCTGAGTTAAGTAAATGGGCGGAGTCGGCACATATAGCCCAGTGGAACCGGGAATCAGTAGGCAGGATGACAAAGATCCTCTATGGGGAGACCCAGATGGATTGAGGACAAAAGGTTTGCTGAAACTGGGAAAATCCGAAATGAGCAAAATGATGGGAGTCTTAACGGGGCATTCGGGATTACGGGCCCACCTGTACCGTATTGGACTAGTGGCGAACAGTGAGTGCAGGGCATGCATGGAGGACCATGAGACGATGGAGCATTTCTTATGCCACTGCCGGCCTTCACACAAGCTAGATCCAGATATCTTTCGGATAGTACGATACCGGACATGACCAAACTTGTGGGTATGGACTGGAACAAACTAAGGAATTTCGTGAATAGCACCGAATACCTATAAGGGATATAGTAAAGTAGTAGGATAAACATAGAGCGCACAACACGTTGAATTAGCGGCTTAAATGTATGTCTTACTGATATGGGAAGGTTTAGAGTGCTCCTTCTGAACACTCAACACCGAACCCCTCTTTTCAAACTAAGTAACTAACTAACTAGTTCCAACACGCCTAAAGCGTCCGTTGAAAACACGATAATTTTAATGGATCTTTAAGAAAAAATTTTTTTTTATAGAATGTATTTTTTGTAATGTATATTTCTAGGTCCTTTTTGTAAGAATTTGTAATACATTTTGCCGAAAAGGTATTTTTTTACTTCTCTAATTAAAAGCTAATGTTTTTTTTAAGAAAATGTACTATTTTACTTTCGGTTGGAATAAGCCATAGGACTATAATTTTTTTTTTTACAAAACAGTAATTTCCTTAGAACAGGTACTTTTTAAAGAAGTGGAACTCTTTTTAGGAATAGGTTATATTATAAGCATGTATGGTGTTTTTTTTAATTTGCATTGGATTTTAATTTGCATTACTTTATGTAATGCAAATGCAAAAGAATTACCATTGTTAGCAATAGCAATTTAAAAATTTTGAATTTGAATTTGCTCCGACAATGCAAATGCAGGTTGTGGAATCGGTTGCCAATTGTAATGAAATATGGGAATGCTTTTAATTGTTTTGCATATGTTTTACTGCTGGCAATTCTGTTTTTTTATATGTAGAGGTTTGTGGCTTTGATTGGTACTGCCTCATATTACTTTCAAATTCATAAACCTGTACTGTGTAAAATATTTGAAAGCCAAAAGTGGCAGATATGAAGGAAATGCTTTGAAAATAAGTATAATTGCCAATGGTATTGAAATTTTTTTAGAAAATTTTCGAATTTGCATTTCGAAAGGAAATTCAAATTAAACTACAGATTATAATTGTCATACAATTAATTTGCCCCATGTTTGATTTTAAGGAAATATACTCATTTTTAAAAAGGCTACTTATATCAAGAAAAGAAAATGCATTATTTTATTTTTAAGAAAATGTCTTTTAAGAAAAGACATTTTTGTACGAAAATTTAGTTTTTTAGAGAAGGTATTTTTTTTTTGAAGAAAAGGTTGGTTTTAAGAAATTGCAAATTGCAGGAAAGTTATACACAATCTGATATAACGGGCAGAGACGAGCAAACCGACAGAACGCCGTACTGAATCTCACAGAGTGTATAAAACCACAACGTATGTTCTGGGTTTCTCTGAAAGATTGAAACATTATAATATATTTAACAACAAAAAATATGAATTGTCGTTGAAATCGAATTTAGCCGTGAATAGTTTATTTTGCTGGACAAAGTCTATTATTGACAAAAATTACAAGCCAAGCGTTGTGTGCGTACAAAATCCCATGGAATGGTGACAAGTCCAACATATGCCAGAAAGTATATGTTGGTACTACAATGAACCAATTGAAAACTAGAATATCTGCACATAAGTCGGACCAAAAAGCTCATTATAAGCCGATAGAACAACAGACAGCACTCGCAGCCCACGGTGTTTTAAATAGACACAAACTTAATTTTGACGAAGTGAAAATTCTGACTGAAGAGAAAAATTACTCAAGACGCCTCTTCCAGGAAATGTTGCATACAATTGCGTTCCATCGGAAAAAAGGCTTAATTTCAAACGAGTTACAGATCAATGTGCACAAGTGTATAGGCACACAATTGACAAATTCAAGAGAAGAACAAATCAGGAGACATAAGCCTGCGGAAAAACTTCGACGCGCTCTGTGTTATCTCAAAATGTGATTACAATTAATCGTTCTCCCTTTGGGAAAAAAAATATATTACTTTTTGTTGATTCTGATTTGAACTGTTCAATAATGTTTATGAATTCTTTGTGTTTATTCTTGTTTTATCAGATCCTTGAAAATGATCAACGAAGTTGGTAAAGATATTGGAAAATAGAAAATAAAATTGTAAAACGAAGTACCTGAGGTGTTTTCTTTTTATTCGTACTACCTTAAGCCGAAACAACAGAAAATCAATATATCTACAAAGGTCAACTATACTTACAACTAACTAAGAATTGGTCCTTTTTTTCAAGAATAATCATAGATAAATAAAAAACCATAGATGGTGAACGATAAGTGGTAGATTTGAAAGTTAGGAGAAATTTTCTAAATGGCGGCGGAGTGGTGGATATGGGCAAATTTCCCTGGAAACAAAAACTATTGAAAAAACTATATAACCACGCATTTTTGCATTTTGTATTGTCAACAAATATCAAAAGTGATATAGTTTTCACTTATTTATATCCTATTTTCAAACTTAAATAAAAGCATCGAAATATAAATTATGTTTGAGTGCTTTGTCGTCGCATCCGAGTGAAAATGGTCGTACGGAAACAGGATGTGCCCTCTGGTGATTAAGCAAATGAATAATAGATGGTTTTTATTTATCTATGAAATAGGTAAATTTTTAAGAGCAGGTACTTATCTCAAGAAAAGTTATTTTGTTTCACAAAAAAAAGGGTGATCTTTGAAGAAAAGGTAGTTTTTTAAGAAAAGGCGATTTGGTGTAAGTAAATGTAATTTTTTTAAGAAAGGTACTTTGTTTAAGAATATAAATATGTATTGTTTTTGAGAAAATTTCCTTTTCTTAAGAAAACACACTTATTTAAGAAAATGTTTTCTTTTATAAACTTCTTTCACTTTGGCTTTTCTAAATTTTCTTTTTATTGGGTTCAAAACTGCAAAATGTACTAAATATTGGTTACAGGCTCCACCTAGAAAAATTCCCGTTAAACAATAAATTTCTCGACATATGTTAGTCCTGAGACAAACCAAAGCAAAACTAAACAACATAGTTGATAATACTGGATTGTAGCATAATATTGTTGAAAGAAATTTTTATTTTTTTTCATTTAGCCCCCATCCTGCAACGTGCGATAAGTAACTTCGTTCCAAAATGTAAACATTGAATACTGTTTTGCCATTGCCAGATCATAAACTTTTTAAGATTGCGTTCGTATTAAAATACAACATTGTTATGTCCCTATTGAACAATCCGTTAATATTGCACACATACTACTACGCCGACGACAATCACAAACGGAAAATATTATAACCAAAATTAATATAGTTACCCATAGAGTAAATATACCTAGAGGTAATTTTCCACTCTTTGTCGAAAGGCAGTTGCCATAGAGACATTTTCGACGACAATTGACTTATTTATACCAGGTGGACTTACAAGAACTAATGACAGAAATTTTTCATGTACTCTTTAGTGGAGAACTGTGAAATTTGATGTATTTTGCACAGTTTTGACAAAATACATTGTGGCTGTCTGTGGTGCAGTGTTAGTGTGCTTGGATTCGATCCCTGCTCTGACCATCTTAAATTTCTTTCGATGGCTGTCACCTCGCTTAGTGACGGCAACACTATCGAGTATTTAGCTACGAAAAAGCTTCTCAAAATACGGTTCGGAAACTGTGTAAATCTGCAGGTCCCAATCAGTGAGTGTAAAACTAGAACCCGCACAGCTAACTGGTTTGTGAGAAGCTCTCCCTAATCCCTTCACGGGATGTAAAGGGAATCCATTTTTTGACATATTTTATTGCTTGTATACAATTGTTATATGTTTAACCACAGGAAGGAGAGACATTCATTTTCGATTCGCTCGAAAAACTTTAATCGGGAAAGGAGTTTAATTTTTAATTCTGTGAAGATTTAAATCTTTTAAATCTCCCGAGCTATATTTTTAACTCGGGAACCGAATTTTTATTTTCAAAGATATTAAAATATTGCTCGGTCCCGATTTACTTCAAAAAGAATGATTCGCGAGTCAAATTTCATAATATTTTTTAACTATTATATGTATAGGAAAAATGTACATGTGGATAAAAAATAGAAAGGCGGGCATAAAATTGTGAACATTTGATGATACGGGAATGTTGGCTGAAAGGATGAGAAAGTGTTTAAGATGGGAAGGGTGGGAAGGTGTTTTAAAATGCGACAAAACTCAAATGACACTCTGAAAGGATGGGAAAGTGTTTAAGATGGGAAGGGTGGGAAGGTGTTTTAAAATGCGACAAAACTCAAATCGAATGATTATGAACAAAATCTTCAAAATGCAGTAAAAAAGTAGGCGAAAGGGTAAATGTTGAAGATGCGAGAAAAATGGATTGAATGTGCAAAAAGGGTTCAACTTTAAAATGCGAGTAAAATCTGTTGGATAGGAATGTGCGAAAATGTTGAATGTGAAAGAGGCTGAAATGGTTAAAACTTCAAAATGCGATAAGAATCGTTTGAAAGGTTAGGAATCTACAAAAATATTTAATGGTGGTAAAAGGGGAGCCAAAAAGAGTAAAACTTTAAAATGCGAGAAATAGGTTAGGAATGTTGCAAAAAATTGTGATTGTGGTTAAAAAAAGGGTAGAAAGGGAGGAGGGGAGTGTAAAACTAGAAAATTTGAGAAAATCGTTTGAAAAGGTTAGGAATGAGGCAAAAATTGTGTTTGTGGATAAAAGGGGTCAAAAGGGAAAAATTAGAAATTACAAGCATAATCGTTTAGAATGTTTAGGAATGTGGAAAAAATTGTAAATGTGTTTTAAAACGGGCGCAAAACGTTGCAAAAAGATAAAACTTGAAAATGCGACCAAATCGTTGGGAAAATTGTGAATGACAAAAGTGTATGCTGAGTGATATGTTACTGTCGATCACAATTTTTAACACATTAAAATCATGTCATGTATTTTGTTTCTTCTTTGATTTTTTAAGTTTTAACTTATTTGACTCTTTCCGTAGTTCACCCATTTCTAAGACACTACACTATTTTAAATAAATACCCAATCATTACAAACTAAATTTTTCTTTGGTTAAATTTTTAACCTTTCTATCCTTTACTTTAATTGCAATCTATTAGCCGCAAACAGTCTTATTAACACATTTCCAATCATTCCTAACTAATGTTCCCCTTATTTTAATAACTTTCACTCACGTAGTATCTTTGATATACATATTCCAAATGATGCCAATTGTTTCTGCACTTTCAAGTTTTATTCTTGTTTTGCTCTTTTTACGCCTTGTTACGTTTTTTTTAAAATACCAAATCATTCCAAATGATTTTTATAGCATTTTGAAGTCTAACTCGTTTTCGTCAACTCTTACCCCTTTCTGACCGCGTACATTAATTATATCTAATATACTCGTATCCCCAGTCATTTTTCAAAACAAATTTTGGTCTGCCTTTTGTAGCCTTATTTAATCTTATATTCCAATTATTAGTCAACCTCTGGACCCAATCATTCCATACTAATGATCTTGTTATTTGTAGTTTTTCACCACGTATACTATTTACTTAATATATGTATATTCCCCATTGCACCATCCGATTTTTTAGTCCTTTTACGATTCAGCCCTTTTTGATAGAAGTTTATTATTTTCTGCACCTTCCACAACATTTCAATCGATTTTGGTCGCAGTTGCCTTTTATGTATTTCCAAATTCCACTCGCGAGTCGAAAAATTTAACTCCTCTTCACTCCCAGTAAAATAAAAAATTTAACTCCGAATGGAATTTTTATTTTTTATATTTGATTCGCTCGGGAGCTGTTCAAATAAACAAAAATTTTAAAAATTAAATTATTTTTTAAACTCGAAGTGAGAGATTTATATTGAGGTGCTGTATTTTTCGGCTCGCGAGCCGAATTTTTACGTATTCTGTATTTAACACAACTATTTAAATACAAAAACACGACTTGCCGTTGTTGTTTTCTTGTTGGATGTTTTGAACTCTTTTATCCACCTCTGAGAAACTTACCACGATCAGCTGAGAGAGACAGCAGCCAATAGCTGAGTGAGAACAGCTGGGCCACACAAACCACTTAGCGACAGTATATGTGTTGTTCGCACAGCCATACTCACACACACATGACTGGAGCATATTAAGTGGCGCGCACAGCTCAAACAAGTCAGGCGTTGGATAGCCGGCGACCCTAACACATCGTAACTAGTTGTAGTCATAGTAGCTCGTAGCATTGTACACTAGTAGTTTTAGAGTTGTAGTTATGGTTACTTGTCCGGGGACACCCTGCCTGAGGGAATCCGAACCAGTGTCTCGACAGCGATAAGTCTTGTATACTCGATCGGGGACACCCTGCCTGAGGGAATCCGATTTGGTATCCTGACGATATTTAGCCATCGTTATCCTTGTATTTAATTCTGTAATTATCCTGTTTGGTTACTTGTTCGGGGACACCCTGCCTGAGGGAATCCAAACCAGTGTCTCGACAGCGATAAGTCTTGTATACTCGTTCGGGGACACCCTGCCTGAGGGAATACGATTTGGTATCCTGACGATATCTAGCCTTAGCCCTCGTTATCCTTGCATTTAATTCTGTAGTTATCCTGTTTGGTTACTTGTTCGGGGAAGTTACCCTGTTTGGTTACTTGTTCGGGGACACCCTGCCTGGGGGAATCCGAACCAGTGTCTCGACAGCGATAAGTCCTGTGTACCCGATCGGGGACACCCTGCCTGAGGCAATCCGATTTGGGTATCCTGACTATATCTCGCCTGGTAGTCCTAGCCAACGTTATCCTTTATTTAACGCCGTAGTGATCCTGTTTGGATGCTTGTTCGGGGACACCCTGCCTGAAGGAATCTGAGCCAGAGCCTAGACAGCGATAAGTCCTGTGTACTCGATCGGGGACACCCTGCCTGAGGGAATCCGATTTGGGTATCCTGACGATACTTCTCTTTTGATATTTCCGTTCGCGATACGTTTAGCAGTCAGGCCTACCATCGTCTCGCAGCCGAAGTCAACGTATTCCCGTACCCCGAAGTATCTCGTCACAAACATCGACTCCTGGCGTTCGAACGACCCTTCCCACGAAACACCGCCAGATCGTCAACTATAGCACAACCCGCCGAGGATCGTACAAGGCTTAGCAAAGCCAGAAGATTATCCCAGTGAGATATCCTAGTGTGTGCATTAAACACGCAAAATTGTAAATTAGTTAAGGTCAAAAGAATTGAAAGTGAAATGAAAACAGTCATCATACACGAACAATCGGTATTTTTCTCTCTCTCTAGTGAATCTAAATTGTATGTAACGGACTCTGGATACCCCTGAGCATATCCTAGCTTCAAAGAGGAAAACTCGTCGTTACACACTTCACCATTCATATGCAACCATCCCAAACTAACTTTAATTCACTGAGAGAAGTGGTCCCTCAATTATCCTTATGTGTGTTCTCGGATGGGAGTTTGGACTTGCAATGAATAATGTTATTTTCATTTAGTTCATAACTCTCCATTCCTCATCGTCTCTAATTATACTCCTCTTGGCGAAATTAACCACTTTGATTTTATTTCATTACTAAAGAGTTCACCGCGTTATGAATTTAATTATAACGCTTGACTAGTTTTATTTTCTTTGTGACTCATATGAAGTTTTTTCCCATGATAACCGCATACAGCAAAACAGCACGCCCTGTCTGCTTCTAACTGTTTACCATAAACTTTATTGGATGTTATTAAAAGTGCAAATAGAGAAGTCGATGGAAACGCATATAAAAACTGCAATAAACATTTTACGGAAAATGAAATGTTTGAAAATTTTCTTATGCAGCAAGATTTTTTAAGAGACGAGATCCAAGTCAAAGATGTTGTTTGGTTTGCGTTCAGTCTGTGGATAATAGTTAAGCATTTTCTACAGACTTCAAAGCTAATGGATTGCCTCTTTATACGATAAGTAGGTAGGTATGTATGTATATGTTTTTTATTTTGTTTGTAAAATTCAATTATCTGAAGTGATTTCAAGCAATTCTTGATTTGAAAGGGGCAAGTGTTTCTGCTGATACAATAGAAAAAAGTTTTTTTTGTAACAAATCAAAGCATACAAACGCAAAACTATTGTGTGCACGTTTACCGAGGGCTTATATTCACAAGGTTTACCTGGAACATCACAATTTTCCAGATGAACGAAATATTTGTGTATTTTATACATTCTAACAGTAAAATGTAGAAGACGGACACTAGCACATACAATTAAAACAAAACTTAAACTGATTTGTTAGCGGACAAGGAATAACAACTTGCGAAAATAAGTGTTCGAAGCGTCAGTCCAAGCAAAAAATTATCATGAGAGATAAGGCTCAGTTTTCTGGAAATGGGGCCGTAAATAAACAAAGTTGTCGGCTCTACGCACATTAAACTTCTGAATTATTTCGCGAGCAGCTGCTCTTCTCGAGCTACGTGTGACTCTTTGAGCTGGAGTTTGTGCGTAAAGGATATTTGAAACGGTCTTCTTCGAGGACGATGCTGAAGTAGCCATAACCATCAATGGAGAGTGCATACATGGGGCAAATTAGTTAAATGACAATTATAATTTTCAGTTTAATTGTAGAGGGTTGAATTTTATGTTTCGGGATTAGAGAACAAAACCAAATATTAATCATCGAAAGTCACTTTATTGTTTTTCAAAATATTCCCCATGAAGATTTATACACTTTTGCATGCGTTTGAACCAATTGTCGAAACACTTTTGCCACCCTGATTGAGGTATCTCCCAAAAATACATTCTGAATGCAGCAGCCGCATCTTCAGGTGTCGAAAAACGTTTACCTCTGAGTTAGATTTTTACGTACTGGAATAAAAAGAAGTCATTCGGTGCCACGTCAGTACTATACGGCGGATGACCCATCAAATCGATGTTTTGGGTGCTCAAAAATGCAGTTGTTTCAACCGATGTGTGAGAGCTCGCATTGTCGTGGTGAAGACTGATCCGTCTTCGGCTGTTGGTTTTCCTGATTTCTTGGAAGGCAACTGCAAACAAATGGTTGTGTACCACTCAGAATTCATTGTTCTGCGTTGTTCTAGTGGGACGGATGCGATATGTCCAGTTTTTCCGAAAAAACAGGCGACCATTTGCTTGGAAGTACTTCTGGCGCGAACAACTTTTGTTGGATTTGGCTCATCTTGAAACACCCATACAGTTGTGTGCTGTTTACTTTCGGGCTCATACGCGTAAATCTAGGATTCATCACCTATCACGATGTCATAGACGTGTTTCGACGCACCGCGATCGTATTTTTAGAGCATTTCTTTCGACCAATGTACACGAGCCTTTTTTTGAGCGATTGGCAAATTGTGTGGAATCCAACGCGAACAAATTTTTTTGACAGTCAAATGATTATGCAATATTGAATGTATGCTGGTCCCACTAACGCCTAAGGTTGTCTCAATCTCACGATAGGTCACAGGATGATCTTGCAAAATCAGTTCACGCACAGCATCAATGGTTTTCAGAACAACAGCTGATTTTGGATGACCTTTACGAAATTCGTCTTGGAGTGAACTACCATCACAATTGAATTCACCATGCCACCGATAAACACTGGTCCTTGATGGAGCTTCATCGACAAAAATTTAATTAAGTTCATCCATGCACTATTGCTGAGTTAATCCACGTCAAAAGTTGTAAAAAATAATCGCACGAAAATGTTCACGATTTAATTTAATTTTTGGGCCGAGATGAATCTTTGAAGTTACTGTAAATAACACAAATAGCGCTCGTATGCCAAAACGTTCTGAGTACGCATAAACTCAAAAATTTCCAACTTTATGATAGAGCTGTCAGTTGCCAGATTGCAACACTAGGGTTGCCAAATCCTGAGACATGAAATTCAACCCTCTAATATCCTCTACAGATGCAAATTCAAAAAATTAAAACACAATTGGCAATTGTATTTATTTTCAAAGCATTTCCTTCATATCTGGCAGTTTTGCGTATCAAAAAATTGTATACAGTACAGGTGTAAGCATTTGAAAGTACTACGAGGCAACATCTAACAAAGCCACACTCCTCTACATGCAAAATACTTTAAAAACTGATTTGCCAGCAGTCAAACGAATTCAAAATAATTAAACGCATTCCCATATTTAATTACAATTGGCGTCCGATTCCACAACCTGCATTTGCATTGCCGGAGCAAATGCAAATTCAAAGTTTTTCAGAAGAATATTTTTCTACTTCTTATGAGCTACACAGATCAGGGGTTTTTTCTTTTTTTCCTGCAATTAGAAAAAAAATAAACAGTCGGCACCAGCATTTTTAGTCACGTTGGTGGCCGATTGTTTCGATGTTTGTGCCTCTCCCATCGGCGCCTTAGCGTTATACGCCAGTGCCGGTCTTGTTCATATTATAATAAATTAGAGTTGTCGTCGTTGGGGTTTCTCTCCCCTTTCTATCTCTCGTGTGAACGGCTTTGTTCCAATCCAAAGACGTTTCTCCTTCGTACACGTACTTGTGCTGAAGATTTTGAAAGTAATATATCGTATTTATAGAACATAACTATATGCATTTTTGGAACGAAGTTCCATATCGCAATCAGCGGGATGGGGGCTGAATCAAAAAAAAAATGTAACAACTTTTTTTAACACTATTATGCTACAACCCAGTCTTATCGACTATATTGGGTACTTATGCTTTGGTTTGTGTCTGTACTAACATATGTTGAGAAATTTCTTGTTTAATAAGAAGCGTTCTAGGTTGAGCGTGTAACCAATATTTAATATATATTGTAGTTTGGAACCCAATAAAAAGTGAATTTAGAAAACCCAAAGTGAAAGAAGTTTAAAAAAGAACATTTTCTTAAATAAGTGGCTTTTCTTAAAAAAAGTATATTTTCTCAAAAAAACTACCTATTCATAATCTTAACCAAACTACCTTTTGTTAAAAAAAATAACTTATCTTGAAGAAGTACATTTGCTTAAAATAAGGAAATTTTCTTACAAAAAGTAACTTTACTAAAAAAAAGTAATTTTTATTAAAATAAGTACCTTTCTTTATTTAGTCGGCCTTTGTATTGATACTTTTTATTTCATTGTTCAAGCTCAAGACCAGCTATACCTCCGTAAATAGAGAAACTAGTACATAACATGCAGCGAAAGGAACTTCGTTCTAAACGGGTATCCCCTGGCACAACATGTATTTTTTTATTATATATTTGATAATTTTCATTGCGAACAAAGCTAATTCTTTTCCATTTGTATTAGATAAAGTAATGGAATTTAAAAATCCAAGCAAATTAAAAAATCTCATGTATGGAAGACTGTTATCAGGCTATAATAACGGGTCTTGTTATGCCAAGTCTGACTGCTAACGGCATGGATAACTTTAGATTCCAACAGGACTGCGTCATCGCGCACACAGCTCGAGACATGATTGCTTTATTGCGTCCTTTGATCCTCGAACGCTTAATTTCGAGAAATTGTGATTATGATTGGCGTGCGCGCTCGCCCGACTTAACCGCTCCAAGTTTCTTCCAGTAGGTATATTTAGCCATGGATCCTGGAAGCTTTGACGGACAAAATTCGACATGCAATGACCGCTAAACCGAGCACATTGCGCCTTTCGCTCTGTTGGCGACAATTTACGCGATATCATATTAAACAATAGATCAAAACAAAAATGCAGGGTTTACAATAAACGCCAAATCATTTTGCAGCAACAAATTGGTGTGTTTTATTTTGTTACTACCAAAAAGCATTACAAAGGATTCCATGGTCCACCCGTTACAACTTTCAAATCTTCGGTACCAGTGCATGTGCGTACGAAAGCAATGTGCAAATATAGATAAATAAATTAATAGATAAACTGCGACAATTGTCAACTTTTTCACTAGGTGCTGTCCTTTACTACTGTCACAAGACAATTCGAGTGTTCGAACTCACAGGGGATGTGTTAACAACAATTTGTTACACGGTACCTGTTCGATGTCTATGAACACATTAGTAAACGTTACATTGGAAAATAAAAAAGAGAACAGCTTTTGTGCCGAAGGCTCTTTTGCAATTTCACTTTCTTTCTTCTTACATCAGCTTTAGCATTAGATGTAATATTGTTAAAATAAATATTTAGCAATATTTAGCCCACTGAAATAATGTTTTTGTTATGTTATAAACAGAGCGACGACAAAAAGTATTGAATAGTATAGAGAACTTATTGCACTATTTTTCCGCTCTCATGTCGAGAGTCTGAGTAAAGGAGCATAAACAACTCTTATTCTTTTTATAGAATATTTCAATATAAACAATGTTATTACATAAAACAATACAGAAAGCATAAATGTGTCAAAAGGCATCAATATATCGCATAAAAAATTGTGAATGGACCAAGTTATGACAAAAAGAGAGTAATACGTTTTGAATCATTTGCCAGATGACGCCAGTACCTTAGAGTCATACAATTCGTTCCATGAGTTCTCTATACTAATCAATACTCGTTGGCGACGACGACCTGCTTTTTTGTTCGTTGCCGCTACATTAATACCATTAAAACTTATTTTTAGGCAGAGACTATTGTTGTACAACAACCACGTATGTGATGCTAACACAGTGTGTGTTGTTTGTATGTGTTCACTTTGATAGATTTCCCAACCCGTGCCTATATATGTTAACACATCAAAAACTCTTGGGTTGTCAAGAAAGTAACTAACACTTGAATATTAATGAGCAACTCAGTTTCATTTTTCAGCTTGGATGTTCTTTGCGTTTTCAGATTAGAAAAGCTTATGTTAGCGTAGTTCCGAGCAAGCCTGTGAGTTAGAAGCTACCGTTAACGGTGCATTTGCTAGGGAAGTTACTGGAATCATCAACAACTAGATGGGGCTATTACTCTCTCTGAAACTGAGAGCTGATTACGAAAAATTGTCTACCTTTTGGTAGAACTAACTAGAAAAACTAATTCTAAGAAATTCCGATCAAACCTGTATGTTGAAAGCTGTGAATTATGGTCTTACCACGAACTGTTGAAGGGTTCGAAATAGATGGCGCTGTTACCATCATCTCTACAAACTGCAGGTCGGTTTGGGATATAAATAGTTAATTGGTGATGCTAGTGGCGAGTTATAGTGAAAATTTCCTTTGACTTCTCAAGGGACATAACAAATTTATAATCCATTTAAAAGAAATTTTAAATATTGTTACCAAAAATTCTTAACATTTTGGTAGAACTTAGATCTAAACATTGATTGACAGTGTGATATGTATTAAGCAAACATTTGAATCCCCACGGACGTCTGTAGTATATTAAACTAATATTTTAATGTTAATGAGGAACTTAGTTAGGTATTGCAACTTGCATATTCTGTCTGTTGTCAGATTAGCGAAGCCTCGCAAAATATCAACGAAATTCAGATCAAGCCTGTAAGTTGAAAGCTGCCGTTTACGATCTCACTACTAACGCTTGATGGATTCACTGCGGAAAACATTGGAAGCATCGAGATGTAGATGATGATATTACTTAAGAATACTAACTCATGAAAATAGACGACTAGCAAAAAATTTCGGATTAAAGCGAAAATTTCATTTGAACTTTAAGTAGACATAACACAGTTATAATCCATTTAATAGGAAAAACATTGTTACGAACAGCAGTTTACATTTTGACAGAACTAACATTTGAATGTTAATTAAAAGTGTGGTATATGTTAAGTTAACATTTGAATCTCCACGGACGTCTGCAGTATGTTAAACTAACATTTGAATGTTAATGGGGAACTGAGTTAGGTGTTGCAGCTTGTGGATGTTCTTTTTCTCGTCAGGCTAGCGAAGCTCTATGTTAGCGAAATGTCAATCGTGACAGTAAGCTTAAAGCCACCGGTTACAATCGCACCACCAAACGTAGATGAATTGGCTAAGAAAATTACCGGAAATATCGAGAAATAGATGACGCTATTATTCTCCCCAGAAACTGTGAGGCGGTTTGGGGAATGGCTGGTATGCGTTGTTGAGAGTTGTAACTGACATAAATGCGCATGTAGTGACTCAATTCAAGTAAGTCTGTCTCTCCAGTAACTCAGTGTTGAAACACGGAGAATTGTACAGCGTCGAGCAATTGTAGAAATTTTGTCACTCATAAACGTTGTTATTGTGTATGTAAAATTACCACTAAATGAGTAGTAATTTAAAAAGATGTTTATTTTATTGACAATAAATATTGGGTTCGCAAGAAAGTAACTTCGGTTGTCTCTTATAAATGGTGCTTTCTCATTTTTGAAATGCGTCTGGTCAGCTCACTGAATTCTTGGTTAAGGTGCCCACACACCGAGGCGTATTTTCGGCGAATCGTCGAGGTTAAAAAAATGTGCACACTGTTTTTATGAGCATCGCACACCAATATTCTAATATTCTATTCGTTTGCGGCGTTTTAAATAAAATACGCAAATGCAAATATGTTTTCTCTCCATGATTAATATTTTTACATTATATACATAAATATATATGTCATATAAATGAAAGAAATGTGGTTTTAATTTTGAAATACTGGTTACCAAAAACCAATTATGCGAATTATAAACGGATTTTAGGGAAGGGCTCTCTATCCAAGAAATTTTCTGACAAAGGTGCTATTTTGCTAATGCAGATGAGAAAGGGTTCATCTACGACCTCCAGAAGTATTTATTAAACAATTACCTAGTATGCTGAAGCCGGTGTTGGGCCTACCCAGATGAGAAATGAGTAAAATTCCCTTTGACCGCATTGTACTGATTTTTGTTTTGAATAATACTTAATGAACACAAATATGCGATACAATTACTTTTTAATTGAATCAAATTCTCAATTACTTTACTGAAGAAATTTATGTAAAAATCCGTAAATAAATAAATAAAAATGGCACCAAATACTACAAGGCCATTTATATTTTTGGCCTAGGCAATTTCTAATATTGGCAGGTGCCATTTTCGAACCCCTTTAAAAAAAAAAAAAAAACTAATGCATGTTTTCTGGCTATATGAGAATATCTTGACTAAATTTCAAGCAATTTTAATTTTGAGAAAAATATTACTTTAACAACAAAAGTATGACATACAAAACAATAAAATTTTGACTTTAATTGAAATTTAAAAATCTACTTCATAAAATTGGTAAATTATTTTTATAATTCAACTGAAACATTTGAAATACAAAAAAGTTTTGACTTTAATTGCAATTGAAAAATCTAGTATATAGATGTGTTAACATCTATTGGCACGGGTAGGGCAATCCATCAAATTGAACTTATGTAAACCACACCCAGCGTTAGCATCACATACGTGGTTGTTGTAGATCAATAGTCTCTGCCTGAAAATAAGTATGATGGTATTGATGTAGCGTCAGCGAACACACAAGCAGGTCGTCGTCGCCAAAGAGTATTGAATAGTATAGAGAACATCTGGCGAATGATGCAAATCCTATTACTCTCTTTTAGTCATAACTTGGTCCATTCACAATTTTGATATGAAACATTGATGCCTTTTAAAACCTTTGGAGTCAGTGGCCTCAACTTTAAGAGCGCTACGTCCAATTTATGGTCGTCATAATCGCCCTACCAGATCAACAATTGAGCGTCTAGTGGAAAAATTTGAATCCACAGGCACAGTACAAAATGTTCCCGTGCCAGAGAGACAAAGAAGTGCCCGTAGTGTTGAGAATATTGCTGCCGCTGAGGCTTCAGTTCAAGAAAGCCCAAATGTGTCTCTCGCACGTTGTTCTCAAGCGTTGGGCACCTATGTGACGTCGTTGTGGAGAATTTTTCGAAAAGATCTTGGCCTACACCTTACATGATCAAATTAACGCAAGAACTGAAGCCGCTTGACCACCATAAGCGTCGTATGTTCGTGAATTGGGCTGATCCACAACTTGAAAATGATTCGGATTTCATCGGAAAATCATCTTCAGCGATGAGGCTCATTTCTGGCTGAATGGCTTCGTTAATAAGCAAAATATGCGTTATTGGTCAGACAGCAATCCACACGTAATCCATGAGTCATCATTGCATCCCGAAAAAATTACGATTTGGTGCGGTTTATGGGCCGACGGCGTCATTTGGCCGTACTTCTTCCGTGATGATCAATACCGACACATTACTGTGAATGCGAATCGCTACCGTTTAATGATAACCGAAAATTGTTGGCCCCAATTTGATAATATGGACTTGGAGCACATGTGGTTCCAACAGGACGGCGCAACAAGCCACACAGCGAATGCCACACTCAAACCAAGTTTGGTGAACCTGTTATCTCACGAAATGGCCCAGTCGATTGGCCGCCTCGGTAGTGCGTTAGATTATTTCCTGTGGGGCTACGTCAAGTCTATGGTCTATGCCAACAAGCCAGCGACGATCGATGAACTTTGTACGAATATCGAACGTGAAATTGCAGCAGTATCGGCCGATTTATGCTTGAACACCGTCGAAAATTGGGTTCAGCGTCTGGACTTCTGCAAGCGTGCCCGTGGTGGCCATGCAAAAGAAATCGAGTTCCATACATAATGGCATCGAACGTACTTTCACAGGAATAAAGAATTTTAGTGGTATCTAATCCCGGTTTTGTTTCATTTAAAAAAACCTTTATAGCGCTCTTATTGAAAAACCCGTTATAGTATATTTCTTCCCAAACACATAGTGTTTGCTTTTCAGTATACCATCTTTGGGACACAAAAATCAATTGGTTATAATATATGTTTTGGGGCCCAAAAGTGATTATGTTTGTTGAAAACGAAAACGTGGCAGACAATAAAGAAACAACGAGAAGCAAGCCTTCAATTCTCAAAAACAATGCTTGGAAACATGTACATGGTTCCTGCAATATGTTGCTGGGGCCGATATTTTTCAGCGTGCGGTCATGTAAATATTGTTTTTCAAAAAAGTCATATTCCTACTGTATACAAGTACTTATAGAAGAGCTCAGCTAACTGACTTCCTGAAATTCCTGAAGGTTTGTTGATGGTAAGAATTGTAACAGTAAAGAATGGTTTCAAAAGCACACTGGTCAACTTGATATTATGTCAAGATAAAAAACATATCTGTGGTCACAAGGCATAACAGCATATGTCTAATTTTGCAATTTTTTAGGAGAGCGTTTTAAGGGTTCAAATTGCATTTGTAATGTATTGATTGTTCGAGATTTCCTAATAAATCTTTTCCAATATCTTGGGAACTACAACTTGCATTATTCATATTTGGATTACATAGTGTGCAGTACGCTATATACAGCTCGATTCTCGAAAAATTTAGATTGAGCATAACTCAGGTTATGCTGCTATGCCTTGTCACCACAGATATATATTTTTCATTCAACACCTACTCCTGTAAAAATTGCATTACCTAATAAGAATGGTTTGTGGAAATTCCTCTAAAAATTACATAACCTATTAAGAATGGTTTGTGGAAATTTGAACTTAAACCCCACAGACACAAAACTTAAACAAAACGTCCTACACAAACTTTTATATAACTCGTTAATTCTACTTAAAGTCATCATCAGAAACTTTGTGTAATCTTATTATAGACTAAAATTTTTTTTTATTACTAAACTACTGCGTCGATTCACATAATATTATTTAACAAAGTCATTTTAAATAAAGGAAAAACTCTTTCGAAATATGACCCCAAGGAATTCAATCAACCCCTTAAAGCGAATAATGTCATGCCCAACATGCACATCGAATGTTGTGTCCTTGATAAAGTTGAGTGCATAGAGATCAGGGTTCTTGCTCTCGAATGGATTTAATTTTTCCACAACCACTCCTTCTACCCAAGTTACTTAAGAGCTATCAAACGCAGTTAAATGCCCCAAAGATAACAATAAAAGAAAAAATATGAATGCATAAAGCTGCAAGTGAAATCCATTACTCGGCAAAGTTATTTGATTTTCAACACAACTTACCTGAAATGATGGAATTCACGCTGGTGTTCACATCATGTCAATATGCGAAAGTGTGTGCGGGAGGCCGAAGGCAGCAATTAAATGAGATATTGCTAGTTGCTCTCCCTTTCAAATACCTGTAGAATATCTGTCCTCGGGTAAACTATTGTAATAGCCTGAAAAGGGAATAAAAAACGTTTTAATGTAGGTAAATTTTTAAATATTCGTATATGTTAACAAATTGAGAATCCGTTACAAAATTGCGTTTAATGGGGAAAAAAGTTGACACAAACTGTTATTGACTTACATTTTAATAGAAATTATATAAATACCAGATTTCAATATAGGGACATATTTTTGATGTGTTAACATCTATAGACTCGGGTAGGACAATCCCAGTACAAAATATTTGGAGTAATCCATAATCGAGCAATAAAGGAGTAATGACTTGTTCCCCTATTTGGTGTTTGTTGTTCTATATTGTTTTGTTGTTGATGCCTCGCTTAACACTCCAAATGGATCAATAAGGGACGCATCAATACATTTTTGTTTTTGCATGTGTTTTTTTTTTGTTTGCCATAACTGTTGTTTAACTGATGTTTTCGTCATGTATGAAAATAAAAGTTCATTCCTCGCTTATTACTCCAAATGGATCAATGAGGGATGCATTAATGCATTTTAGATGTGGTTTTTTGTTTGGCATAACTGTTAATTGTTGATGTTTTCGTGATGTTTGTCTATTTAGTCAGTTTACTCGTTGTCTTCAAAATTAAAAGACGTGTTTATTAACATATCGCGAAAAGGTACGGGTATAGTATTATAAAAAATGTGTGAAAATTCAGTTTCTAAGAGTCATTTTAGACGACTAGTTAAAAAAAGTAATCGATAAATTATCAAATTGTAATCGGGAGACTTTAAGTGAACAAGAGGCATCGGCACCTAACAAAGTCAATGAATTATCAAATGATGATAGCCAAACGGAAAACTTTGATGTTCATTATGATATCAATTCAAACAACAGTATCAGTGAAAAAACCCAAAATTTTGATCAGAAGTTTGCTTCTTGGGTAATTAAAAATCGCGTTTCGATTTTTCCTTAAAAGCTAAGGTCATCGACTCCAACAAATAAACTATAATAAAAATTTTTAAAAAAATTTAAAAAATAAATGAATAATTTCTTGTTTTTGTAAAAAATAGCCTAATTTTTATTTTATATCTGGACACACATATGTATATTAGGGTGTCCCGTTGATGTCTAGTCTGAGTACGAGAAAAAAATTTGTTTTGGGCTACACTATCTCAAGATGCCGTAAAATTTTATTTGTTTAGCCTTTTTTGTAATCTTTGTAAAATTACAAAAATTTTTACACCTCTTGCGATAGTGTAGCCCAAAATAATTTTTTTCTCGTGCAAAAACGTATGGTTACGTATTTATGCTCCTTCAGGAGATAAAAAAGATAACTCCATTTATGCACTTTCAGGAGATTAAAAAGATTACTCCCTTAATGCTCTTTGAGGAGATAAAAAGGTTACTCCCTTTATGCAGTTTTAGGAGATAAAAAGATTACTCCCCTTGTCCTTCTTTCCGAGATCAAAAGGACTACTCCTTTAGTACTCCATAAGGAGCGCAAAAGGAGTGCTCGTCTCTGCGGACATGCAATGTTAAAAAGGCGTACAAAATGCAAGAGGCTCGGAGATTTATGGAGTAATCCATTGCCCAAAAAGGAGCGCTCCAAGATTACACTTTGGATGATCCTAATTTGTACTGGGATCTATCAAAGTAAACACATGCAAACAGCACACGTAGCATCACATACGTGGTTGTTGTCTCTGCCTGAAAATAAGTATGATGGTACTCAAGTACCGGAAGCAAACAAACGAGAAGGACGTCGTCGCCAAAGAGTAATGAACAGTATAGAGAACTCATGGAACGCACTGGCGACATCTGATGAAAGACTCGAAACGTGTTACTCTCTTTTTGCCATAACTTGGTCCATTCATAATTTTGATGTAAAACATTTATGCATTTGGAAACATTTATGATTTTGTATTGTTTTATTTAATAACATTGTCGAAATGGTGCATTTATATTGAAATAGTGTATAAGTATAAAGAGATGAAGAGTCGTTTAGGCTCTTTTAGTCAGACTTACTACATGAGAAAGGAAAAAGAGTGAAATAAGTTCTCTGTAATATTCAATACTTTTTGTCGTCGCTCTGTTTATGACAAAACATAAACCATTATTTTAGTGAGCTGAATATTGCTTTATTTATTTTAACAATATTACACCTAATGTTAAAGCAGATGTAAGAAAAAAAAAAGTGCAATAGCTAAAGAGCCTTCAGGACAAAAACCATTGCTTTGTTTATTTTCCAATGTAACATTTACTAATCGAACAGGTACCGTGTAACAAAAAGGTGCTAACGCATCGACCGTCAGTTCGAACACTCATTGAGTTTTTTATAACCAATATAAATTCGCGGAAAAAACGCATAGACGTTGAGTAACGGGTTTTTCAATAAGAGCGCTGCAAAAGTTAAATAAAACAAAACCGGTTTTAGATACCACTGAAATTCTTTATTCCTGTGAAAGTACGTTCGATGCCATTATGTATGGAACTCGATTTCTTTTGCATGGCCAACACGGGCTCACTTGCAGAAGTCCAGACGCTGAACCCAATTTCCGACGGTTTTCAAGCATAAATCGGCCGATACTGCTGCAATTTCACGTTCGATATTCGTACGAAGTTCATCAATCGTCGCTGGCTTGTGGGTATAGACCATAGACTTGACGTAGCCCCACAGAAAATAATCTAAAGGCGTCAAATCGCATGACCGAGATGGCCACCCGACTGGGCCATTTCGTGAGATAGCACGTTCACCAAACTTGGTTTCCAATAAATTGATTGTGGCATTCGCTGTGTGGCTTGTGGCGCCGTCCTGTTGGAACCACATGTTCTCCAAGTCCATATTATCCAATTGCCGGCCCATAAACCGCACCATATCGTAATTTTTTCGGGATGCAATGATTACTCATGGATTACGTGTGGATTTCTGTCCGACCAATAACGAATATTTTGTTTATTGACGAAGCCATTCAGCCAGAAATGAGCGTCATCGCTGAAGATGATTTTCCGATGAAAATCCGAATCATTTTCAAGTTGTGGATCAGCCCAATTCACGAACATACGACGCTTATGGTGGTCAAGCGGCTTCAGTTCTTGCGTTAATTTGATCATGTAAGGATGTAGGCCAAGATATTTTCGCAAAATTCGCCACAACGACGTCACAGAGATGCCCAACGCTTGAGAACGACGTGTGAGAGACACATTTGGGCTTTCTTGAACTGAAGCCTCAGCGGCAGCAATATTCTCGACACTACGGGCACTTATTTGTCTCACTGGCACGGGAAAATTTTGTACCTTCCTGTGGATTCAAAGTTTTCTACTAGACGCTCAATTGTTGATCTGGTAAGACGATTATGACGACCATAAATTGGACATAGCGCTCTTAAAGTTGAGGCCACTGACTCCAATTTCAGTAGTAAATTTTAATAATTTCGACTCGTTGTTGGCTCGTAGATCTTGCCATGATGAAATGGCAAACCTTACTGAAGAGAAATGTCAAAAAAGCGGTAAAAAATAGGGCGTCGTTTGCTGTCCCTATGGATTTACTTTTGTAGCGTCTCTGTTGAAAAACCCGTTATATTCAACGCAGGTTCATCCAATAATTTTTTAGTTTTATTTCTCGATTTGTTTATTTCCAAGTCAACAATAAAACAAAATACTTAAGAATATAATGTAGTATATGATGCGGTTATTCTTCAGTGACAATGCAGCAAGGTTTTCTTAAATAAGTGTGTTTTCTTAAAAAAAGTAAATTTTCTCAAGACAAATACATACTCACATTCTTAAACAGAGTAGGTTTTTTGAAAACAAATTACTTATTTTAAAGAAGCGCCTTTGCTTAAGAAGGTAAATTTTCTTACAAAAAGTACCTTTTCTTATCTTACAACAAATTGCCTTTACTTAAAAAACTACATTTTCGTTAAAGAGTACCTTTTATGTCAAACAAAATAACTTTTCTTGAGATAAGTACCTACTCTTAAAATTATACCTATTTTTGAAAAAAGGACTAGAATTGGAAATTCCATTTCGTAATAAAAACCTTTTCTTCAAAAAAATACCTTCCTTAAAAAAATTCATTTTCTTACAAACATTCTTTTTCTTCAAAGTACATTTTCTTAAAAATAAAATAATACCTTTTCTTTTCATGAGATAATTAGCCCTTCTGAAAATAAGTATATTTTCTTAAAAAAATAAAAAATATCTGTTCTTATAAAAGGACTTCTTTGTAAAAAAAACAAATTCATACTCTTATGGCTTTTTCTTCCGGAAAGTACTCCTTCTGAAAAATAATACCTTTTCTTAGACAAACTAAAACCTAAAAATATACTTAAAAAAAATACATTCAATAAAAAAAAGTTGCTTAAAAAAATTACCTTTTCTTAAAGATCCATTTAAATTATCGTATTTTTCAACGAGCGCCTTAGGCGTGTTGGAACTAACTAGTACATAAGGAACTTTGTTCCAACCGGGTGTCCCCTGACACCTCATGTATTTTTTTTTTGATAATTTTGGCATTCTATGTTGAGTTTTGTAATAAAATAAAAATATGTAAATAAAATATACATTTTAATGTACATAAATATTAAAAATTATTATTAAGAAATCCAAAACATCTATTTTTTTTATTAATTTGAGTGACTTTATACGCGCCGGAGTACATTGTACATACAGTGACATGAGGGTTGTACAGAGTTCATTATATTATCTTCCCAGCATTGGGGAATACGCTACAAAGGTTTCTATATACAATTTAATTCGACTCTATGCACTGATTTTATACCATTTTGCTAAAGATTTTGATCAGAATTGTTTTGAAATTGTAAACATTACAATAAACAATGTAGCTTGTATATCAGATACGAATACAAAGATTATTTCTAAACTTTTCCATATACCTTTTATACTATATTTTTTGTACCCACACAAGCGGCCGTTCCTTAACAAACGTATATTGGAGAGGTTTGGTGAATATCACAGTACCCCTGCCGAGTTTGTATAGTATACGCATGCGAAACGTATAGTATACAAGGCCTACTGGGGATTTCTCTGGTCTGGGAAATGTTTATTGATTATTTTGAGGTCGCTGAATACATTTCGTTGGTATAAAATCTAAAACTCAAAATCGCGGATCCGATGGCGTACATTTTGAATGGCACAATATTGAATTGTAGAGGGCGGTTGAATAAGTCCCTGACTTTTCGAACTTCCCTCGTAGTTATATGAAATGCAACACTGCTCCCATCAAGCACCACCTGTTAGTAGGTTACTGTCAAATTTTGAACAAGTTCCATCATTTAATATACATTTAACAGCTGTTTCAAATATACAACCTCGTGCACTTTTTTAAAAATGGAACAAAAATTATTTCGAGTGCTCATTAAACATAATTTTTTGGGGAAAACCCGTCAATAAAACCAAGGAAAAGCTTTATAAATTCGATGGGGACTCTGCACCATTGATTTAAATGGTAAAAAAGTGGTTTACTGACTTTCGTTGTGTTCGCACAAGTACAAATGCCGCCGAATTGAGGTCAATACACTCGAAAATGTCGAAAAAAACCACGATATGGTGTTGGCCGATCGAAGAGTAAAAGTGCGTGAGATTGTTGATGCCAAAGGCATTTCATATGGCAGTGTGGTTTCGATTTTAAATGATCAGTTGGGATCAGATTAAATGAAGCTGTCTGCAAGGTGGGTGCCGCGTTTGCTCTCAATTGACCATAAACGTAATCGTGTGACAACTTCAAAAGCTTGTATGGAGTTGTTTAATTAGACCAGGAATTGGTACCTCATCCTCCGGATTTAGCCCCCAGTGACTATTTCCAAACCTAAAGAAATTCCTCGGTAGAAAGAGATTTAGCGCCAGTGATGAAATTATTGATCAAACAAAAAATCCTATTTTTTGGAAGGGAAACAAAAGTTGTGAGAAAAGTTGGACTAAGTGTATTGAGCTAAAAGGCGATTGTGTTAAAAAATATTTATTTTTATTTGATATGTTAACATTTACAGACGCTGGTACGGCCAAAATTCACAAAGTAAATACATCCAAACACAGTTTGTCTGACTGCGCTCACACAGATTGTCAGACTGTGATCACACAGATTGTCCGATTGCGATCACACATTGTTTACCGTTAAACTCCTCCGAAACGGCTGGAGCGATTTGTATGAAATTTTCTGTGCATATCGGGTAGGTCTCAGAATCGGCCAGCATCTATTTCTCATATCCCTAAATGAGAAGGGTGACCTACCTCTATATAGAACACAGATTTGTCCGACTGCGAAACACAGAATGTCAGACCGCGAAAAAAAACACACTGATGCAGCGGCAGCGAAAATGAGTAGTGTGTGGGTGCGGAGCACTCTCAGAGCAAAGAGAATAATGACGTGGTTAAATGAGATAGCAAGAGAGCAACGAAAATTGTGTGAAGTTGTTTAGCGTATGGGCGAATGTCCGAACATAACAATGTATGTATGTATGTTCGTGTGTCTGTTGCTTTGAATTCTCTTTGTTTTTAGTGAGAATTAAGGTTCGTATTCCGTGGGTAATGAGTTACCCTCGGTTACCAGGGTAACCCATTATTATTGCCGTGGGTAATGGCTAGCGATCGTTTACCTATTATCCACAGGGTATGGGGAAAATAATGGGTAGCTACCCACGAAAATGAGGAATTACCCATCACGATTACCCATTACCCTGAGGGCAATGGGGGAAAAAATGAGTAGCTACCAACGGCAGTGGAGAATTACTCAGTATGATTACTCATTACCCTCAGGAAAATGGGGAAACTAATGGGTAGCTACCCACGGCGATGAGTAATGTGTTACCCAGGGTAACCCATCCCTATTTTTCATCGAAAATATCAAAAAATTAGGAAAAATCTCTATATCTCGGAAACGGAGCGTCCAACTAAAAAATAACCAATTTTGTGGGTTTCTAAGGGGTTTTTACAAAGTGGTCCAATATGTATGGCAGAATTTTTTTCAAAAAATGTGTTACCCAGGGTAACCCATCCCTATTTTTCATCGAAAATATCAAAAAATTAGGAAAAATCTCTATATCTCGGAAACGGAGCGTCCAACTAAAAAATAACCAATTTTTGTGGGTTTCTAAGGGGTTTTTACAAAGTGGTCCAATATGTATGGCAGAATTTTTTTCAAAAAATGTGTTACCCAGGGTAACCCATCCCTATTTTTCATCGAAAATATCAAAAAATTAGGAAAAATCTCTATATCTCGGAAACGGAGCGTCCAACTAAAAAATAACCAATTTTTGTGGGTTTCTAAGGGGTTTTTACAAAGTGGTCCAATATGTATGGCAGAATTTTTTTCAAAAAATCGCCAAAATAAAAAAATTGCTAAAATAAAAAAGTGGCTATAACTCGAAAATGGTGCGTGCAAACGAAAAAATAATACAAATTTTACCTCAATAGGAGGCTTTAACCAATGGGTGTCTCCAATATGGCATTCAATTTTTTTAAAAAAATCGCTAAATATAAAATTTTTCATATAAAAAAATCGCTAAAACGCCCTCATGTTTATATCTCGGAAACGCAGCGTCAAATCGAAACAATAACCAATTTTTGTCAGTTTCTGAGGGGTTTTCATAAAGTGGTCCAATTTGTATGGAAGAATTTTTTTTCGAAAAATCGCCAAAATAAGAAAATCGCTAAAATAAAAAAGAGGCTAAAACTCGAAAACGGTGCATCCAATCGCAAAAATAATAAAAATTTTACCTCCGTAGGAGGCTTTAACCCACGGGTGTCTCCAATATGGCATCACATTTTTTTCGATTTATAGCCACTTTTTTATTTTAGCGATTTTCTTATTTTTTGCGATTATTCCCCCTTAAAAATCTGCAAAAATTGGCTATTTTTTCGATTGTACGCTCCGTTTCCGAGATATAAACATGAGGACGTTTTAGCGATTTTTTGGATGAAAAATTTTAGTTTTAGCGATTTTTTAAAAAAAAAGTGATGCCATCTTGGAGACACCGATTGGCTAAGGCCTCCTCATGAGGTAAAATTTTTATTATTTTTTCGATTGAACGCACCGTTTTCGAGTAATAGCCACTTTTTTATTTTAGCGATTTTTTTATTGTGGCGATTTTTCGAAAAAAAATTCTTCCATAAAAATTGGACCACTTTATGAAAACCCCTTAGAAACCCCCAAAAATTGGCTATTTTTTTAACTGGGCGCTCCGTTTCCGAGATATAGAGATTTTGCCTAATTTTTTGATATTTTCGATCAAAAATGGGGTAACCAATTACCCATCGTCGTGTGTAGCTACTCATTATTTTCCACATTTCCCTGAGGGTAATGAGTAATCGTGATGAGTAATTACCCATCGTCGTGCATAGCTACTCATTATTTTCCCCATTGCCCTGAGGGTAATGGGTAACCGTGTTGGGTAATTCCCCATTCCGTGGGTAGCTACGCATTATTTTGCCAATTGCCCTAAGGGTAATTATGATGAGTAATTCCTCATTTTGGTGGAATTATTATTTTCCCCATACCCTGTGGGTAATGGGTATGGGTATGGTGGGTATGGCTTACAAATGGGGGGGGGGGGGTAAATACGAACTCTGGTGGGAATAAAACAAAAAGTATTAAGAAAGAAAATAATGACAAGTGTGTTTGCACTGGTCTTTAAATAATTTTAAGTATTAATATTATTTAAATGTAACGTCATCATATAATTAAACGCTGGTTTTTATTTTCCAATGTAACATTTACTAATGTGTTCGTAGAAATCGAACAGGTACCGTGTAACAAAAAGGTGTTAACACATCGCCCGTGAGTTCGAAAACTCATTGGATTTTCTTTTGCAAAAAAAACTGTGTTTCATTCAAAAAGTCGCGGACTTATTGATCCGCCCTAGTATTGTTACCGATCAGTAACAACTTGTATTTTGCAAGCAAAAGTAATCATTTAGTGACAACATGTATATATGTATATTCGCAATTACTAGATATTTTCTTAATATAAATTATTTTCTTAATAATGTACTCTAAAACAAATAATGTCTATATAATATTCTTTGAATGTTATTTCCTCTTTCTTGCCAGTATTTGTTATTTTTTGTTTGAACAATGTACTTTAACTAAAATATACAAATATTTCTTGGAAAACGAACTAAGTTAATGTGATATCTTAATACAGGTAAAGATGTTGCTTAGACGCTTCATTGAGGCCATAATTACTATATATGACTTAGATTGCGGTACTGTTCTGTAAGGCTTTCAATTTGTCAATATATGCGCTACCAGGTTTGTCGTTTACAAGTTAACCACACGAGTGCCTGCTTGCATAACCAACTTTCAAGTTCTTCTACTTACGATGTCTAGATATTTCCCAATTACTTTTTCAATATTCAAGCATGAAAATGATGTAGCTAAGAAAATGTGCATGTATTGGAGAAATTTGTAATTAAAATTTCCTTCTTCCCCCCCCATTACGTGCCGTTTTAAACCGCCTTACCTTGGCCTTAATGTAAACAAGGTTTATATTGTTGGTTTTTCTTTAGCGTAGCTTTGAAAATGTGTTGGTTTTTATGCACATACATATGTGCTTGGGTGTGTTTATATATTTGCCAAGGATATCACACCTAATGTATTTGCTTATTGTAAATGCGTATGTGTATGCGCTTAGAAGGATGAACTAAACATGTTTTCAATAAAGCATTGTACTTTGGTATGTTTGTTCAATATGGCTTGTTATTTGCTTACTAAATTCTCAAATCCTCATTCTCCTCCACATCACGTTGATCATAGTACTCCAGCCAAGAAGTGAGGAAATAACTCTTAATCTACATTTCTATTGAATTGATAGATTATACATTCGTTTATCTGTCAACATATGTGAAAATATACATTTGTAGTAAATTTTTTAAGATTGCTGAAAAAATTCCAACATATTTTGTCAATTTGGCAAATCTGCCCATAAACAACCTTGCAAGCTTTACTGGATTTAACTAAGTTAAAAAAATTAATCCCCATGCCTATCATACTATTAATATTCTAACAATTTCCAATTTCTTTTAAAGAAATAAACACCAAGAAACATATTTTAATTTCAACGTTCATTAAAAAGGTTAGATAATATTTACAATACTCTTTCCACAATATTCAGTCACATCCTATTACTAAGACAACATTTGATTGTAAATTGTACAAACCTTGCAAATAGGTAACCATGTACCAGGGATGTACTGTAATAGCTTTCATTGCTACATTCACTTTCAGCGTTCGAAGACAAATATTTACTTTTGTCGTCTCCAAGTGATACCATGTGACGTAGCCACCACAACCTCCACTGTCGTGCCGTCATTAAGGTGCAAATTGCTTTTGCAGCATCGTCGTCGTTTCAATGTGTCCCAATTTAATTTGTTTTCTAATCTATTTACGTCAATAATCGTCTCAAAAATATTTCGGTGTTACACTTATACCCGAACAAATTCGAGAACATCACCCCCATTCACCACCGACGCAACATCCTCATCTACATCACCCTCAGCAACCGAACCACATTACACTGTTCTCAATTAACACAGAAAGGTGGAATAGTTACACAAAGTCCAATAGCATTCAAACGAGACAACAGATCGTAAATTGCCTGTCAACGCCATCAGTGTTCACATTTTTGCTCCTCCCTTTTGGCATTTAATGCAAAAATACTGGAAATCACTTAAACCAACAGTGAAGGACACATTCAAAAATGTTGTTACGTATCCTTGAATCAAGGCAGACCAAATGAAATTTCCCACTTACTGTGCATTCAGACGTGTAACGCAGATGTTATGCATTAGTGCTTGTGGTTGCAAGGGCATTGACCGGATCGACTGGAAAATCGATATCTGAAACTAATTAGCCAAGTGCATGTTCGTGTAGTTTTGTAACAGCAACCAGCCTTAAAAATTGTGAAGATTCAGTCATAGTTTGAGTTAAAAATATAAAATGCTGGTGTAGAGGAAGATGTTTTGTAATTCACTTAAAATACACAAATATCAAGCTATTACAAATAGAGGAATATACACACAGAGGGAAGATTCGTTGTCACAAGTAAATTTACATCCAACTTAAACTTGGCGGTTCCTTGGACTATCATATTATTCAGAATGTGATTAACCATAATTGTGTTCAGTATCACCGAATGTTGTGCATAGCAATTGATTTGAAATTCAGTTTTGGTTGCAAGATCTGAAATACTTAGTTGAAGCCACAGCAACAAGAAATAAATTCGATTTTTCAACCCAGTTTTAGTGCTAGCGATCCAATTTTTCTGTACTGGTGATTATTCTATTTGTTGGACCAACGAAATATGTGAAAACTAATTCGGTTGTACCAAATAATATATTGGTATGCTCAACTAATTACTTGAATTTAATGGCTGTCACAACTATTTGTTGATGCTACTATCGCATTATGAATTTAATAGAAAAAATTACATGAGGTGTCAGGGGACATCCGGGTGAAACGAATTTCTTTTCAGTATATATTATGTACTAGTTAGTTCCAACACACCTAAGGCGACTGTTGAAAAATACTGTAATTTAAATGGATCATGTAAAATGATAAACTTTTGTTAAGAAATTTTTTATTTATTGAATGTATTTTTTTTTAAGAAGTATATTTTTAGGCCCCTTTTGTAAGAATATTTATTATATTTTTCCGAAAAGCTCCTTTCTTTGATGAGAGGTACTTCTTTTATTAAAATAAAAAAAAAGGTTTCCCGTTGCATCGTTAAAGGAATAGGGAGAGCTTCTCACTAACCAGTAAGCTGTGCGCGTTCTAGTTTTACACTAACTGATTGGGTCCTACAGTTTGAGAAGCTTTAAATGGCTGAATACTAAAGTATTGCATAAATACATTTGTAACACTGTGTGTAGTGCTGCACTCGTTAAACGGGTACACTGAAGCGAGAATTATTTAAAAACAAAACGATAACGTCAGTGATAGCACCCAAAACGGTTCGTTTAATGACGAACACAAATTTTCACCAACGTCTCTACATCAGCCATCGGCACTCCATACCACTTGTGTGGACATTGAATTCACACCGACACTTACGCTCTTTAGAAAACCACGCTCTTTTGCTTCGTTTTTTTGAATGTGCACAGAACAAAATTTTTCTTTCGTTTAGTCGTCCGCAAGACAGCGATGAAACAACATCATGTGCGCTGGTTGCGTATTTGTTTGTCTTGCGTGCGGCAAACAACAAGAACTGGTATGTTTGTATAATTTTTTTCAGTGCACAATATTTTCTCTCACCAACACACACTAATTTTTATTTTTGCCGACCGCTGCTCTACACTGAAGTTCTTGATTCGAGAGGATATATTAAATATAGCAAGCGAGAACTCAGAGAGATGAGAGAATGTCTCGAGAAGTTTCAGGTAGCGAGCAGGTCTCGAGAAGCGAGCAAGTATTCGAAAAGTGAGCAAGTTTTCGAGTAGTTATGATTTGTTCGGTGTATGCATACACACATGGTATACAGTTATAATTGTTGATATTTTTTGCTTTGCAATAGAATAGAATAGTAGAATTGGCTTTGCAGAAGAATGGAATTAAGTGCTTAATAAGAACATTTTAAAAACATTTCTATTAACTGAATTTTTTTACTTAAAAAAAAATTATCAATGTACAATGGTAAATATAAATGAATTTTGAAAGATAAGAATAGCATTTTTTGGCGTAGAATACGTCTTACCCTACGGTATAGGGAGTCATGTAAGATTGTTATTGTTGTAATCTTTATTTCATTGATTATGAGGAAACGGCGAGATAACTTTTTTAAAAATTTTTTTGTAGGTAAATGAAGGTGTTATCTTTCGTTTGATATACATTTCATATTGGTTGATATCTTCCTAATATTTAAATTTCTCAAATGAAAATTGTTTAAACACATACACTCAAACATATGTGTGGTGTTTGGTTGAGTGTTTGAGTTTGTAGCGTGAACACAAACTATGCTGCTGTTTCAGTGTGGACACAAACCTTCGGCTGTTGTTTTGATTGATGAAATATTGAAATTTGTATTTAAGTGAAACAAAATGTTAAATGTGAATTTGAATTTAACATGGATATATAATTATAAAAAATATAAATCAAATTGATTTGCGTCTGTTATTTATCATTTATCCTTACTCTTTTAATTTAAAAACATATTTATCCTATTTTTCCTACCATAAGCTTATGTACATATATTATCAAAAGTAATTATCAAATAAATAAATTCATTTGCTTATGTTATTTATCATTTATTGTTATATATGTTTTCTGTCTTATCGGATGGCGTATTCTACGTTAAACTTAATGGCGTATTCTACGACAACTGTCTGCTGTATTTTTTTTTATAGACATAAAAAGCTAAGACTAAAGTTAGAAATCATAGGTTTTAATATTCTTTTCAAAGAGAAAACGGTGCAAAATAAATGGTTTTTGTAATTAATATTAACTCGTTTTTTTCTATGCATTTACTGATCTTGATATACATATTTATATAAATACATTTATTTTTTTCTATTCTCTTTGTTCAACCATAAATTGCTCAATTGCTTCACTCGCTGTCTACTTTAATGGGTACACTGTTTTCGAGTCTTTGGTTCTCGATTATTTTTGTCTTACATATCACTTGTCACTTAAAACAAACATTTCAGTGCTGTTGTGTTTGTTTTTACTCTGATTTGCTCGCACCCAAGAAAGTAGCGGAACTTCAGTTTTCTATTTAAATCACGTTGAGTAAGTGCAGTGAAGTTATTGAATGTGTGTCGCTGTTCTCGAATACCAAAAAACGGTTCCCATGCAATGGTTTACTGAATACTCGATTGTGTCGCCGTCACTAAACTAAGAAAAAGCCTAAGAGCATGAATTTTTTTTACAAAAAATACTTTTCTAAGAACAGGTACTTTTAAAGAAGTTGTACTCATTTTAGGATAAAGTTATTTTTTTCAAGAAAATTTTACTTATTTTCAGGAAGGCTACTTATCTCAAGAAAACAGAAGAAAAGGTGGTACTTTATTTTTAAGAAATGGTAGTTTTAAGAAAAGGAATTTTTGTAAGAAAATGTATTTTTTTTTTTTGAACAAAAGCTTCTTTTTACGAAAGAACAGATACACTTTTAAGAGTTGGTACTTATCTTAAGAAAAGTTATTTTGTTTTACAAAAAAGGTATTCTTTAAAGAAAAATTAGTCTTTTAAGAAAAGCCAATTTGATGTAAGATAATGTACTTTTTTAAGAGCGGTACTTATTTTAAAAATTACTTTTTTTAAGAAAATGTACTTTTTGTAAGAAAATTTACTTTTCTGAACAAAGGTAGGTACTACTTTAAGATGTTATTTTTTTAAAACTTTTTTCACTTTGGCTTTTCTAAATTTACTTTTTATTCGGTTCAAACTACAATATGTAATAAATAGACTCCACCTAGAAAATTTCCCATTAAACAAGAAATGTGTTAGTCTGGACACAAACCAAAAGTATTAGTCTTAAAGTGCTGCCAAATATATTTCCATACTGAGGGTTGTGTTTCATGGATTTGCCAGTCTTCCACTTTGACTTTTCTAAGTTTACTTTTTATTGGGTTCAAAACTACAATATGTAATACACAGGCTCCACCTAGAAAACTTGCCTTTAAACCAAACCCAACCAAAAGTACCCAATATAGTTGATAATAATGGGTTGTAATCAAGTAGTTAAAAAAAAGTTGTTTAACAATTTTTCAATTTAGCCCCCATCCAGCAACGTGCGATAAGGAACTTCGTTCCAAAAAAACTAGAAAAGAACATTTTTTTTATTAAAATTGTGTATTTTATATTTAAATATAAAGAAAATTATTATTTAATTGTTTTTAGATCCTCGTCGTACTTTTAAAGTTGTAATTTCCTTTTAAGGCTAAGAGATCATATTTTCTCCGGTTAGTGAAAAAAATGTAATTGCCGCGGGTGGGATTCGAACTCACATTCGCTGGACGATCGTTTCGATGTTTGTGAAGCATCATCTTCAGCAGCGTCTAGCCCGTTAAGCCACTGCGGTGTGTATTTACATAAGTCACTAACCGGAGACATATATTGATTGTGTGCAGACCGATTGTTGTCGCTATTTACACACATTGCTTTCCTAGTTACACGCACTGATGCAGAAGTTTTGAAAGTTCTATTTATAGAACGAACTATTCTAATTGTAGTTGTCTCGTTCTGTTTTTGGTTTTGTAACCAGTACATCGTTTCTGTAGTTGTCGAATCGAAAAATTTTCATATTAAGCATGAAACAAAAAATGATGCAACAACAGTGACGACGTTTTTATTGGAATATTCCAAGAAAGCTGTCAGGTAATAAAACAATATATAATATAAGTAAACAAACAAAATAAGCTAGTGCGAAAAAGAACAACACACAGAAGAGATTCCCAGTGCAACTTAGAATTTGTGTTGGAATTTAGCCCTCCAAACTGTCTCTTACAAATTCCAAATTAGTTGATATATATCCAACTATATTTTCTTATTGCTTTTTTGATTTGAAATACATAAACAAAACGATATAATTTATAAAAATATGAATTCTTACTGTCTTAAAAAGCCTTTTTTACCAGCAATAGCAAAATCTCGCCCCGTTTTAATTTGTGAGTATTTGTGACATTTTAAATTCTAAATTTTTTGATTCTCTACTTTTTAGAAACAGTTTTTCTCGCATTTTTCCAATAAGCAAGATAAAAGCAGTAGGTACGTCACAGAAAGTTTTCGCAAAACAACATGTGAGAGGCGATTTTTTGTACCAATTCGTAGCGTTTTTGTTTCAATTCACACGTTTCATGTGTAAACTTTTTCGATTCGATAACTACAGAAACGAGGTACAGGGTTCGCATTTAGTGGGTAATGTGTTACCCTGGGTAACCCAATGCTCGGGATGCTGTAACAAATGTATGTATTTAATATGGCATCACTTTATTTTTAAACTAATCGGTAAAACTTAAATTTTTCGAATAAAAAATCGCTGTCTATGTTTCGGAAACCGAGAGGAGTCGAAAAATAACCAATAATTCCTGGTTTCTAAAGGCCTATAACTTGGAAACGGTGCGCCGATTCGCAAAAATAATAAATATTTTTTTTAGATAATGTATGAGAAATTCGAACTACAAGCTTATAAGGTCAGATTGGTTTTTTGTAGGAATAATAGGCAATTCAGTTAAGCATACTCAGTTAAGCACACACTCACAGTTTCAAACTCCGTGACATTAGATGCCTAGCTACTGTGTCATCCATACCATCGGTTGATCATCAAACCGAATTATGCAATTTACATATGCGAATTAGTATCGACCGGAGACCCCTAAGTATCAAACACGAATAATTATAACACATGAACAGACGGTTTTTTCCACCTAGTTCTTCTTTTCTTCTTGCATACTCACATTGTTACAGTGCTTTGAGGTTAATTTGTACTATATCACAGAGTTGAATTTTTCTGTGCACACTGAAAAGTAACCGCCTCTCTAATATATTCTCCCAAACATATTCTGCAGGAACCATGTATATGTTCTGAACACACTTCAAACATTCATATGTTTGCAAGTCCTAAACACGCTTGTATTTAAATGTTAACAGTCTCATGTTTACTGGCAAGCATGTATATTTTTACGTGAAAAAATGAGTTTTTCATCACAAATATCCATAGACTTACATGGAAGCGTTCGCCTGTTTGCCCCAAACCTACATATACGTACGCAGAAACATATGGGTATTTCCTCCCAAACATAATAATATTTAGTACAACAGTTTTTTTAAATAAAACAAAACCGGTTTTAGATACCAATGAAATTCTTTATTCCTGTGAAAGTACGTTCGATGCCATTATGTATGGAACTCGATTTCTCTTGTATGGCCACCGCGGGCACGCTTGCAGAAGTCCAGACGCTGAATCCAATTTTCGTCGGTTTTCAAGCATTAATCGGCCGATACTGCTGCAATTTCACGTTCGATGTTCGTACGAAGTTCATCAATCGTCGCTGGCTTGTTGGCATAGACCAAAGACTTGACGTAGCCCCACAGGCAATAATCTAACGGCGTCAAATCGCACGACCGAGGCGGCCAACCGGCTGGGCCATTTCGTGAGATAACACGTTCACCAAACTTGGTTTCCAATAAATTGATTGTGGCATTCGCTGCGTGGCTTGTGGCGCCGTCCTGTTGGAACCACATGTCCTCCAAGTCCATAATATCCAACTGGGGCCAAAAATATTCGGTTATCATTGAACGGTAGCGATTCGCATTCACAGTAATGTGCAGGTCTTGATCATCACGGAAGAAGTACGGCCCAATGACGCCGCCGGCCCATAAACCGCACCAAACCGTAATTTTTTCGGGATGCAATGATGACTCATGGATTACGTGTGGATTGCTGTCTGACCAATAATGCATATTTTGCTTATTGACGAAGCCATTCAGCCAGAAATTAAAGTTGAGGCCACTGACTCCAAATTTCGGTAGTAAATTCCAATAATTTCGACTCGTTGTTGGCTCATAGATCTTTCCATGATGAAGTGGCAAACCTTACTGAAGAGAAATGTCAAAAGAGCGGGAAAAATATGGTGTCGTTTGCTGTCCCTATCGATTTACTTTTGTAGAGTCTCTGTTGAAAAACCCTTTATATGTATTATTATTATAATTAATTTTTTCACTATAAATCCACATTTACAAATAATTAAAAGATTTAAAAGGCCACATTTTACGCTTACTTCACCTGAATGCAATATTTGTTTTTTTTTCGTGAAATGGGAATTTTCTTCTCCTGTCTATGTTGTCTCTCACGTTTTTGGTTTCAGAAGGTTTCTGTTATGCGTTGGTTATCACTATGTGTTGTCACGTAAACAATATACTAGTTCATGCAAGCCAAGCGTGGATTAAATACTTGTGTTTTTTATTGTACTTATTTCACAAATGGTTCGCCCCTCCGACTTTCTCAGTAAAGGCTCGAATAGACAAAGGGCTTCACGCTGCTGCCCTTTCCAGTTTATTTCCTCAAAATCGTTTCTAACCTTGGTAACATACATTCATACACACGAAATACATACCCAGAAACCAAAGCAACATCATAAACCATTTAACCGTCCAAGCCTTCGTTTATTCGTTTTTCACTGATCAGGCGCTTTTGATGTTCGATGAACCATTGGTGACTGAATACATTGAAACTAAAACGCAATTCATCAGACGAAATAAGAAACACTGTCTTCATCTGAAATTTGCACGCACAGTCAGGAATATTTACGAAGGAATATTACGAAATTCAAAAATACAGATACACACTTACAAGATAGACTCTTTTGTTGTTCTTCTTTTATTCTCTTACTCTAGAGAGAGCATAAACAGTGCAACAAACACAACTGTATTTGCATCACAAACACAGACATATTTGAGTCGCAAATACATATATTACAACATATTAATCATTGTGTCTCAAACACGTAATATTGAATAGCAAACACAATGTGTTTGAACACAAATATATCATATTTGCGAGAAGCTCCAAACACATGTTATATTTGCATCCAAACAACAAAAAACGACCAATTTTTCAGCGTGTTGTACAGATTTTTGATGACCGGGCTAATGTCAATTACGTTTTAGAATTTGAATTTTGTAAGCTTGTAACTTAACTAAACTAACAAAATCGATCATTAAAATTCAAATTCAAAAAATATTTTGTTCTGTTTCATAAAAAATCCCTTACACCAACATTTTTCAAGTGAAAAATCCCCAAAAGCCCTCAGATGTGTTTTAGCGATTGTTTGAAAAATAAGTGATGCCGTATTAAAGATACCCACTGGTTAAAGCTTCCTACGGAGGTAACAAAGTATTTTTGTTTGCGATGGGACGCACCGTTTCCGAGTTATAAGCATTTTTGGTTTTAGCTCTTTTCTTATTTTGATCATTTTTTGAAAAAATTTCCTCCAAACGATTGGACGTCTTTATATACCACTACTATATTACTAAAAGTTCTACATAACAAGTTTTACTTTTTTGTAATATTTTAGTATAAAATCTCAAACAATAAAAATATATTTGTAAAATTTAAAGTTAAGAAAGATGATGTTATAAATTAAAAAAACCAATGCATGTTTTAAAGGGCACTATTTTTTTAAACAAACCGCTAAAAAAAATTTAAACGCCATTGTGTCTAAATTTCGGAAACGGAGCGTGCAATCGAAAAATAACCAACTTTTCCTGGTTTCCAAAAGTTTTTCATAAAGTGGTCCAATTCGTATGCACGACTTTGTATCTAAAAACATTCCCAAAATAAAAGAAATGCCTATATCTCGGAAACGGTGCGTCGAATCGCAAAAGTAATAAATTGTTTTTAACCAATGGATGATACCTTTCATAAAAAAAACACGTTAAACTAATATTTTTCAGAAAAAAATGGGTTTTTTTAAAAAAATTATGCCGTCTTCATGACATCCATAGGTTAAAGCCTCTTAAGAAGATAACAAAAATAATATGCACCGTTTCCAAGTTATAGCCATTTTTTTAGTTTAGCGATTGTCTTAGTTGTCGATTTTCTGAAAAAAAAATTCTTCCATACGAATTAGACCACTGTATAAAAATCACTTAGAAGTCCACAAAAATGCTTTTATTTGCTCGGTTGGACGCTCTATTTTTGAGATATAGACATTTTTTCTAAATTTTTCACATTTTCGATCAAAAATTGTGATGGATAAGCGAGGTGGCCGTCATCGAAGGAAATGTAAGGTGAAATGCAGGGATCGAACCCACGTTCTCATGCAGAAGTGCCGCGCAAACTAGCCACAGCACCACCGACGGCAAGACGTCCAACTCATAGCCCTAGCTTTAAACAGATCAGATGGTAGTCCATCAGGCTTTGTTAGTCTTATGCCCGGAAGTTGCTGATCTTACTTCGCTTTATTTAGGAAGTATGTGCTCAACACGCTACTCTATATTAAAGATTCCTGGGACAAATGAAGCAAAGAAGCGATCTCTCCATATTCCCAACATATCTTTCCATATTACATATTCGCAATAGCTGACCAGGCAGACTTCGATCTGCCTACAAAAGTATCGATGCGATCTTTTGAATTGTTCAATTGTTTAAAGAATTTAAATTTTATAAAGGTTTTATTGCATAAATTAACATGAAAGACAAAAACAAAAAAACCCTCTAATTGTACAATGTTTTAAATAAATAAGAATATTAGAGAATAATACCTATACTATACTCGTATACATGAAATTAATTAGTTAAGTTTTATTGGAATGTTTTCTGATAAACAATATTTCATCATCAATGGATAAAATAAAAACTGAGTTAACCCACACACTTGCAGCGATTGACCTTGAATATTATTTATAGTCATAGCAGATACTAGCCTTATTCGAAATTGAATGCGTTTAAACTCAAATGAATGGATATCGGGTAGAACGATTGGTTTATGTAGAATTAATATCTTTTCACACTCGTATATACCAGTTAATATAGTTGCTTCAATGATATTGATTAACACCTTGTTTACAGCCGCCAAATTGCGTGACATTCGATCAGAATTTCAAGCATCTATTAACTTGGCTCGTGGTTTTGATAATTTTGTCTTTATAACAGCTCTGTGGAGAGGAGCATTAAAATAGCGCTGGAGAATAAAAATGTATTACGCCAACTTTTAAATAAAGATATCTGTTTAATATTTTTCGGTTTCCTTTGAACTATACAGGTCAAGGTTTTTAGGAAAAATGTAAACAGTCGAAACCAAAATTTGAACTCACGTTGGTGGACGATCGTTTCGAAGTATGCGACTCTTCTCATCAGCGCCTTATCGTTATAAGCCAGTGACTGTCTTGTTCACATTATCACTAACTGCGGTGCTGATCGTTGGGGGTTCACTCCTCTTTCTACTTCTTAAATTTGTAGAAGCCGAATACTGATTTTCTTGGTATTAACAATTTTAACTATAAGTCACACGATTTTATGTGGATACAACATCCGACGTAGTAAAAAAAACTGTAATATGAATTCCACCGATTTGTTGTTTTTGTTCTTTTTTGCTAAAGGGTCTTTTGATTTTAACGTGCCATTCTGGTAGTGATGCCAAAGGGAAATTACTGTTTTAACACCCACTGACAACAATTTCTCACCGTATTGCTCTGGTGGAAAAGGACTCATATTTGGCCGACATTACCTCGACACTTATAAGGCCCTTCCTTATTTTACATTTGTTGTCCCAAAAATCATATAATGTTCAAACGGACATTTCACTGAATCATTCGTGTTGTAAAATCTCAATATCCGTTTATGTGAACAACAACACGATTACTGTTTTCAAAACCAAAATACCGGATAACCGGTTTTTCGGGTTTTACTCAATTGATTTAACAAGCAGAATTATGAAATTACATGAGGTGTCAGGGGACACCCGGTTGGAACGAAGTGCCTCTTCGCCGTATATTATGTACTAGTTAGTTCCAACACGCCTATGCCGCCTGTTGAAAAATACTGTAATTTAAATGGATCTTTAAGAAAAGATAATTTTTGTAAAATTATAAACTTTATTAAGAAATTTTTTATTTATTGAATGTATTTTTTTAAAAAAAATTATATGTTTTGGTTCCTTTTGTAAGAATATGTAGTATGTTTGTCGAAAAGGTTATTTCTTTAATTACAGGTACTTCTTTTATTAAAAGCTAATGTTTTTTTTTAAGAAAGCTACCATTTTTCATAAGAAGTGCTTTCTGTAAGAAAAAGCATAAGAGTATGATTTTTTTTTACAAAGAGGTACTTTTTTAAGAACAGGCACTCTTCAAAGAACTGGTACTCTTTTTAGGAAAAGGTTATTTTTTTAAGAAAATTTACTTATTTTCAGAATGGCTACTTATCTTAAGAAAACGAAAGAATGGGTATTATTTTTTAAGAAAAGCTATTTTTAAGAAAAGGATTTTTTTTAAGAAAATTTATTTTTTTAAGACAAGGATTTTTTTTAAGAAAATTTATTTTTTTAAGACAAGGTATATTTTTTTTGAAGAAAAGCTTTTTTTACGAAAAAACATGTACAATTTTAAGTGTATGTACTTATATCAAGAAAAGTTATTTTGTTTTGCAAGAAAGGTACTCTTTAAAGAAAATATATCTAGTTGTTTAAGAAAAGGTAATTTGTTGTAAGATAATGTACTTTTTTAAGAAAAGGTACTTATTTAAAAAAAATGTTTTTTTTAAGAAAAGGTACTTTTTGTAAGAAAATTTACTTTTTTAAGATAAGGTACTTTTTAATAAAAGCTAATTCTTTAAGATAAGGTTTTTTTTTTGAGAAAAGGTAGATGTTTAAGAATATCAATAATTATTTTTGTTTTTGAGAAAATTTACTTTTTTTTAGGAAAACGCACTTGCTTAAGAAAATTATATTTTTTAAAACTTCTTTCGCTTTAGCTTTTCTAAATTTACTTTATATTCGGTTCAGAACTAAATATGTAATAAACAGGCTCCACCTAGACAATTTCCCCAATTATCCCCCGATATGTTAGTCTAGACACAAACCAAACGAAAAGTAAGAGTGTAAGAGTAAGTGTGCACCAAATGTAATTCCATGCTCAGGGTTGTATTTCATGGATTTGCCAGTCTTGCACTTTGGCTTTTCTAAATTTACTTTTTATTGGGTTCAAAACTACAATATGTAATACACAGGCTCCACCTAGAACACTTCCCTTTAAATCAAACCAGAAGTACCCAATATACTTGATAATAATGGGTTGTAGTAAAGTAGTTGTAAATTGTTTAAAATGTTTTCATGTAGCCCCCATCCTGCAATGTGCGATAAGGAACTTCGTTCCAAAAATGCATATTAGTGTGTTTTGTCAAGTGGAATTATATATGGTCCACCCCTTTGTTTCTCATCACATCCCATGAAGTCATGGGCTTACACACTCTGGTTCCGAATGATAATTTGACAAACTTTTTCATGGCTTTGTACCCGATATTCGATCTCACAATTCTAAAAGACTGAATTATAAATAAACGATGTTTATAAAACGCATAACTTTTAATTTTTACATAAAAATCGAAACCGGATATTAGCCGGTTTCTGCACCTCCGGTCTCACCAAAATCGGAATTTTCAACGAAACCCATAACCGGTTTTTTTGAATATACTAAACACGATGTTATTGCAATCAATCGCTGGTACTGACCACAACTTGTTGCGGCAAAATGACGTCTACGATTTTATCGCAAGAATTCAATTTAACCACAAATACAAATAAACTGTAGCAGCTTTTGTGTGGAAACCGATATGGTCTAGCATGAGTTTAATTGATTTACATGTTCGTTATCGATGCGTCATGCTGTAACTTGAGTCTTCTCACACACGCACTCTCTGCATCCCAATCACTTATATACTTGTACAAAAATTGGTCATGTCCTATTACTGTTGCCGTGGGATTGCGGACTCCACAGAGTAATTATTTGATTAATTGCAAATAATTAAGGGGCCGCCATCACAGTGAACACGGGCCGTAAATCTAAATTCACTTCCCTCCTGGGAGCTGTGAGGGGGCAGTATGTGCGATGTCATGTGATGAACACATTAATAATACAATTTGTATATGTTTAATGCGTGGAAATGTTGGAATTTGGTTAAGAAATCTCTATGAAGATAAGAAATCTCTATGAAGATTTATTCCTCAAAAATCAGAAATAAATTAGAAGATATTAATTTTGTACTTTAAGAAAACATTAACGGTAATCGAAGGTTAAGCTAACTCGCTGTAAATGCGGAACATTAACGGTAATCGAAGGTTAAGCTAACTCGCTGTAAATGCGGAAAATATGCCGTATATGCACGAATCCACATTTTAAGGTAAATAATTTAAATTGTTGACCCCTTTTAATTTTAATATTTTTTGATGAAATTCATTTGACATTCTGTAAATGTGTTTTATCTTCTTGTGTGCAAATATTTTCATTCGCACTGGGACGACCAAAGGAAGTTATATAGGGTGGAGCGCTGTAAGTTGCTTATTTGGGAATGAAATAAAAAAATTATGAACCTTAGAAAAATTTATTTAATATTTTAATTATATTGAACAGTAAGGGAATTTTTAAATTACATGGTTTTAAATACTGTATCTGGCAAATGTCGACCTTCGCTAACCACACACTGCTGCATACGTTTTCTGAAGTTTTCATGAACTCTAACAAGCAAGTCGACTGGTCACGTTCTCTGGGGTTTGTACTGTACTTGTACTTGCCCCAGTACTTGTACTTGTACGTGTACTTGCCCAAGACTCTTGGCATATGTTATTGTACTGGTAGGATATGTAGCAAATTTGTCCTGAGCAAGTGTTAAGAAGTTGGTTAGGACAATAACACAATTTTGTTTAGCAAATCAATTTTAGGCAAATATGGCCCATATCCTACTTGGACAATTATATGTGTCACAAACCTTAGGTCAAACACCTTGCTTTGAAAAAGGGTTAATAGAGGGCGGATCAATAAGCACGAACTTTTCGAATTTCCCTCGTAGTTACATGAAATGCGGCACTGCTCCCAAACAAACCAAGGAAAAGCTTGATAAATACAATGGGGCCACCTGCACCATCGATTTCAATGGTAAAAAAGTGAATTACAGACTTTCGTTGTGGTCGCACACGTACAAATGACGCTGAACGTTCTGGACGGCCGATTGAGGTCAATACACCCGAAAATGTCGAAAAAATTTACGATATGGTGTTGGCCGATCAAAGACTAAAAGTGCGTGAGATTGTTGATGCCATACCCATTTCAAATGGCAGTGTGGTTTCGACTTTAAATGATCAGTTGGGTTTAAGAAAGCTGTCTGCAAGGTGGGTGCCGCGTTTGCTCTCAACTGCCAATAAAGGTAATCGTGTAACAACTTCAAAGGACTGTTTGCAGTTATTTAAACGCAAGTTTTTCGGCGTTTTGTAACTGTGGATGAAACATGGATCCATTACAACACTCCAGAGACCAAGCAGCAGTCCGAACTATGGATTTCTCCGGGTGAACCGGCTCTGAAGAAGGCCAAGGTAAGTTTGTAGGCCAATAAGGTGATGGCAACAGGTTTTTGGGATGCAGGTGGGATAATCCACATCGATTACCTTCAAATGGGGAAAAACAATAAACGGACCGATTTAACGAGGATTTAAAAAAAAAGACCCCATAGGGCCAAGGAAAAGTTATTTTTCATGAAGAGTATATCAGCAAAATTTTAAGTCTAAACCATAAAAAAATGTTTTTCATAGTATTAATAAAAAATAAATAAATGGTTTCCCATTATATCCCATGAAGGGACAGGGGAGAACTTCTCCCAATCACTAAGCTGTGCGCTTTCAAGTTTTCACTCACTGATTGGGGCCTACAGTTTTACTGCGATTCCGAACGGTATTTTGCGAAGCATTTTCATGGCTATATAATCGATAGTGTCGCCGTCACTATGCGAGGTGACCGCCACCGAAACAAATTTTAAGGTGGTAAGAGCAGAGTTCGAACCCAGGATCTCATGTACAAGAGCCGCGCACACTACCATTGCACCACCGACGGCCATTAATAAAATAGCGTAAAATGGGTTTTTATTGTTCATTTTGTGGTTTTCCTAGCACAAAATGCATTTATACACACTTTTAGGACACCTGAGTGCATTTCCATACACATCCCATGTAGGTCTGCACAGACCTGGTTATACCGTATAGCGCCACAAAACCCTTATACCTCCGAAGGTTAAATGGACCAATTCAAAAAATATTTCCGTTTCTTAAAAAAAAAATTTTCTTAAAAAAAAATTACCTTCTCTTAAAAAAAAACCTATTTTTGCAAAAATTCCTTTTCTTAAAAATTATACAACACCTTTCCTTTTTTTATATAAGTAGCCTTTCTTAACATAAGTACAATTTCTTAAAAAATAACCTTTTCTTAAAAAGAGGACCACTTCTGTAAAAAGCAATTGTTCTTAAAAAAAGTTATTTTTTTGTAAAAAAAATCTATTCGCTTATGGCCTCTACTTACAGAAAGTACTTCTTCTTAAAAATAATACCCTTTCTTAAAAAAAACTTTACTTTACTTGTATTAACTATTTTACAACCTCATGAGTCAGACGTCTTACACACACTAATTAAAAAAACAAATTAAATAAATTTCAACATATTCTTCCAACTGGCTCTATCCTTCACCAGTTAGTAACACCAAGGATACGGAGGGATTCTTCTGCCTGATCTTTCCAGCGGAGTCTTGGTCGTCCTCTTTTCCTGCTTCCATCGGGTACGTTATCAAAAAGCTCCCTAAAATTTTATTTTTTGCAAATAAAGTATGAAGCTATGGCTACCAAATAAAAATATAAAAACCAAAAAAAAAGTGCACAAATGTGGAAAAGCACATTTTTTTAAAAATTTCTAAAATGGATTTTTTCATTTTGACCTTTTTGGTGGAAAATTCCTAAAATTTGATTTTTGAAGATAATTTCGGAATATTTTTTGTTTTTGATATTAATTATTAATATATTGCACTAATATACAAAACAACATACGAATATTAATATATACTTAAAATAATAACCATTTATTTAAATTATTCTACATCTACCTGTATGAAAGGATCTAAAAGTAACGAAATGTCTTCATCACCTAATAGTTCTTCATTTCGAGAGCTAAGAAATGGCTTTGTTAAAAAAGATGACATTAATGGGTTTGATGACAGAAGCAAATAATTGAAAAGATCTTCCATTGTTTTCTCTCGTGACATTTTTCTAGCGTGATGTTCGCGAGTAAATCTAAAATCTTTGTTTCGAGACTCTAGTGCTGCCTCCGACATCATTCCTATCGGTAGTGCCGCATTTTGAATTATGTCTGCGCCGTGAATCAAAATTTTGTGGACCCTCGATTGCATACAGTTATACGTATAGTTCCGCAGTATCCATCGCATATTCTCGGAATGCTTCCACATTAATTACATAACCAGATGACATAGTGCTCAAAATTATTCCTAGTCTTTTTATTAAACATTCATCTACTCCTGTTATTTGAGAAGCTAATAATGACGGTTGTTGAAAAAATTTTCTAGCGGTATTACCGTCATTTGTGCTTCCTTCTCTCGGCTTAGGAATATCAATAAGCAATTTCATTTCTGATTTCAGAGCGCTAATTATTTTATCTTTTCTTTTCTTCTGTAAAGCTTTATCGGACTCACTACGAACTTGCCATTTTTTAATTTCAATTTTGTAAGATATATGCAATACACATTCCAGGCACCTTACACAGTACAACATTTTTCAGGTGATTGATTTGGGATTCAATTCTGATAATTGTTTGTAAAAGTAGCCCCAAAAAGAAGAACTTCTGCATCATTCATTTGGTCAAGTTACCTCAAATAATAATTTAATAATTAATTTGAAGTTAGTAAGTATCGTATAGGTGGCCTGGGTTCGAACCCTGCTCTGACCACCTTCAAAAAAAAAAAATGTTCTTTCGGCGGCGGTCACCTCGCATAGTGACGGCGACACTATCGAGTATATAGCCATGAAACAGCTTCTCAAAATACCATGCGGAATCGGTGTAAAACTGTAGGTTCCAATGTGAACTGAAAAACGCACAGCGCAGTGATTGTGAGAAGTTCTCCCCGGTCCCTTCATGGGATGTAATGGGAAACCATGTATGTATGTATGTAACTTGACCAAAACAATGACGCAGAATTTCTTCTTTTTGGTGCTACTTTCACAAACAATTATCAGAATTAGGTCCCGAAATCATGTGTTGTACTGTGTTATCCACGCATGCAATGTCGATAACCCATATTCGTAAAGATTGGCCCTTACGTTCAAGGCTTTAATTTCGTGCAATTTATTCATAATGGTTGGCGTTGCTCGACAAATACCACATCTTTGAGTAGAGGAATCGATAAGAATTGAGAAAACCTTGCCATCAATCAGTGTTAAATAAAACACATGTTTAATAGTAACTGTTTTATCTTCAATGTTAGTAGCTGTTGACACTATTGCATTAATTTGATTTTGTATGTAATTAGTTTCATCTTGAATCAAAGATGTTGTTTACTTTCGTTAATCGGCCTATAAAAACGTGTAGATGATGGACGTGGGTTTTCCCATATGATATGGTTGTCGTACTTTAGCTGCAAAGGTAACAAGCAAATTGCAAACAAATATTCATCTGTTTTACGGGAATCATTTGAACTAAAGTTTTGCTTATAGGTTGAGTGGCCACTGCTACCATCACATCCCCATTTATATGTCAAAGTCAATTCCGTATAATTTACTTCCTCTATGACCTCTTTTTGTAACTTTAAAATTCTACATGCAGTGTGGTCAACTAAGTCCTGCAGAGGCACTTTTGCTATTACATCGGATACCTTTGTTCCATTACCTGGGTAGCACTTCGCTTTTACGTTCTAAAATTCTATGATATGATGGGTATATATCCGCGTTACGGATCTTAGCCCCAGTACGCATCGCTTTTGTATATTTTCCATCGATAAACAGACGTAATGCTTCTTCATCTGTATATGGTACTGGTTCCTTAGATTGTGCATTAACATTTTTTTTTGTTTTCAAATCAACAAATTCTTTAAAATCTTTACTACAAATATGTAAGTTGATAAAATATACTAACTTTTTAACTGCAGCAACCAATTCTTCGCGATTGCAATTATAAACACTAGTCGGCAATTGAAATTGACAGCTGCTAGTTGCCATACGTAATATCTTTTTGGCAACGTCACTGAGGTTCGGTTGATATCGATAAAATCCTCTCATTAATCTTTAAACTCGTTGGAGATTCAATTATGTCCTTTAGAATCGCGGCAGCATCCCTCTTGCCAGATTTATAAAGACTAACGCCAGCAGCGAAAACTAGTTTCTCAGGTGAAAATCCACTAACTAAAGCCGGCACTTCCATGCGCTTCCCTTTTTCAGATTTACCTGAAAAATATGATCGAGGTCTACCAAAATTTGATGTTGACTGTTGAATCCCTAACTCCTCTGGGATTTTAATCACGTTTTCAGAAGGAAGACCAAATACTCCATTTAACAAAATTTTGTTGGAGTCTTCAAAATATTTCTTAGATTTTTTTGCTTTTATCCATCTTTCGTTAACTGAATACGTTCATATCCGTACAGCCAACTTAACTTCATTGCACTAATCTTCTGTTTTCGTTTTCTGTAACCCACTCTTAGCAAGAAAATAGCTAATGACAGTTTCTACCCTTTCTTTGCTTTCCATTACGGCAATCCACGCATTATATAGTTCTCTCCGTGTTATGGTTATGATAACTATATAAAGGGTTTTTCAATAAGAGCGCTACAAAAGTTTTTTTAAAAAAAACAAAACCGGTTTTAGATACCAATGAAATTCTTTATTCCTGTGAAAGTACGTTCGATGCCATTATGTATGGAACTCGATTTCTTTTACATGGCCACCACGGACACGCTTGCAGAAGTCCAGACGCTGAACCCAATTTTTTACGGTTTTCAATCATAAATCGGCCGATACTGCTACAATTTTACGTTCGATATTCGTACGAAATTCATTAATCGTCGCTGGCTTGTTGGCATATACCACAGACTTGACGTAGCCCCACAGGAAATAATCTAACGTCGTCAAATCGCACGACCGAGGTGGCCAATCGACTGGGCCATTTCGTGAGATAACACGTTCACCAAACTTGGTTTCCAATAAATTGATTGTGGCATTCGCTGTGTGGCTTGTGGCACCGTTCTGTTGGAACCACATGTCCTCCAAGTCCATATTATCCAATTGAGGCCAAAAATATTCGGCTATCATTGAACGGTAGCGATTCGCATTCACAGTAATATGCCGGTCTTAATCGTCACGGAAAGACGTTCTGCCCAATGACGCCGCCGGCCCATAATCCGCACCAAACCGTAAGTTTTTCGGGATGCAATGATGACTCATGGATTACGTGTGGATTGCTGTCGGACCACTAATGCATATTTTGCTTATTGAGGAAGCCATTCAGCCAGAAATCAGCCTCATCTCTGAATATGATTTTTCGTTGAAAATCCGAACGTAGCGCTCTTGAAGTTGAGGCCACTGACTCCAAATTTCAGTAGTAAATTTTAATAATTTCGACTCGTTGTTGGCTCGCATTTTTTTTCGTGATGAAGTGGCAAACCTTACTGAAGAGAAATGTCAAAAAAGAGCGGGAAAAATATGGCGTCGTTTGCTGTCCCTATCGATTTACTTTTGTAGCGTCTCTGTTGAAAAACCCTTTATGTATATAAACAGTTTACCGGTAAATAATTGCAGCTAATTTTTTTTTCCATCTAAAGTGGACATTACACAGATCAATAGGGCATAATTCATTTCACGGGAATCCATGGGAATCCTATTTAAAAGTTACTCTAAAAACCATAAAAAGCTACATTTTTACTACACAAAACACAAATTTCCTCTTATCTATTATTTTGCACACAGAACATTTAAATTCGAAATTTATTTATAATAAAGCTTAAATATACCTGACATAATGCAGTGTAAAAACATAAAGACAAAATTTGCTCTTCTTTGATGTGATGCTGTCAATCGACTGATGTGATGCTGTCAATCGACTGAGCTGCTATAACAACAGTGTCAATGCAATTGTTCATTTTCAAAGCATCATAACAAACCAAATAAGCAACAAATAAAAAAAAAAACCTGATATACAGTTATGCAAAGTGGTTAGTTAATTATCTAAGTGGTCCAGTTAACAAATTACCAAACAAATTATGTGAACTTTGAAACATAAAAAATTTACTTTTTTCCAGCAAGATTGGCGTCTTGGACCACTGTGGGGCGCCTTAGACGTGTCGCAACTAACTAGTATATAATATAAAGCGAAAGGAACTTCGTTCCAACCGGGTGTCCCCTGACACCTCATGTGATTTTTTGTTTTAATTTTTTTACGAGTCACGCTAATAAAATTAAAGCAATCTCAATCAGTGCATTAGCAGTACCAGTTTAGAAAAATAGCAAGCTGAAAATTATAATCAAGAGGGGGCGCAATTCAATTGACCGGCAGTGTATAAGATGTTCCATAACTGACTCTATGCAATCAAATATGGTCCTGGAAAATATTTAAAACATATACAAAATTTTTTGTCTCAAAAATTCTAGTAGGATCACCATTTCAGAATGCAGCTATGACACGGTGATTGAATTATTTTAAAAAAATCCAATGAGTGTTCGAACTCACGGGATATGTGTTAACACCTTTTTGCTACACGGTACCTGTTCGATTTCTATGAACACATTCGTAAATGTTACATTGGAAAATAAAAAACAGCGTTCAATCATATGATGACGTTACAGTTAAATAATATTAATACTTAAAATTATTTAAAGACCCAGTGCAAGCACATGTGTCATTATTTTCTTGGTCAATACTTTTTGTTTTATTCCCACAAAAGTCAAAGAATGCAAAGCAACAGCCACTTGTACATACATACATACATTGTTATATTCGTACGATATAACCGAAGATCAACATAAAATACTTTTTTAATATTACTCCAAATTAATACTCCAAATTGAAACACTTAAATCTCGGCTCGCCGATATCGGATCGCCTTAATTTTTGGCCTAAACTCTTCGTCAAAACCCGCACTAGCTTTTTAATCCAAAAATTAATAAAATCGGATATGAATTTCCGGAGAAAATCGCGTGGGAAAATTATATGAAAATCGCCCAATAATCACTTTCGATACCGACTGCCAAGCAACGAACAAACAAACGATGATTTACTCTTAAAACCTAACACTTGCGTATGTATTAGTTTGATAGTTTACTGCCCTAGAGGCGCGCGTATAGATGTTAACACATCAAAAATGCACTTCTAGTCGAAACCTCAATCACTGTTTCTATAGCGAAAACTCAATTTTTGGTTTCAAGTCTTAGCTATTAGATTCCAATAACAATAATAGCTGATTATTGTTATTGGAATCTATAAGTAATAGTAAACACTTCAAAACAATAGCAATATAATTTTGTTTTCGCAAATACTTTATCCACTTGAGACCCCCTTAATGTACATTGGTAAAAAATTAGCTGTTTTTTAAATAAACATGTTATTGTTAACAAAAAATAAATTCCTAATGCATATTAATTGATTCAATTGATGTATTAATTGCCTTAATTCAAATACGAATTTGTTAACAAGAAGCCTCATGCATATTTGTGGAAACATTGTTTGACATAAGTGATGTATGGTATTGTACGTCCGTGTTATTACATTTAAATAATTGGGATTGTGAACGCATTCATTGCAATTGATATTAAATTTATTCTGTGTTAAACAGTTTACACAGAACTTCTTGCTATGTGACTGTGTTTGGCCTACACTATAGTTACTTGCTCTAAGTTTCTTTTAAACTATTTCTTGCATCTTGAATAAATTGAAATTGCATCGACCAACTTTTTTGAGTTTCGAAACTACATTTATCTAGTAAACACCAAGACTTGTTGACTTTTCAAGGGTGGTGTGAGCACTTTCTTAAGCTGCACAAATGCTTCAGTAACATAGGAAATTTAAAATGTCGACGAAGAATATTGCATCATTCCCATAAAATAAATTTAAATTTACTATTTTATAAATTTGGAATCTGTTTCTATGCTCCATTAACGCAATTCACCACCTGTTTATTATTATCCAAATTGAATTTTTTTTGTTTTTAAATGAGAAGAAAAAACAACTGCGAAGTAAAAAACATCAGCTGCTCTGTCATGTTGCGTTTTTGTCTTAATATTATATTGTCTTAATATTCTTTTCTATTCCCATCGATAGAATGAATTTCAATGTTGGCAGCAGAAATTAATTTGCAATTGCTTTGATAAAGCGATGAAAAAAAACATCACTAGCCAGAAAATACAGCGATGCTGCTTTCAATGGCGCGCTGTGGCAGGCGCTTGTCCGAACTTTCCTGGAATGTGCTAAAGTGTTGCTGGAGGTCACAGTAAATGAGCTGCTAAAATGTAGTACCCACATGAGACGCTGAACGATTTATGATCTCTACAAACATAGATTATATTTTGCTAACGCTCTGATATAAAGTTTAGTTTTTGGCTCGATTTTTCCCGATTGGTGTTTATTCTCTTGCGTTTTTAACAAATATAAAAATACGATTTTTTTAAGAATACAATTTATTAGAATTTATCTCATTATTAAAGACAGCATCATACACACAGGGAAAAGATTAGTTGGAAATCAATTCAGGCATTGGAAAATCCATGATAAATTCTATATTTTGATTAAATAAAAAATAAATAAATGGTTTCCCATTATATCCCATGAAGGGACCGGGGAGAACTTCTCACAATCACTGAGCTGTGCGCTTTCCAGTTTTCACTCACTGATTGGGACCTACAGTTTTACACCGATTCCGAACGGTATTTTGAGAAGCTTTTTCATGGCTATATACTCGATAGTGTCGCCGTCACTAAGCGAGGTGACCGTCGTCGAAAGAAATTTTAAGGTGGTTGGAGCAGGGATCGAACTCAGAATCTCCTGTACAAGAGGCGCGCACACTACCCATTGCACCACTGACGGTCACATATTTTGATTAGAATTCGTAATTGTCAAACATCAGAATTATTTGTCGATGTTATTGATTGATTAAAAATCGGTCTTACTAAATACAAGTTGCTACTAACGAATTTTAGTTGCTACTACCGAATTTAATTTGAGTATTTCAAAAACCTCATTCAAGATACAACTAATTCAAGATACAACTAATAAAAAGTACAATATTAGAATTCCTGTTCAAATATTAGTTACTGTAATCATAATTTAGTTTCTGTTACAAAAACACTTGTTACAAAGTTATGTATTCGATTTTTCACAAGAGGTTTTGTTGTTAAAGAGAAACTGCGTATATTGGAATGTTACACGAGGACTTAACAAAAAAACTAATATTTTAAACAGAAAGTGATAAACAAAGTTGTGGAAAAACAATAAAGTGTATAGATATCAGCCAGCGAAGAATACATATTATCATAAAAGTGAGACTTTTAAACATAATCGTTGAATATGACGCCACTATTGACGCCTTCACAAACACATGCAAACAACTGTGGGCACTTGGCTTGAGGAACTAGTATTGTGGATGACACAAATTAACTTAAACATACATATGATACCCAGGGTAACCCAACCCCATTTCTGATCGAAAATATGAAAACTGTAGAAAAACTGTCTGTATCTGGAAAACAAAGCGTCCAATCGAAAAAATAAAATTTTTTGACGTAGAATACGTCTTACCTTACGGTATGAGGAGTCATGTCAGGTTTTTATTGTTGTAATCTTTATTTCATTGAATTTGAGGAAACGGCTAGATGAATTTTTTTAAAAATTTTTTTTGTAGGTAAATGAAGATGTTATCTTTCGTTTGATCTACATTTCATATTGGTTGATATATTTCTAGTATTTTAATTTCTCAAATGAAAATTGTTTAAACACATTCACTCAAACATATGTGTGGTGTTTGGTTGAGTGTTTTTGGTTGCTCAACATTGCTTAGGAACATGTATCTAGTAAAAAGTGAAACGAACAGCAAGCTAATGTTGCTTGGCAACATGTATCTAGTAAAAAGTGAAACAAACAGTAAGCTAACGTAATAAAGCTTTTTTGCGAAAGCTTCAATAAAGCTATTGTAACATTAATTTTGAATTGTAAAGCGTAAAGCTTTCACACAACGCTCGAATGCTAATGCGAAGACTCGATAAGGTAAACCTTTTTTAATATTAGGGCGGCCCTCTCAACATTCGCAGAACTTATTTCAATAAAAATATTAATTAAAATACATAAATTAAATTAAGTTTAAAAAAATTGAACATAATATTTTTTTTTAAACGGACTTGAATCAAATGCCGTTGGTAAATATAAAAATTACAGCAGACAGATGTCCGTGGCCGAAGGCCTCGGACAACTGTCTGTTGTTTTTTTCATGTTCCTCAGGGTTTCTCACAAAGTGTTCCAATTCGCATGAAACAATTTTTTTTCCAAAAAATCGCCAAAATAAGAAAATCCATAAAATAAAAAAAATGGCTATATCTTGGAAACGGTGCGTCCAATCGCAAAACTAACAAATTTTTTACCTCCACAGGAGGTTTTCATCTATGGATGTCTTTAATATGGTATATTTTTAAAAAATCGCTAAAACTAAAATTTCTGGTACCAAAAATTGCTAAAACGCCCCTATGCCATTATCTCGGAAACGGAGCGTCCAATCGAAAACAAAACTATTTTTTACGGGTTTCTAGGATATTTCATAAAGTGGTCCATCGTATGGAAGATATTTTGTTAAAAAAATCATCAAAATTTTAAAAAACGCTGAAATAAAAAATGGCTATAACTCGGACATACATACATACACCTGTGAGTTTTAGCTTTTTTTATACCCTCCACTGTAAGTGATAGAGGGTATATATCAGTTTGTCATTCTGATTGTAACATATAGAAATAAGGCTTTGCGACCCCATAAAGTAAATATATTCTTGATCCTTATAACAACCGGAGTGGATATAGCCATGTCCGTCTGTTGAAAACACTCTCACGACTTCAATCGGCGATAACGCGGTTTGGTTTTTGGCCAGAATGTTCCACGTATTCCTGAGCAGTTTGGTATTCAAAATCAGCGAAATTGGTCCATGGGAAAAAATTTTATGATTGTAAACGTAAAAAAACTCATAAAATTTGCACATTAATTTTTGTAGTTTTATACTAAACTACTCCTTTTGCCGTGTTGTGAATTTCCATGTTGAAAATCTTTGTTGTGCTTTATAATAGGTAAGTACTTTAGAATGTTTAGATGTACTTTCATGTGTTCATACATTTATATGAACTTTGTCACACTTCTTCTAAGGTCGCTGTGGCCTGGTGGGTAAAGGGTTGCGCGTTGGACTATGAGGGTTGTTGATTCAACTCTCGTCCCAGCTTGTTTTTTTACAGTTCTTTAAAAAATGCATTTTTATTTTTAAAAAATTGTTTGCAGCTTGTTTTTTTTTTGTTTTAACAGTTCTTCAAAAAATGCTTTTTTATTTTTAAAAAAGGTTTTTTTATTTTACTTGTGAACAAGTTACTTATTTTTATTGTTTTTAAAAAAGTACATTTTCTTAAAAAAAAGTGCATTTCTTAAGTACATTTCAAAGTACATTAAGTACATTAAGTACATTTCTTAAGTACATTTCATTAAGTACATTTCTTAAGTACATTTCTTAAGTACATTTCTTAAGTACATTTCTTTCTTAAGTACATTTCTTAAGTACATTTATTTTTAAGTACATTTCTTCTTAAGTACTTAAGAAATGTACATTTCTTAAGTAAATTTCTTAAGTACGTTTGAAAGTACATTTCAAAGTCCATTAGGTACATTAAGAACATTTCAAAGTACATTTCAAAGTACATTTTCAGTGTGAGCATTGTGAGCATTTGTGAGCCTCCTGCATTTGTGAGCATTTGTGAACAAGTAATTGCATTTGTGAACAAGTAGCTTATTTTTATTTTTTTTAAAAAAGTACATTTTCTTAAAAAAGGTCCTTTTTTAAATTTAATATTTTGCTGGTTAACACTAAGGTGGAGGGTATCAAAGATTCGGCACAGCCGAATTTAACACTTTTACTTGTTTATTTGCAAAATGTTAGTTTAACGACTTTTAAGTGATGCCGTCTGAGAGGCATCCACTGGTTACAGCCTCCTATGGAGGTAAAAATTTAATTATTTTTGCGATTGGACGTACCATTTCCGAGTTATAGCCATTTTTTTATTTTAGCGATTTTCTTATTTTGGCGATTTAAAAAAAAAAATATTTCATGCGAATGTGAGAAACCCTTGATTGGTTGGTTCAAAAGACTGCAAGACAGCACGCTGTCTAGCACACTTAGGCTAAAGAAACCAATTGTGATACCTGCAGTTTCCTCCATAGCAACTATTGACTAGTCGTCCAGCCAATTTGCCCTTTCAATAAATTTTTCTATAAGACCTACAAGAATATCCTGTAGAGCTACGGTGCTAACTAAATATGTTCCGAATATCCTACTTCTCAGTCCTGCCAGAGCGGGGCAATCCAAGAGAAGGTGTTTCGTCATTTCCTCGTCCTCTTGCATCCAACATCTACAGAGACTGGAGTTTCTATGTCCCAATCTTAGGGCGTGTTTTGCTACAAGACAATGTCCCGTAAGTGTTCCTATCTTTGTAGATAACCTGCCTGCCGGCAAGTTAAGTAGTTGCCTAGTCCTCTCCCTGTCCGCCTGTGGCCAGAGTACCCAGACTGTTTGGCAAGTTTAAGTCAGTCTCCACTTGAATATATTATCGGCCCACTGTCTGATCTGCAAACAACAGGTAGAGATTAGCATACTAACACCTTCTTTTGCCGGAAGAACCTGTGCCGTAGTACCCTGTCTAGCTAGCGCATCCGCTACGCAATTGCCTGGAATGTCGATGTGTCCCGGTACACAGATGAGCCTGATGTCGAAATACTCTGCCATAACCCTAAGTGATGAGTGGCATTCTTTCACCGTCAGGAACGTAGCAAACGTGGCTTCCAGGGATTTTATGGCAGCCTCCGGAGGGTTGTGACACTACTTTTCAGTAGTTCAGAAACCTCCAGTATGGCGGTAATTTCTGACTGAAATACACTATAGTGATCAGGCAGCTTGAAGGAGAAATTTACATTTAGGTCCGGTGAATGGAACCCATATCCAACTTGGTCGTCCAACTTTGACCCAGCCGTGAAAAATCTGATACTACTGGTATCCCCTTCCAGTGACGTTTCCCAGGTATTCCTGTTCGGAATAGAAGTCCTTAGATTTGTCGCTCGTAGTCCGTTTTTACGGGAATAGAGTTGATCCGGTGTAGTAATTCAGCGTGTCCGGAATGCCCCGACATCAAAACGCCACAATATCTGATTCTCACCAGGGATGTAGCGGCTGCCGATTCGGCCATGATATCAGGAGTACAGATGTTCAGGATAGCACTAAGTGCAGTACCTGACGTCGTGCCCATTGCCCCATTAACGCTAATCAGTGCTGATCTTTGAATTTTCATCAAGGAATTCAGAATATATTTCCTTTGGAGGGACCTCCACTAAACTACGATGCCGTAGAGATGTATAGAAACCCTTAGAAACCCGTAAAAAAAATTTATTTTTTCGATTGGACGTTCCTTTTGTGAGATATAGAATTTTTTTCATATTTTCGGTCAAAAGTGGGCGCGAAATACGAACTCTGGTTATAATTAATAATAATTTTGTTTATGTTTAAATATAACTAGCAATATGTCAAAAACGACTTTTTGCGAAAAAGAACTTTTTTATTGTTGAATATGAATCTTTGGGGACTCAGAAACAATATTTATTCCACGAGTTTTTTTTTTAAAAATTAGTTGTATTTCAAAATATAACACAGTTTAATCATTTTCGTGGGCTTAAAAATTAAAAAATTAAATTAAAAAAAAAAAAACTGGAATTTTTTACAATAAACTGGGTTAGTAGCCTTTCATTTAAGATGAATATTTCATTCGTACACTGAGAGAAAAAAAATTATTATAATAATAAGTGGTAAAGGTAGATTTGCGACTTTTTCATTTAAAATGGCACAAAAACGGCTAAAGATTTTTGGCCAAAATTTTCTATTTCTCGTTTAGAACCTTAAAATCTAAAATTCCACCAAGGCGCTTCACGTCACAAAGCTTAGTTTGGACGTTATGAGTTGAGGAAGGTAAAAAAGCTAAAAATTTTGGATTTTTCCCATTTTTCTTGAAGTTTTTTCAATTTTTTTTCCAAACGAAACATTGTACTGCGAAGCGCCTTGGTAGAATTTAAGATTTTAAGGTTCTAAACGAGAAATAGAAAATTTTGGCCAAAAATCTTTAGCCGTTTTTGTGCCATTTTAAATGAAAAAGTCGTAAATCTACCTTTACCTCTTATTATTATAATAATTTTTTTTCTCTCAGTGTACGAATGAAATATTCATCTTAAATGAAAGGCTACTAACCCAGTTTATTGTAAAAAATTATAAAAAATTCCAGTTTTTCGGATACTAATAAAATTACAGGAAAAAATTCGTAATCAGTTGAAAAATCAATGACAACAAGAACACCCTATAATTCACATATCATGTAATTGAGGGCCACCCTAATGAGCATTTCAGATAGCCGAATGTATCCCCAAATCAGTACATATAATTTGGTACATATATCTTTAAATTGGAAAAACCACTTTTTTTGACATATTGCTAAATATAACATACAATATTTTAATAGAAAATATTTTTTTTTTTTTTTCACTAGAATTCATAATGGGTGAAAGCATCACCAAATGATTGTGACAGCCATCAAATTCAAGTAATTAATTGAGCACACAAATAATAAGTTTTTACATTGTTAGTCGATCCAACAAATATTATATTTATCACTACAGGATAATTTGATTGCTCCAACTAAAACTCGATTGACAGATCACATTTATTTCTTGTTCACAAATCAACAAATCAATTGATATTTATGCACAACGTCATACCAAATTTTAGTTGGCTGAAAATATAGTTGCGACAAGGAATCTCTTATTTGTGTGTATGCTGTTCTGCAAGTTCAGGATAATACGAAATCTGACCTATGAAGAAATATAAGTGGTGTTAACTTGTTTTTAGATTGTGAGAGCTGAAAGGAAATATTTCGAAATTTTTGAAAAAAATGCGTTAGCTTGGGAATTTATTAACTATAATTTAATTTGCCTACAAACAAATTGGCTAGTGACATTTACGCTTGTGAAAAGGTTACGAATTTTCAATAAAAAGTGTCTAGGCAGCTTGCTAGAGATCTGGTGGCCAAATATGGCATTGTAAAAAGAGCTGTGAAATAAATGTAAATAAATGCTGATACGAGTTGAAATTAAAAACAGACAATGAAACTGCAAGTACAGATAAACAATATTTAGAGATCGTTTGCAGCAAAAATATTTACTTTGCCCCAATAATAATTCCTTTCCTTCACAGTTTTAACTGAACGCAAAAGTTGACATTTTTCCCACCAAATAATAGCTTTGAAAACTTAAGTCGTTTCAGTTGTTGTAATTGAACTTTCATTTACTCCAAAAATGTGGTGATTTATTCGACCTTTCGTCCTATATTTAAAAATTATAATGTTCAAGCGTTAGGTCTATTTGAAATTAATTTATTTTTCAATATTTTGTTACCCATTGGGTAGCATCGTCAGGAAGATAAAAATAGTTCTAAAGAGATATCGATTCGGCAAGCCCCCCAACTTTTGTATGGGAGGTACGAAAAGGGTCGTGGTGCAGCAGTTAATCTTTAACTTTTAGGAAAGCATTCCCGAGTACTGAATTTCGGCCATCCGCCCAACTTTTGTGTGCACTTAACTAAATTGTGTCTAGTACCAAATTTATTAAAGATTGGTTTCGGTTGTTCGGAGTTATCTTGCCGAACAACCAGCCGGCCGAACACCAACATGGGCGTGGCCAAATCACCTTTGTCTTAATCGGTGACTGGCGTTTGATAGCATGAAGCTTGTAACCCAATTTCATTAGGATTGGAAGTGTTTTTATCGCATTGACAACCCTGACGACCACCAAGCTTTTTTCTGCGAGGTACCAGAATGGGCATGGCAAACTCGCCAATGTTCTCCATTATAGATTTAGAGATATTTACCGATTATTACTCAATGTTTCAATTGAAGCTAATCACATCTACCAGAAAAAGGTTTTAGAGGAAACATGATTTTTTGCGAAATGTGTCGATTTTTATGGGCGGTACCAGAAGGGGCGTGGCGAAAACCCTCGTTTTCAATCACAACCTAAGTTTGGATTAATACCAGTAACTAACAAAATATCATTGTGCTCGGCAAAGATTTCCGGGAGTTATCTGGCCAAACATCCAGCGGGTCGAAGAACTTTTTTATGGGAGCTACCAAAATGGGCGTGGCAAATCACCCTTGTCTTAATCGGTGACTATCGTTTGATTACATGAAGCATTATACCCAATGTGATCAAGATCGGAAGAGTTTTAAGCGACTTATCGCATTGACAACACGGACGACCACCAATCTTTTGTATGGGAGGTACCAGAATGGGTGTGGCGACCTCGCCCATTTTCTCCAGTTAGGTAAATATTTACAGATTATTAACCAATGTTTGAGTTGAAGCTAATCAAAATGTGTCAATTTGTATGGGAGTTACCAAAAGGGGCGTGGTCAAAAACGCAATATTCAATCCCAAACTAAGTTTGGACAAATAGTAGTCACTGACAGAGTTTTGTTGTGATTGGTAAAGATTTACAGCAGTTATCGTGTTGACCAGCCAGTCTGACAGATTGACGGACATGGCTCAATCATCTTGAAACAGTCCAAAAACGAATTTCGTCCAAAGATACTAAGGGTAAAATATGGCTCCTTCTATGTGTTAAATTTTTTCCGTATTAAATGATATATACGCCATCCCCATCCTGGGTGAGAGTATAAATACGATATATAGAAGTAAAAGGATACCATTTTAGCGAGGTAAAACTCATCGCACACGATCAAAATATGTTAGAGGGTAATTTAGTAGAGGTCATACGAGCCACTGTGAGACAAAAGACCTAAATATATATGGGCATATAAATGCCACAAAATTAAACGTTAAAAAAAACAGTTAAATAAACCAAAATATTTTTTAAATAAGGACAATACCGACGGTTGACATGTATTTCTCAACTTATATACGAAATCAAAAGAAGGTCATCAAAGTCCATGTACAGGGTGGAGCGCGGTAATTTGCTTTTTTGCACTGCAGTCTGTGGCGGCACTGTTGGCCGAAGAGAGTGGAGAGTGTGCGCGGCTTATAGTGGCTGCCGGGAGATTTGTATTCGTCTGCCTTTCAGTTGCCATCATGCATTGGACACGTGAGGAGAGGTCATTTTGTGTTGAAGCGTATACTTCAAATGCGCACTCGATCATTGCAGTGCAACGTGCTTTTCGATTACGATTGGCTGTTCCCCCACGCGGAAGTGGAAGTGGAAGTGGACGGCAATCAATTGTATATTGGGTAACTTCATTGAGAACAGCAGGGAATGTGTGCCGTGTGTTTGAAGGGGACCTGAGAGAAGGATTACAACACTACAGAACATTGAGAGAGTTAGAGCAGCAGTACTGCAATCTCCGAAACGCTCTGCTGGGAAGCAATCACTTACTGTTGGCATTTCCAGAGGTTCTCTCCACCGGATTCTTCATAAAGAACTGAATTTTTACCCGTATAAAATGTGCGTGGTCCAACAATTGTCAGCACGGGACTAGTTAACACGGCGGACCTATCGTGAGGATATTCTTGCAACTATACCCCGTAACGCAATTGTGTTCTTTTCTAATGAAGCACATTTTCACCACAGTGGCTGAGTAAACAAACAAAATATGCGGTACTGTAGTGAAACAAACGCCAGAGAACTTCACCAGAGACCTCTGCATTCGGACCGGATCACTGTGTGATGCGCCATATCACGAGTAAGCATCATTGGCCCTTACTTTTTCCAGGATAACCGTCTGTAAACTCCGAACGGTACATGATTATGATACAGGATTTTTTCAGCCGGCAATGCAATTAGAGGATACATGGTTCCAACATGACGGTGACACTGCACATACAGCGAGGGATACCATGAATTGTTTGAGGTAAATGTTTCCTGGACGGCTTATCTCTTTGAGGGGTGATGTGAACTGGCCGTCACGCTCACCAGCCTTAGCCCCATGCAATTTTTTCTTTTGGGGTTATCTGAAGTCGAAGGGTTATATCAACCATCCCTACACCTTGAAAGACCTAATTAACAATATTGAGGCTGAAATTGGCAGAATACCAGTCGACAGGCTTGTTAGAGTTCATGAAAACTTCAGAAAACGTATGCAGCAGTGTGTGGATAGCGAAGGTCGACATTTGCCTGATACACTATATAAAACCATGTAATTTAAAAATTCCTTTGCTGTTCAATATAACTAGAATATAAAATAAATTTTTCTAAGGTTCATAATTTTTATATTTCATTCCCAAATAAGCAAAGTACCGCGTTCCACCCTGTATATTTTACTGTTATCGACAAGACGAATTTGCATAGTTGATATATCTCACTACACTAGTTTCTAAATCGCATGTTTTAATTTATTTTACTAGTACACATTACCACAAATTGAGGTGAAGTGAGTCTGTTAAACACAATCGTTGAGGCTGACGCCACTATTGGCTCTTTCACAAATATGCAAAAAATTGTGGACACTTGTCTAGAGGTACTACTATTGTGGATCAGACAAATTAACTTAAACATACATATGATATTTTTAAATTATAACTGTTTGTATAAGTATATGGTTCCAGAGTTCGTAACCCACGGTATAACATCGCCATTTTTAATCGAGCATTTGAAAAATTTATAAAACTGTTTATATCTAATTTTTTTGTGGGGAATTCTAAGGGGTTTCATACAGTGGTCCAACTCGTACGGAATAATTTTTTTCTCAAAAAATCGTCAAAAAATTTACCACGGTGAATCAAACTTCAAAAATAATACAGTTTCTAACATCCAGAGGAGGCGTTAACCTGTGGCTGTCTTGAATACGTCATATTTGTTTTTAAATCGTCAAAACTAAAATTTCTCGAATCAAAAATCTCTAAAACGCCTTTACACCAATATCTCGGAAACAGTGAGTCCAAACCAAAAAATAAGTAATTTTTTCGGGTTCCTAAGTGGTTTTCATAGAGTGTCCAATCGTATGGAAAATATTGTTGGAACGAAATTCCTCACCGCACGTAGCGGGATGGGGGATAAATGAAACAAAAATTAAACAAGTTTCTTTTAACAATATTATGCTACAAACCAGTATTATCAATTATGTTGGGTGCTTTTGCTTTGGTGTGTGTTTAGGCTAACTAGATGTCTCACATATGTTGGGAAATTAACCACCAACCAATATTTAGTATATATCTATTATAGTTTTGAACCCAATAAAAAGTAAATTTAGAAAAGCCAAAGTGAAAGAAGTTTAAAAAAATAACATTTCTTAAATAAGTGCATTTTCTTAAAAAAATAAATTTTCTCAAAACAAAATACCTACTCATATTTTTAAACAAAGTACCTTTTCTTAAAAAAATGCCTTATCTTAAAAAAGTACTTTTGCTTAAAACAAGTTCGGGTTTAACACCCGCAATTATAATTCGGTTTATATAAAACGGTTTGCTACCCGTTTCGTTTTAATAAACGTATCGTGTTATAGCTTGTTGGAAGCATATAGACTTCTGCTAGAAGGTATTGGAATACAAGTTGAATATTTTTTTCATTCAGATACAATTTTTTGAAAATAAAACCCGAAAACTCCAAATTTAACATTTTTTCAAAGTAAACATTGGAACCCTTAGAGTGGTCGGATTTTACTCAAACATTATCGAGTTTATATTGAGGTTAAACTAAATCAATGTGCAAATTTTTTTTTTCAAATGCACCGAGGAGTGAAGATTTTCTAGTGTATACGAATTTTCACCCAAAATGCCAAAATACAAAAACCATGACTAAAATGCAGCACGGCTTAGAGTGTCCGATTCGGCTCACATTTTCACCAAGTCAGTTTTAGACCATAAGGAACAAGAATCCGTCTGGGGTTTACTAAAATTCGAAAATATATTTTCCTCCATACAATTCATTGCCACCCTAATATATAGGGTGATTCCTTGGAAATAACGTTTTTTCGGATGGTGAAATTATTAGTTTTTAACATACCTCGGATGTGATTTTTTTATAGTTTTTGTTTATATATACTACTATAGTGTATACCAACATCTATTGTACTACAACAATTTAAAACATTTATCAATATATTTTATACTATAATTTTCAGAATTGCCACGATTCTGACATCCACGGTATTGACATTTCATATTTAAATTGACTTCATTCTATGCCAAATTGACGTAAGATAATTTCCTTTGAAAATCACATTTCGATGACTAAATATCGAACAAATTTCGTCACTAGGAGGGCGAGTATTATATTGCGCAATAAAAAAGCGGTACCATGGTATTGACTGCTAATTTTGTGACTTACCCTTCGTAAAGAAAACACTTCACTCCAATCGATTCAATGTGGATAAATCTGTCAGCCATTGATGTAAACATAACATTTGATATACAATGGTCGAGTTCTCACAGCGAGGGCGCCTTTATACCCATCCAACATGGAGCCACAGCGGTAAAACGTAAATGTACGATATTAGGCAAAAATGCGTGGACAAAGTTTAGATCTTGTTAGTCGGGCCTAAATAGGAGATTTACGCTCGGTAAATACATGAAAATATCCTAAGATAATTTCCTTTGAAAATCACGTTTCGATGACTAAATATCGAACAAATTTCGTCACTAGGAGGGCGAGTATTATATTACGCAATAAAAAAGCGGTACCATGGTATTGACTGCTAATTTTGTGACTTACCCTTCGTAAAGAAAACACTTCACTCCAATCGATTCAATGTGGATAAATCTGTCAGCCATTGATGTAAACATAACATTTGATATACAATGGTCGAGTTCTCACAGCGAGGGCGCCTTTATACCCATCCAACATGGAGCCACAGCGGTAAAACGTAAATGTACGATATTAGGCAAAAATGCGTGGACAAAGTTTAGATCTTGTTAGTCGGGCCTAAATAGGAGATTTACGCTCGGTAAATACATGAAAATATCCTCTATGTAGGCAATTTCAATGACCATAAAAAAATATCAATCCATCCTGCGAAATGAGGGAGTGAATATAGTATAAACCTTGATTTTTATGAAATGGACACGCCACGGTTCTGATATTTTCATTAGTTTCTGTATGTTTCTATCGAATAAGCGCGACGCAGGTGAGAATATTGTTGTGGAAAACCTTGCGTACCATAAAAGTATTGAAATTACGCGATTATTTATTTGCCGTCCCTTAATTACATGGAAATAAACGTGATGGACAAAGAAAACGTTATTTCCAAGGAATCACCCATATACATAATAAATAGCGAAAGGAACTTCGTACCAACCGAGTGTCCCCGGACAACTCGTGATATTTTTTCAAAAAATCGTCAAAATAAGAAAATCGTTTAATAAAAAAATTGAGGTAACAGAGTTATTATTTTACGATTGGACGAACCGAACCGTTTCCGTGTTATAGTAATTTTTTATTTTACCCATTTTCTTAATTTAGCGATTTAAAAAAATCCATTCGAATTGGACCACTTTATGGAAACCTCCCAGAAACCATAACCATTTTTTTATTTTTTGCGATTCGATGCTCCGTTTCCGAGATGTAGAAATTTTTTAAAAATTTTTCGCATTTTCGATCAAAAATGGCGATGGGTTACCCATTACCCACGAAATACGAGTAATGGTTAAAAATAATAATAATTTTGTTTATATTTTAATATTAAATACAAAATTGTAATAAAAATTATTTGTTTCTTTTTTACTATAAAATTCATAATGAGTTATAGCATCAAAAATAGGTTGTGACAGCCATTAAATTCAACTAATTAGTTGAGCGTGGCAGTCGGTGGTGCAATGGGTAGTATGCGCGCCTCTTGTGCTTGAGATCCTGGGTTCGATTCCTGCACCTTAAAAAAAATTCTTTCGACGGCGGTCACCTCGCATATCGAGTATTTAGCCATGAAATTGCTTCTCAAATATACCGTTCGGAACCGGTGTAAAACTGTAGGTCCCAATCAGTGAGTATACAACTAGAAAGCGCACAGCTCACTGGTTGTGAGAAGCTCTCCCCGATTCCTTCATGGGATGTAATGGGAAACCATTTATTTTTGACATTTATTTTTTTTTAGTTGAGCATACCAATGTATTATTTGCTTCAGCCGAATTAGTTTTTACATGTTTCGTTGATCCAACAAATAGAATATTCACCACTAATTATAATTTAATTGCTGGAACTAAAACTCGATTGACAGGTCACATTTATTTCCTGTGGCTGTGGGTTCAACTAAATATTTCAGTTCTTCCAACCAAAACTGAATTACAAATCGATTGAAATGCATAACATTTGGTCCAACGGAATACAATCATTTCTATTCACAACAAAGTAAAATTATAGTTCAAGGAACCGCCAAATTTTAGTTGGCTGTAAGTACTTATATAGTTGCGACAACGAATCCCTTCTGTGTGCGTACTTGTGTTTGGACCGCTCTGTACTTATACTTATACATTCCTTAAAGACGGATTAGGTAGACACCACAAAATATCTGTGTCTCCATGTTATTCCAAGCCGTTACGCTTATACTTGTTAATGGGCTTACAGCATTTTATAGGATTTTATCTTATTTAATATAAATTAAGTATTGAACTGAAGTACTCGGAGGGAGGCCTTACAATCAGTGTTTAGGGAAAACAATTTTCCAAATCTATGTACAAATTACGATAACGAGGAAGCCGATATTCTTCCCCATGTACATTTTACATCTTTTAAAGCGTCTATGCCCCTACTCCTCTGTATTTTCTCTATCTCACTGTTATGAATGGCTTCTAATATTATAATATTGGGAAACATAACAAACATCGTCGAGAACTAAACTTCAAGTCAATTTCTTTTAAACGTTGTTGTTTTCATTTAAGACTTCCTTTATTTACTATGACAAGCGCTTTCCTCCGTGGGTTTAATTGACGATACACCAAAGTACCATTAAACATACAACACTAATGCTACAAAATTGTCAAGTCTTGTGTTAAATTATTTCAAATTGGTCCAATATACCTGAAATCGTTTAAGGCTTATTTGGCATGGAGATCACGTGCTCAAAATTTTGCATACTTTAATAAAAGCTGCTAAGCTTTACCATATTGTAAAAACGAAGTTAAGTCCTTTAATACATTGGCGAGAAACAAGTTGAAACAACTGGTCGAGATGAAATCGAACAAAATCCTTTGTCAAATTCCAGCCCACGTTATAACATATTCCTGACTCAAAATGAGTACCACTGAGGGCGTGCATATTCAATATGAAACAAGAGTTCCAAATGAGAATCAACACTTCAGCAACAGGATTGTTTATAAAAACAGCGAATATAAATATTTATAAAAACATATTACATCTACAAAACTCCAAAAAAATTACAGGAAAAACGTGTCTTGCATGGAGGCGTTGTAATCACATGCTATGACCTTTGAAATTTGACGAGGGAGTAAGGAATAACTTAAAAATACATATTTCCACATTACATTCCACGAAGGAACAGGGGAGAGCTTCCCACAATAAGTTCGCTGTGCACCTCCGAAAAAAGGAATATTTTTTTAAATAATAAACTCAACGATTATAAATCGTATTTTCAGGTTTTCTAAATCGTGGTCAATATTTTTAACACAAATATTGAATGTCTATGCGCTGAGAAGCTTATAATGGGTTTTCCAATAGGTACTTGACAACTTTGAATTTAATTTGTGAACGCACTATTTCACTGATCATCTAACTGTTACTTTTCTTTTTTTCAGTAAACTCAACATTTTCATCATGGTCAAATACACGAACGAACAACGTATGCAAATTATGAAAATTTACTACCGAAATTCGGGGTCGGTGACCGCAACTTTAAGACCGTTAACTCCAATTTTCGGTCGTTCTTCTTACCCTAGTAGACAAGCAATAACAAGTTTAGTGCACAAATTTGAGTCTACATATTCATTGTGTGATACTGCCGTGCCAGTGAGATAACTTGTTGGTCGAAGTGACGAAAATATCGCTGCCGATCAGGCGTCCGTAGCTAACGATCCAAATCAGTCGTTTCCGCGGCGTTCTCAAGAACTGGCCATCGCCGCAACCACTTTATGGCAAATTTTGCGTAAAGATCTTGGTTTACACCCATACAAGATCAAGCTGACTCAAGAATTGAAGCCGATGGACCATTCGACGCGACGTACGTTCTCCCATTGGGCTCTGGAGAAGATGCGTCAAGTTGATGAATTTCATCGCAAAATCACCTTCAGTGACGATGCTCATTATTGGCTCAATGGGTTCGTCAATAAGCAAAATATGGTGAAAATCCACATGTGCTTCATGAATCACCACTTCATCCACAAAAAATTACTGTTTGGTGCGGTTTGCATGCCAGCAGCGTCGTTGGGCCATATCTTTCGACGACAATAACGATCGTCACGTTACTGTGAATGGTGATCGTGATCGCGCCATGATTACCGGTTATTTTTGCCCCGAATTGGAAAACATGGACTTGGACGACATGTAGTTTCAACAGGACGATCCCCCACAAGCCACACAGGACACGTTACAAACGATTTATTGAAGCATAAGTTTGGTGGGCGTGTTATCTCAAGATTTAACGCCTCTAGACTTTGTTCTTTGGGGCTACGTCAAATCATTGGTCTATGCCAACAAGCCGACGACGTTGGAAGAACTCAGAGCCAACATTGAACGCGAAAATGAACGACTGAAAAACCCATCGAAAATTGGGTCCAACGAATCGACCGCTGCCGACGTGCCCGCGGTGGCCATATGAACGAAGTCGAGTTCCATTCATAAATGTTTTGATTGTATTTCAAGTCGATAATAAAGTTTGGAAATATTTCAAATGGTTTGCATTTTATTTTAAAAGAAAGTTGTCAAGGCCTTATTGGAAAACCCTTTACAATGCATGCTACTGACTGAAACGCTGGAACGCTACTGAAAAGCTGAAGCTATTGCCAAAAATATATTATAACAACTTTTGTATCAACTTTTTTTCTTTGGATGTTGTTCCTTCGCATTAGAGGGAGATCTTTACTGCAGTATCTTTTACATTTTCTTGTCACTCGCCTTTTTAAAATTTTTTGTAAATTCACCTTCAATATTATCCATAACAGCTGCGAATTTCTACATACCAGAGAAGGATGAGTAATTCTACAACTACTTTGAGAGCCGCGGCGCACGACTATTCGAAGTAGCGACCCAGAACGGGTTCCAATTATTACGGGTAAATGTTTAAACTGTAAAAAACAACGTGTAACATTTTAGCGAGTTTGTTGTCTTATTTGAATGGCCTGCACGCTGACAAACTGTCCCTGTAACATTAAGCTGGAACCCGGTATAAAGTATATTTGAAACAGAGTACGTATTTATCCCCCCATGTGTAACCAAGACACATCGCCGTGGGGCATAAATAATGACAGTTTACCCATTACCCAGGGTATGGGAAAAATAATGGTTAGCTACCCACGACAATGGCGAATTAACCATCACGTTTACCCAGTACCCACAGGGTATTTACCCACAACGACGAGGAATTACCCATTACACATTGGGAATGGGTACGCCGCCTTCACCCATTACCCACGGCGACGGGTAGTGGGTGGCCAAGGGTAACCCATTGCCAATTTTAAAAAATATTCCATACGAAATGAAGCACTTTTTCAAAAACCCTTTAAACCCTTAAAAAATAGTTATTTTTTCGATTCGACGTTCCGTTACCAAGATTTAGAAATGTTTTTAATTGTTCATATTTTCGAACAAAAATGGGAACATCGCGATAGTTAACGGGTAAAAGCCGGTTACCCATTCCCAATGTGTAATGGGTAATCATTATTTTCCCCATTACCTTGTGGGTAATATTTTTACGTGCAAGCATTGTTTTCATGACATAAAGATCTGCTGCTTTTTCTTCTTTATTGTCTTTCAAGTTTTTGATTTGAGCGGTTTACAACAAACAAAACCATATTTGAGTCACAAAATCGTATATTTTAACATACTAATCATTGTGTCTCCAACGTGTAAAGTAATATTGAATAGCAAACACAATGAGTTTGGACCCAAGTATACTATATTTGCGACGAGCTAGAAACGCGTTATATTTGCCTCTAAGCAATAGAAAAGATAGATTGTTGGTATTAACGACATTATGTGTTAAATACCAGATCATTCAAATGGTCATCGTGGATTAACTGGGAGGCGCGCATCCGAGTGGTTCGATTTTCATAGATCACGCTGAATTTGAGCGATGGCTTGGTAAGGTTTGCATTAAGAGGTCCTCCGCACATTTGTGGTTTATTGGCTTAATCGAATTAAGAAACTTCATACGAAAAGGTCTATGGTCAAATCACACTATTTCGGTGGTCAGTTCATGCCGTCTCTGCGTCAGCTATCCATGACTTCACATTGATCGTATATAATGTCTTTGTGTCATCAGCAGTATGCCATGCTGTGCCGTTCTGTCGGGAGCATATGTCGCTATCATGGATGATTATCCAATTTTGGCCAAAAGAAATTGGCAGTACGATCAGAAGAAGCCTCCGGCCCACAATCCACACCACACAGTGACTTTCTGCGGATGCACTATCACTTGGTGGACCTGGTGTGTATTGCTATAGTCAGAAAATGCGGAAGTTTTTCTTTTTAAAATACCCGTTCTTCCAAAATTGGGCATCGCATATCGTTCACTCGCACATGGTTCTTGTCAGACAAAAATTATTTTCATAATAAAGTTGTATCGGCTCGACGCAGTAACTTTCTGTTGTGGTTTTCCTTAATTGTCTGAGAAATAATGGCCAGGAAAACTAACAAATGATAAAAGACCCGCCATGAACTATCAAATTACAAGGTGGCCATTTACATTTCGGGTCTTCGCAATACTAGTATTGCCAGATACAAATTGGAACTTCGATTGTAAAATTTGGAATTTTTAGCATAAAAATACACGAAACGTTTCACTTACTAGTACACAGAAAAAAAAGACGACTGTAAAATTCTAACAAATTGACAAATTACTAAAAATATTGAAATGAAAATCGATAAATGGTACCAATAAAAAAATTCATAAGAAATAAAAAATTCATAAAAATTCATAACGAAGTAAATACGATACGAACAACCACATAACTTCAGTTGGAGATAAGTTTGTACAGGTAGTCGGTGGCATAATCTACTGGAAGATCGTTTCGTTGTTTGTGACACAGAGTCTAGCCCGTTATGCCACCGACTACCTGTACAAACTTATCTCCAACTGAAGTTATGTGGTCGAATCCTACCGCGGCTGTTTAATTTTTTTTTTTTGTAAATAAACAAAATTTCTAAAAATACTTCGGATCGAAGACAAAACGAAAACTGAAGTACAATTTAATTTGTTAATATGTCAAATTCTTCATCGACTAAAAACGAAAATATTTTTGATAAATAATAAATTTAGCATCGATTGAAAAATAATATTTTTCCAATGAACAACCTACAAATATGGTAGCTGATATGTGATTTTTTTTATCAATTAATATTTTGTTTGAATTTTCGAATTTTTTTAATTGAATTGAAAAATTATTTTTTTCTGTGTACTATTTGTAGTATTTACAGTGGGTTGAAAAATCCATCTCGGCCAAAAAATGGAATTAACCCGCGAAAATTTTCTTGCGATGATTTTTTACGGAAACCATCGGTGGTGTACGAGAACTGATAAAGCAAGACATGTGCATCCTTGGGCATTAGTATAACAAGTAACCAGTAAGATATTGCATGTCCATTAGGCCGTGAAAAAGATTTGTTCTCGTTGGATCGCACATAATTTGACTACCATCTGTTTGCCAAGAGTGTTCGATGAAATAAGGGGGAAAAAATTACATCCGGTGTCAGGGCACACCCGGTTGGAACAAAGTTCCTTTCGCTATATATTATGTACTACTTAGTTTCAACACGCCTTAGGCGCCCATGGACAATTAGGATAATTTAAATGGATCTTTAAGAAAATATACTTTTTGCAAAATTATAAACTTTTTTTTATAGAATGTATTTTTTAAAAATAGAAGTATATTTTTAGGTCCTTTTTGTAAGAATATGTATTATATCCTACCGAAAAGGTCCTTTTTAAAGAGAGGTGCTTCTTTTATTAAAAGCTAATGATGTTTTAAGAAAATGTACTATTTTTAAGTAGAAGAACTATCTGCAAGCAAAAGCCATAAGAACAAGAATTTTTTACAATGAAATACTCTTTTAAGAACATGTACTTTTAAAAGAAGTGGTACTATTTTTAGGAAAAGGTTAATTTTAAGAAAATATACTTACAAGTACGTGTATTTTCAGAAAGGCTACATATCTCAAGAAAAGAAAAGGAAAGGAATTATTTTATTTTGAGGAAAATATACTTTTAAGAAAAGTATTTTTTGTAAGAAAATTTATTTTTTGAAGAGAAGGTATTTTTTTGAAGAAAATGTTTTCATTTTAAGAAATAGGAATTTTTTAGAATTTGTCCTTTTTTTCAAGAATAGGTACATTTTTAAGAGTTGGTACTCATCTCTAAAACGATATTTTGTTTTACCAAGAAGGTACTCTTTAAAGGAAAGATAGTGTTTTTTTGTATGAAAATGATAATTTGTTGTATGAAAATTTAGTTTTTTAAGAAAAGGTACTTATTTTTTAAAAAAATATTTTTTTAGGAAAATTTACTTTTTGTAAGAAAATCTACTTTTTTAAGTAAAGGTACATCTTTAAGATGAGGTACTTTTTTTTAAGAAAACGTAGTTTGTTTAAGAATATGAATAGGTATTTGTTTTGAGAAAATTTATTTAAGAAATCATTTAAGAAAATTTTCTTATTTTAAACTTCTTTCATTTTGGCTTTTCTAAATTTACTTTTTGTTGAGTTCAAAACCACAATATATACCAAATATTGGTTACAGGCTCCATCTAGAAAACTTCCCATTAAACAAGAAATTTCCCAACGTATGTAAGACATCTAGTTAGTCTTGACACAATCCAAAGCAAAAGTAAACAATGTAGTTGATAATAGTGGGATGTAGCATAATAGTGTTAAAACAAAAGTTGTTTAATTTGATGCTGTGGAGCAGAGTATCGAAGAAGACCCATCGCGCGCAGCAATTTGAGCTATGCACATCCACTTTATGGAAGATTTTGCGGAAGGATCTTGGTGTGCGGACTTACAAAATTGAACTCGTGCAAGAATTGAAGCCGAACAACTATGAAGCGCGTCACACATTCGGAGAATTAGCCCAAAACGAGATGGCCACCGAGAAATTGTTGTTCAGGGATGAAGCTCTCATTTGGTTGATTGGGTACGTTAATAAACAATATTGTCGCATTTGGAGTGATGATGATCCACAAGCCGTTGTTGATCCACAAGCCGTCCGCAAAAAGTTAGTGTTTGGTGTGCTCTATGGGCAGAGGGAATCAATGGTCCACATTTCTTCAAAAATTAAGCCGGCCATAATGCTACAGTCACTGGGGAACGCTATAGTGCCATGATTAACGACTTTGTTCGTTCCTGAATTGGAGTATGTTGATGTCAACGACCTTTGGTCCTAACAAGACTGCGATACGTGCCATACCGCCAAAGAAGCAATTAATTTATTGAAGGAAACTATTGGTGAGAGCATTATCTCGCGTCGAGTGCCTGTGGAGTGGCCTGCAAGATCGTGCGATTTAATGCCGCTGAACTATTTTTTTGGGGTTATGTGAAGTCGCTTGTCTACGCAGATAAACTCGAGACGATTGACGCCTTGGAAGAGAATATTCGGCGCGTTATTGTTGACAGACGACCCAAAATGCTGCAAAAAGTGGTCGAAAATTGAGCGTCTCAGCTGGAATTTATTCGAGCCAGACGAGGCGGCCACTTGCCCGAAGTCATTTTTAAAACATAATGGCAAACCCTTATCTTTATAATAAATCTAAATTCTTGGCCATAACATTTAATTATATGCGTGTTATTTCTTCTTGAAAACCTAACGTCTAAAAAACAACACCCTTTATATTGAAAATATGAGAATATTTTGAAAAACTATAAAATCATTTCCATTGATAAATGATTGTTTTTTATTGCTGGACCCATAATATAAATAGAAACCTCTAATTTAACAGATTTTTTGTATCCTTACAAAATTTAAGCATCATAAATTTGAAGACATGTGAGCAGACAGAGTGGCAAGAAATAAAATAACTAATACGCAAACCCATAAACAGATGGAATTTTGGATATGGAGCACAAATGAAAATAATCGTATAAAATTTTAAATCTGAACGAAACAAACACACACACACACACGCAGATGTACGACACATTTATTCTGTGTAATAAATGCTGCCAGGACGAATAGGTACCCCCACAAAATGTGACAATAAGGAGAAGAAAAATACCATTCATGCAAATATTCTTTGTGTGTTGGTTGTATTTTTAGAAGTTCGTGCTTAAGAAAATCAGAACAAAATCGCATAAGAAGAAGATCGTTTAAATTCCATTTGATTACTTGAAATACTTGTGGAATACCAAAAAGTGTGTCCTGTATATTTTGTTCTATGTAAAAATGAATGCGCTGCTGTAGGGGTGATTCAAGGAAGCGTTTTATAAATGGTTCAATTTGTGCAAGTTGTTGATATGAACAGGAGAATGGGGATATAGACTAACGCTGCATTATAGTTAACGTTGACATGCGAAGGGTATCATACATCAGAGTCAATGAAAAAAGGGGAGAGATCTGAGTTAGTGCAAATACTCGAAATAAATCCTGTGCCAGATTTGCCCTAAAATGAATGATGAATTTGCACCCGTCGACAAAACAACACACCAGCTTTAAAATTCGCAAATGTTCTAACGCAGCATCTTGAAATTTTGTTATAAGGCAACTCGGACTATGTTTGAAATGCCGCATAAGTGCTGCACGTACTGATTCAACTGTTCAATGATTCATTCAATATGAACAATCAATGTGGGACAGAATAGTCATTTTTTAGGGTAAATAAAAGATCAGATAGCATTTCCAGGACATAAAAATATAGAATATTCAACCCCTGACGTAGTTTCTTGTTACCGTAACTAGCGGTTTTCGAGTTATAGTTCGCCAAAGTCCAGATCATGTCATGGACATGTCTTATATAAAATGCCGTTGCCTAATGGCAGTGTAATAAGGAAATACTACTGAATATGTCTTCAAGATAAAATTTCCAACTGGGTTATTAAATTTTTATTCCACACAGTATATTTTGCACAGACTTCGAAATTTTTTTTTAAAAGTTATTCACTGGATGCCTTGTTGCTAGAGATTCAACGCCAAACATCCTGGATGGGCTTCTAGACTAGCTAAATCTAAACGCAAACAATTATTAAAATGTAAAATGAAGAACAAAAATAATGTGTTGTCCTGAGAATTACCAGCTTATTGGCCCACGAAGGTTAATAAAATACCCGACTTGCTGGATTTTGCAGTTTATAGCGGTATTTGCAGAAGGTCACTTGACATTTCAAATGATGATAACCTAAGTTCACATCGTTTTCCGATTGTAGTAAATTACAATGTCAATATCATACATGGGTTTTTTTAATTTGCATTGAATTTTAAAAAAAGAAGACAAAAAGAATTACCATTGTTCGCAATGGCAATTAAAAAAATTTGAATTTGCATTAGCAAATGCAAATACAGGTTGTGGAATCGGATGCCAATTGTAATGAAATATGGGAATGTTTTTAATTGTTTTGAATTTTCTTGACTGCTGGCAATTCTGTTTTTAAAGTATTTTATATGTAGAGGTTTGTGGCTTTGATAGGTATTGCCTCATAGCACTTTCAAATTCATAAACCTGTAACGTATAAAGTATTCGAAAATCAAAAGTGCCAGCCAGATATGAAGGAAATGTTTTGAAAATAAGTATAATTGCCCATGGTATTGAAATTTTTTTCAATTTGCATTTCGAAAGGAAATTCAAATTAAACTACAAACTTTAATTGTCATATAATTAAATTGCCCCTTGTATGGTCAATATATAGTTAGTTTAAAATAATGTGATACTCATTCAACATAATACTTGTTTGAATTACTACTACAATTGGCTAGATGAAAACCTCAACCTCAATACGCAAATAAAGACAGCGGATGACTTAGATAATTATTTCGAACAGTTTACGTCACTGATTCATGAGTCTGCGGTCTCTTCTACACCCATTGCAACACATCACATTCCAAGGGAAATAAAGATGAAACATTTGCTGAAATCAGAGAATATAGAAGACTCTGAAGAATATGGCATCGTACTAGAATTCCGTCCGAAAGTCCAATTGGAATATGTTCGGAAATGTTAAACCAGCAGATAAACGATTATACAGCTGATTTTCTGAGGAAGCTAAAACCAAGAAACAAAAACAAAGAGTATGACCATTATAAATGTGGCCGTCGGTGGTGCAATGGTTAGTGTGCGCGGCTCTTGTACATGAGATCCTGGGTTCGAACCCGGCTCTGACCACCTTCAAATTTTCTTTCGGCGGCGGTCACCTCGCATAGTGACGGCGACACTATCGAGTATCTAGCCATGAAAAAGCTTCTCAAAATACCGTTCGGAATCGGTGTAAAACTGTAGGTCCCAATCAGTGAGTGAAAACTGGAAAGCGCACAGCTCAGTGATTGTGAGAAGTTCTCCCCAGTCCCTTTATGGGATGTAATGGGAAACTATTTATTTTTTTTTATGACCATTATAATGCTACCAGATACCTGAAATGATCTACTTAAAGAAATGATCCCATTAAAAACGCAGACGGACCTTGGAGCCGAACCACTCTACTGAAAGCAAGCATCTTTGCTGTTCACATGAAGCAAACTTGTCAACCTCTATGCCTTAGTCAAAATGCTGTCGCAAATTTTCTTGACTTTGCGTGCCAAATGGAACTGCCGATTAAACATAATATACACAGAAAAAAATATTGCCCTATAAATTTCAATTAAAAATGTAATAGAATTTTTTCAAAAAATTCAATTAAAAATTAATTGAATCAATTAAATTTTTAATCATATTTGCAATTTCTTTTTTGAGTTTACAACAGGACTTGGAGTTGGCAAGGCGCAAATATACGGCGCTAAAAATGTTTATAATTTTATTTTGTGAACTTAAAGAATAATTGTATTAAATTGTCTTGTTTCGTGACTAAAACTGCGTTTTTTTACTTGTGTTTAATTGGCCAGTGTTTGTGAATAAATTTTATTGGAAATGAGTGCTTGCGTTGAGTGTTTTGTTTGCAATGGAAATGTGGCTATCCCCAAACATTTTTTATGCGCTTGAAAAGACATTGTTTACACGAAAATTGTTTTCAAAAATTTCACGTAAAAATAAACTTTATAACGTGTAAAACAAGAGTGCCCTAAGTTGGATAGAAGCAATACATTTCTCCAACAATCCTGTGAATGTTCAGAAGAGATGGAATGCGACAATGGAGTGACTGTTGCTGTGGAAGGAGCAGATAAGTTGAATGTTTCTCCAGAACCACCAGCGCAGTTCCACTCTTTCAGTTATAAAAACAAAATGAAAATAATTTGTGACAACGAAATCGTTTCTTCGTTATCTTTCGTTTGATATACATTTCATATTGATTGATATCTTCCTAATATTTAAATTTCTCAAATGAAAATTGTTTAAACACATACACTCGAACATATGTGTGGTGGTTGGTTGAGTGTTTGAGTTTGTAGCGTGAACACAAACTCTGCTGCTGTTTCAGTGTGGACACAAACCTTCGGCTGTTGTTTTGATTGATGAAATATTGAAATTTCGTATATTTACTTATGTATTTAAGTGAAACAAAATGTTAAATGTGAATTTGAATTTAACATGGATATATAATTATAAAAAATATAAATCAAATTGATTTGCGTCTGTTATTTATCATTTATCCTTACTCTTTTAATTTAAAAACATATTTATCCTATTTTTCCTACCATATTATCAAAAGTAACTATCAAATAAATAAATTCATTTGCTTATGTTATTTATCATTTATTGTTATATATGTTTTCTGTCTTATCGGATGGCGTATTCTACGTTAAACTTGATGGCCGTGTCTCTGACACAGCCTGCAGGGACAGTCCGTGGCCGAAGGCCTCGGACAACTGTCTGCTGTATTTTTTTAATCCCCTATTATCCGCTACTATCTTCGACTACATAATTTTCCATCGCAGTGGAACTGCGTGGAAATAATCATGTTATCGTACCACAGCTAAACAAACCAGAAAAGACTGTAGATTCGTTCAGACCGATTAGTTTATTGCCCATTTTCTCTAAAATATTCGCAAGACTTTTCCTAAAACATTTACGACCAATTCTTGAAATGAATAGCATTATTCCAAAGTATCAATTCGGGTTCCGACAAAAACATGGGACGCCTGAACAGTGTCACCGGATAGTTAACGACTTAACAGACTCCTTCGAGAGGTGACAATTTTATTGCGATGTATTCTTGGATGTACAGCAGGCATTTAATAAAGTGATTAATATTTGCCAGCCCACTATTACATGTTTTTCAAATCCTATTAGGAACACAGTTGTTTCAACGTGAGAGTTAACGACGATATCTCCACCATTCATGAGGAAGTGTCTTTGTCCATTGTTATACGCAATTTTTAGTTTTGATGTACCAACTGCAGACGATATTACAGTAGCAACCTATATCGCTGACACGGAAATTTTGTGTTCTATATTCTAATGTGTTGCCTCAAGAATCATTGCGATTTACACAAGCACCTCTTAACGCACTTCACATTTGTTTAGCAATATAAAATACTAATATTAACTCACAGAAATCAAGACTAGTAATATCTACTCGAAGACGCGATAACTGTCTACCTTTTTTCTTAAATGGTGTAGAAATATCAAGTAGAAATTATGTTAAACATTTTGGACTGAATTTGGACCAAAGATTAAAATGGAAAACACAAATAAACGCCAAAAACAAAACAGTTAGACATCAAACATTAACAAAAGTACTAGCTACACAGAAAAAATTATTGGCCTGTAAATTTCAATTAAAAATATAATTGAATCAATTAAATTAAATTTCTAATCATATTTACAATTTATTTTTTGGGCTTACAACAGAACTTGAAGCTGGCAAGGCGCAAATCTACGGCGCTAAAAAATTTTAATTTTTGAGTGGATTATCAATTTTTTGCTGTGACTCTTTCTAAATTAATATAAATATGCATCATATGTTCTTAAAACACCTTAATATAAACAATTTTTGTAAACAAATATTGTTATGATAAAGTATTTGACAGAAAGTTGAATTTTACAGCGCCGTCGAGAGGGAACATGTGTGGCGGCTGAGTCACCAGCCGTCGTCAATTTTCGTACGGCTCTAGTCTTTGATATAGTTACAACACTGTTGTTATTTCTAATTCATTTATTGTTGATCGAAAGATTTTATTTTGTGAACTTCAAAATTAAGTGATTAAAACTGCGTTTTTTGTAATTGTGTTTAATTGGCAAGTGTGTTTGAATAACTTTTATTGGAAATGAGTGCTTGCGTTGAGTGTTTTGTTTGCAATGAAAAATGCGGCTGCCCCCAAAATTTTTGTGTGCGCTTGAAAACGCACAATTTGCCGCCTTATGCCACATACAATTGTTTACACGAAAATTGTTTTCAAAAATTTCACGTAAAAAGAAGCTTTAAGACTCATCTTCTTAGACATTTTGAACGGGTAAAAGAAAAGTGTCCTAAATTGGATAAAAACAATACATTTCTCCAACAAAGCTGTGAATATGCAGAAGAGATGAAATGCGAAATTGGAGTGAGCGTTGCTGCGGAAGGAGCAGATAAATTGAATGTTTCTCCATTGAATGTTTTTGTATTTAATACAAATCAAATTATTAAATTATTAAACATTAAGGGCGAGTTTCACAATATTCATTTAAAAGCTCAATATAAATGTTCACAGAAAATTTTCAAATTAGTTGACATTTAAACATTGGGCATTTAAATTGAGAATTTTCAACTGTGCAACTGAGCGTAAATGCTTAGTATATAATAATGGTTTAACAAACCCGGGCATTAGTTCCGATTATGAATCCGAATACAAAAAAAATTTATTTTATATAAGTACATGTACAGTACAGTACATGTGTATCTGCGAAACCTTGAATAAAATCGCTTTAAAAATAGAACAGTTTATTTTTTTTAGCGTCGTCGCATGGGGTTGGGGGTTTCATGCCGAAAAAAGCAATAACGCTTTTAATTGATTGAATTCAAAATTTATAAAAAATCGCGGAATAATCAAGAATTTGTTTAATTAACTTGATTTAATCAAAATTTACAAATTTTTTAATTGAAGTTTTCAATTAAATTGATTAAATTGATTAATTGATTTTGGTGAAAACACGACAATGATAATATTAATTAAAGGAATTTGTAAATTTGTCAAAAACAAAACTTCAATTAAAAAATTTGTAAATTTTGATTAAATCAAGTTAATTAAACAAATTATTGATTTTTTCCGCGATTTTTGATTAAATTTTGAATTAAATTGATTAAATTGATTAACTGATTTTGGCGAAAACACGACAATGATAATATTAATTAAAGGAATTTGTAAATTTGTTAAAAAAAAACCTTCAATTAAAAAATTTGTAAATTTTGATTAAATCAAGTTAATTAAACAAATTACTGATTTTTCCGCGATTTTTGATTAAATTTTGAATTGAATCAATTAAAAGCGTTATTGCTTTTTTCAGCATGAAAACCCCAACCCCATGCGGCGACGCTAAAAAAATAAACTGTTCTATTTTTAAAGCGATTTTGTTCAAGGTTTCGCAGATACACATTTACTGTACTGTACATGTACTTATATAAAATTAAATTTTTTTGAATTCAGATTCATAATCGGAACTAATGTCCGGGCTTGTTAAACTATTATTATATACTAAACATTTACGCTCAGTTGCACAGTTGAAAATTCTCAATTTAAATGCCCAATGTTTAAATGTCAACTAATTTGAAATTTTTCTGTGAACATGTATTTAAATAAAATAATTTTTTAATTGATTTTGGTGAAAACACGACAATGATAATATTAATTAAAGGAATTTGTAAATTTGTCAAAAAAAAAAACTTCAATTAAAAAATTTGTAAATTTTGATTAAATCAAGTTAATTAAACAAATTATTGATTTTTGTTTTTTATTTTTTGCTGTGTACTGCACCAAAACCCCAGCTTTCACTTAAAAACAAAATTCTATTTTACAAAGTTATGTTGAAGTAAATATTTGCCTATGCACAGTGGGGCCTATTGGGAAAACCACGGTAATAATATCACAACTTTTAAAGAATTGTTCTGATGATTTTAAAATGTACTAAACATTAGTAGAGGAGAAGTAAGGGTTTCAGAATATAGTACTAAAGGTACCCTTTGTAAACACAGTTAGTACTATAGGGTTTCAAATTTGACCACTTTGGTGCTGTTGAAGCTTTCAAAGCCTGCTACTTCTACACTTATAATCTACTATTCCAGATACATTAAAAACACCCTGAGTGTTGTGGACTATATTTTATCGATATTAAAATATTCGCTATCAAATTAAAAGTTGTAAATTTTTTCGTTGACTTTTTTCAGATTTTTGTCACGACCTCGGTCATTTGAGGGAAAATAATATAAAGAATACAATGTAGTACTTTTTTAGTTAGGAAAGCCGTTTGGAAATTCCGAATTCTCAAATTTGAAATTTTTTGTAAGCCTGTAAAAAACACACTATTTTCCCGTATTCTTTAAAGAGTACCTTTTTTGTGAAACAAAATAACTTTTCTTGAGATAAAGGACCTACTCTTGCAAATGTACCTGTTCTTGGAAAAAGGGCCAATTCTAAAAAAATTCAGATTTCTTAAAAAACCTTTTTTTTTCAAAAAATACCCTTTCTTAAAAAAAATACATTTTCTGACAAAAATTCCTTCTCTTAAAAGCAACTTTTCTTAAAAATAAAACAATTGCTTTTCTTTTCTTTCCTTGAGATAAGTAACCCTGCTGAAAATAAGTACATTCTAAAAGGAGTACCACTTCTTTAAAAAGTACTCGTTCTTAAAAAAAGTACTTCTTTGTAAGTTCTTCTTCTTTCTTACAGAAAGAAATTTTTCTTAAAAATAGCAGCTTTTCTTAAAAAAAAACTTTAGATTTTAGGAAAAGAAGTACCTCCCTTTAAAAAAGAACCATTTCGGGAAAATATAATACATATTGTTACAAAAAGGGCCTACAGATATACTTTAAAAAAATTATTCTACTTATATAAAAAAAAATCTTAAAAAAAGTTTATCATTTTACACAAATTATCTTTTCTTACAGATCCATTTAAATCGTCATATTTTTCAACGGGCGCCTTAGGTGTGTTGGAACTGACTAGTACATAATATATAGCGAAAGGAACTTCGTTCGAACCGCGTGTCTCCTGACACCTCATATAAGTTTTTTTGATGCATGCCGAAAATACTTTGGATTGATTACACTGTGCGACAACAAAAAAAATTATGGGGTTCTGTCAACGGATTTTGATAGAATGGTCTAAAAAAAATATACGTGCATCGGCGTTTTCCCAGATCTGATCAGAATTTTTTTTAGGCCGGGTCAAAGTTTCCGCCCCTCGGGACATTCCTGCATCATATCGGCATGCAAAATTGTGTGTTCCTTACTTCTGAGGTACAAAATATGATCAGAAGTTTTATAGAAAAGATTCAGATAAACATTTTTGTGGAACAAATTAACCCTCTAACTGTCGCGTATAACCATAATTTTTACTTTTTTTTGAAAACTGATAGCCATAAAATTTAGCCATAAAATTTCACTATACGTGTCCGAACACTCCAAAACACAAATCTTAGCCCAAGTGGTAGATAATAAGCAAAAACTAACTGCCTTCTAAGGGTTAATAATGAATTTTGTCATTTTGCGGCTTCCATTAAAAATAGTCCACATAATATAATGGATTTTGTTATATTTCATCTTTTATCTAGCACTTGGGCTAAGATTTGTGTTTTGGAGTGTTCGGACACATATAGTGAAATTTCATGGCGATCATTTTCAAACAAAAAATAAAAATTATGGTTATACGCGACAGTTAGCGGGTTAATGTGTTCCACAAAAATGTTTATCTGAGTCTTTTCTATAAAACTTCTGAACATATTTTGTACCTCAGAAGTAAGGCACACACAATTTTGCATGCCGATATTTTGCTGGAAAGTTCCGAGGGGCAGAAACTTTGACCCGCCCTAAAAAACAAAATTCTGATCAGATCTGGCAAAACGCCGATACACGTATATTTTTGTTTAGACCGCTCTACCAGAATCCGTTGACAGAACCCCATCATTTTGAAAAAATCTAATTTTGTCTCACAGCGTTATTTACCCTTTTCCCGTGATCAAATCGAGCTGAAACTTTCTGGGCAAACTAAAGGCGATGACAAAAATAAACTGTCAAAATTTTTATGTCCCATACAAATCACAAATTAAAAATCCATTATTTCTTACGGTATTTTAACAAAATTGGGTATTGGGTATGTCTAAGATCTGCTGCAAATAGGGGCGGGATTGGACAAAAGGGCGTGGGCATATATAAAGAATTTATAGTCAAAAAATAAATTTTTTGCTGGTTAGTTTTTTTTTTTTTGGTTTTATAATAACACAAAATTCAAAAAGAGTGAATTAAAAATATAAAATTATTACAAATCGTATAGGTTTACATTTCGCCACAAAAACGGAAAACGTTTATGAACCGGCTTGTACACCTCGCTTTAACCGAAACCTGGTTTCTCCGAAATTGGAATACCTGAAGAAACCGAAACCGACATTTTTGAAAACCCGGTTTTTTGACTACACTATTCAGAATCATATTTTTGATTAGAAAATTCTAAATATATTTCAATACAAAAAAATTTCAAACTTGCGAAATTGCGGAGGAAACTTATACCTGTCCTTCATCGCAACTATTTGTGTATATTAAAACACTTTATAGGAAAAGAAAAATACAGTGCAATAAGAATTGTATCATATACTTACTGGTTTGGACAAAGGCCACACCGTGAACGGTGTAGATTCACAATGTGCAATAGAGCAGCAAACAACTTCGTCGTAACTAAAAGCCCAATTTTGCTGAGTGGTCAGTTTAAGGACGATTTTTAAGAAAAACAATTGGCCTCTTTAACTACACGTCTCATTTGATATCCGCTATTACAACCTGAAAGTGTAAAAAAGTGAATTTTTACTTATTAAATTTGTTTATTTTTTCTGAATGGTTTATGTTTGTTGTTAACATTTGAATTTATATTTACAGCCTGTTTCCCTATCTCGAAAGAAAGATTTTGTTCGTATTCTAGACGAATGAAAGTTGATTTGGGTTCCACAATCTTTTTATCTCCAGTCGAATGAAAACATAAATTTTTTAAAAACTTTTCAGTACAAATTTTCGTTTCTCTATTTCGAATGTGTTGTCATTTGGTAATAAATATAGAGTCACGCGAACGAAATCTTCGACTTGGAAGAACCCAATATGAGATTTTCGTTCGAGGTAGAGAAACAGGCTGTTAAAGCTACACCTATACGTGGATAGTTTTGATATTTATTAGCCCGTGTATTTTGTATTCTGACTAAAAAACTAACGCAAGGGAAATGATGAAAGTTGGCGTAGAGTACCGCGAGCTTGAAACAATAATATTGTTGATGGCAACCCTCTGTTTTGTTGTTTTGTAACGACAAAACAAAAACAAATCATTCCTGTTTAAAGCCAATGGGTTTTCGACATGATAAAAAAGAGTTGTTAGTGCTTGGTATTCTTCGAATGTATGTATAAAGCAATTCTCATTAATATGATGAGAGTTTCTATATATAAATATATTTTTGATGAATTCACCGAAAACAAACCAAAAAACGGCTGCTGATGAAGATCCGAAATAGCTATACAGACAGCCCTGGTATCATTAGAAAAGATCTTGAGCCTAAATAAATTTAGAAAATTATAAGTAGATAAATTACTTTGGCAGGGTATAAAACAGGACTATTGTCAATGCCATACCCAAAGTTGGGCTGATTTATTTACGATCTGGCAATTCCGTAATATTTTTGTTAACCGCCAAATTTGTAATGGTTGAATTGTTATATTTTCGATGTGTTAACATCTATAGCGGCGTATAGGGACTAAATCTATCAAAGTCAAAATCTGCTAAAACCAGATTTTATGCTGCTGCTAAAACCATCGCAGTCGACGTTATGGTGACATACTAATACGTCAGCTACTTCGTACAAAGTAAGTGTGATGTTGTGTGTTTGGCTGTTTCGTTGCTGTTGATATGGCAAACATGTGGTTATGTGACACACGTATACGTCAGCAACTTCCCGCTTGTTCGGCAAAACTACAATTGAAGTCTGTTCTGTAATCATTTCGTCGATTACATATCCCAGTACTTACTCATGTATACATTTGTATAATATAGATGAGACTATTGATACTTTTCATAGTATACCTCATTAGCGATTTCGTTAAACAGCGTATGTAATTATTTCTTTACTCCAAAGTAAACGAGTGGTGTGTCGATTGTCGCCCCTGTGCATTACTAGGGGATAGTAAAATCAGTACACATTATTTTGATATTTTTTTAGTGTCTTTTTTAAGTGCCGTTAGTTTCTGTTGTGTTCCTTGTAAAAACATTTTGACAACATATTTCTAGGAGTGACGAGAAATGAGATGAGATGCTTGGTATAGCGCTCAGAAATTGTACAAAAAATTCCAATTGCACCTTTTTAAAACAAAATAGTAAAAGTTAATAAAAGATTAGTAAATTTCGCAAGCTTGTATTTTGTGATAGGTTTTATACCATTCGATAACTCGATAATTAAGGCAGTTATCGAAAAATATTATTTAATTTTTTCCTCTTATTTTTAACAGTTCTAGGAGGAAATATCGTAAAATGAAAATTCCTGATATTATTGCATTGTATCATAAAATTAATAATTAAATCCATATTTTTTATTCCAATAATTAAAGAAGGTGATTTTAGGATTTCTTTACTAACATTCCCAGTACCTAATTCGTTCATTATTTGTCTTTAACGAAGTAGTTCATTATTCATCATTAACGAAGTAGTTAATTATTAATCATTAACGAAGTAGTAATAATTATTCGGCATTAACGATCTCAGTAATTATGTGGTATCAATGACGGAATGAACGAATTATCATTACTGTTTCCGTTAACAATTGTATACCTCCAATGACATCCCCATGTTAAATTCGTCACTCAAACGCATTGCTAGTGTATTGCCGAGTAAGTACTGGTACTTTCTTAGTGCAGGATGGTATAAGTACTTATGTAATACTTACTGGAACAAGCGGGTTCGGACAAAGTATGTGTGATGTTGTGTGTTTGGTTGTTTTTATATTAGGTACCCCACCCCGCTACACCCACAACCCACACAAACACTCCACGACACAGCAAGCACAAATAAATCACCAGCATATCAGTAGTAGTAGTAGTAGTAGTTGTTGTAGTTGTTGTTGTAGGTGTTGTTTTTTTATTATAGTGAAAAGTAAGTCCAATAACCCTACAGTTTGAAAAGTAGCTAGAAGCTCTATGTAGTCAGTTATTTCATTAGCGAAAAGCCTGACTAGCTACTTGAGTGGCTACAGGTAATGCTATAGTTCGGCTTTTGATTATTATAAGTCTGAAAACAAGGAAAAAACAATGTACTGAACTGTTATCCCGTTGATTTGTTGGTTGCTTGGATATTTTTGAGTGTTGGCGTCAGTTGCTATTAAACGCTAGTAGAAGTATCATCGTGACAGCCTACGTGGGTTGGGTTAGAAGTATAAAAAAGTGAATTTTAATATTTAGAACGGTAAAATGACAAGTAAAAGACAAATGAATCGTTTAATAAAGAAAGAAAATGAACAAATTGTGCAAAAGTTTGAAAATGTAGAAAAAGAATGTGGTGAAGATAATGAAAAAGATTTAGTCATAATATTAATTCATTATGGTCCGGCGAATTCATCAAGCGGATTGTACTAGTCAAGTAGTTAGTACAATGTTGTTAGATATTTCGTCAATTCCATGTATCTAGCGATCTGCATGGTACATTGTAGTGCAGAGGGTAGTCACTGACTACCTTCAATGACATTCCCATGTTAAATTCGTCAGTGTAAAGCATTACTGGTAGTCTGGCGGGTAGTTAATGGTAATTATTGGTAGTTAGGGAAATAACTAAAAATTCGTTAGCTACGTCGACTGCAGGGAAAACGTGGGTGCGGAGCACTCTCAGAGCAAAGAGAGTAATAACGTATTATACGTATATAAAAATGAGATAGCAAGAGAGCAACGACAACTTTTTGAACTTGTGTAGCGTATGTACGAATATTACAATGTACGTATGTATATACAAGTGTCTGTTGCTTTGCATTCTTTGACTTTTGTGGGAATAAAACAAAAAGTATTGAGCAAGAAAATAATGACACATGTGCTTGCACTAGGTCTTTAAATAATTTTAAGTATTAATATTATTTAACTGTAACGTCATCATATGATTGAACGCTGTTTCTTATTTTCCAATGTAACATTTACGAATGTGTTCATAGAAATCGAACAGATACCGTGTAGCAAAAATGTGTTAACACATCGCCCGTGAGTTCGAACACTCATTGGATTTTTGTTTTTATCAAAAACATTGGTTAATGACCATTAACATCCACAACTTTTGCCCTTTTTACATTGAGTTCGTTTCTGGATGTTGGCTTATATACCGAGTAGAGGAGCTAAGGCTAATGAATCGATATTTTTCCATACCAAAAAGATGATACCATTATTTGAAATATTTTTTATAAATTCAAATAAATTTTTTGTTTATATGTAGAGGATTTATAAAATAAATAAATTTGTTGTGTTAAATCCATGCTATTATGAAGCAACCGTGGCCGTCGGTGGTGAAATGGCAAGTGTGCGCGGCTCTTGTGCATGATCCTGCTGGTCTGACCACCCATCATTTCCTTCGACGACGGCCACCTCGCATAGTGATGGCGACACTATCGAGTACTTAGCCATGAAAAAGCTTTTCAAATTACCGTTCGGAACCGGTGTAAAACTGTAGGTCCCAATCAGTGAGTGGAAAATTAGAAATCGCCCAGCTCAGTGGTTTGTGAAAAAGCTCTCCCCAATCCCTTCATGGGATGTAATGGGCAACGGTTTTTTTTATGAAGCAACCTGCGTTTAATACAAAATTCCAGTGGTAGCCAGTAGCTCTGTCAAATACTTTATCAACGATGGTAAAGGGTGTCTCGGTAAGAATGCACTTTTTCATTATAAAAGAAAACCACATATTTTTTTAGATAGTTATGATTTTTTTATTGTACTGTAAAAAAGTCATGTTTCGATTAAAGGCTTGTATTCAGTTCTTGCGAAATTTTCGGTAGAAATTTTGTCGTTTATCTCTAAACGGAAAATTTTGTTGCGGAGAGTTACCACCTGTCTTTGATTTACCTTGTAAATATTTCATTTATATTTCCTTTATGAACTCCATTTTATTTTTAACGCATGTGGTGTTAATTTTGGTTGTTAAAATGAACGATATGTCAAAATTCCGGTCCCTTACAATTACCAAACATTTGTATTCGTGCGAAATAACTTAGGCGTAACAACCCTGTAATTGATTTTGCACAGGAAATTTTTGCAAGGGGCTGAGTACCAAGGAAATGAAAAAAAGTCAGCGAAATTTTCGGTTCATGATATTTTCGTTACTTTTTATACACTTACTTCTTATGGCAACGACAATTTCATGAAAACTTAATACCAGGCTTAAGTATGGACTAAAATATCCGTCAAATGGCCCCCACTACTCTGATGACAGGGTCTTACTCTTTTCGTGAAATGTTCCATGTCTTTTTCACAGAGATGTTGATGTATTTCAACGATGACGCGATAGATTTCGAATTTTTTTGAATTGTTTCTGGTGTATTCGAATAAACCCGAGATTTCACAAAACCCCAAAGAACGCACAGCCTAAAATTATATAATCGTGGTGGCCAGTTGACATCAGAATTTCTAGAGATAATTTGTTCTGGAAATCGTTGCTGCAATAAACGTATTGTTTCATGCGCGTTGTGGCAGCTAGCGCCGTCTTGCTGAAACCACATGTTGTCCAGATCCATGAAGTCCAATTGAGGCCACACGAACTCCGTTATCATGTTCCTGTAACGAATACTGTTCACAGACACTGCAATTTCGGCCTCATCTCTAAACAAAACTAAGGCCCAATCACGCCGCTTGATTAAACTCCGCACTCGTAGTGGGTGCATTTGTTTCTCATAGATTGCATAAGGATTTTCTGAACGCCAAATTCGACAATTTTGTGTATTCACGAAGCTATTCAAGATGGATATGCGCTTCGTCGGAGAAAATTATTTTTTTAAAATACTGGCATTGACTTCACGTTGATCCATTTCCTTTGCCGTTTACAGTCACTGCAATTTCGGCCTCATCTTCAAAAAAGTAACGCCCCATCATACCCTCTGACCAAAATCTGCACCAGACATTTTCTCGTTGTCGGGCATTTGTTACTCATGGATTCGTTAAGCATTTTCTGAGCCACAAATTTTAATTTTTTTTGTATTCACGAAGCCATTAAGTTGGATATGCGCATCATAGGAGAACATGATTTTTTTTGGATTATTGGCATTGACTTCACTTTGCTCCATTACCCATTGAAGGAATTGGCGGCGCTTTCAATTGTCTGCTGGTTTGAGCTCCTGACTAAGCTGAATTTTGTAAACATGATGGGGGATATCTTTTGTCAAAATTCGCTGCGTAGTGTTTCGTGATATTTGAAGTTATTTAGAACGATGCTGAACTGATGTTTTCGGGTTTGCGGGGATACTCTCATTTACAGCAGCAATGATTTCAAGAGGCCGACCGGTATGTTGACGCACAGGAGTCTTACCATCCCTAACCGGCCCAGTTCCTTAAAATTTGTTAACTTCTCTTCGAATGGTTTGCGAGCCAAATCTCCAAATTTTCGTAATAACTTTTCACAATTAAAACGCGTTGGTCTTTCGAATAGCGCTTCATTTTTAATAATTGGAATAAACATACGTAACAAGCTAACAAATTTCAGAGTTGACACTTGCACAAAAAAATTAGATGAGGTGTCAGGGGACAAGCGGTCGGAACGAAGTTCCCTTCGCTATATATTATGTACTAGTTAGTTCCAACATATTTTAATGGATAAATTTAAAATGGATCTTTAAGAAAAGATACTTTTTGTAAAATGAATAACTTTTTTAAGAATTTTTTTTTTTTAATTAGACTTTTATGTCCTTTTTGTAAGAATATGTATTATATTTTTCCGAAAGGGCCCTTTTTTAAGGGAGAGGGTCTTCTTTTATTAAAAGCTAATGTTTTTTTTTTAAGAAAATATACTATTTCAGGTAGGTAAGTAAAGGTACTTTTAAGAAAACGAATTTTTTTAAAAAAAATTAATTTTTTTAAGAGATGATATTTTTATGAAGAAAATGTTTTTTTTTTAAGAAATTCGAATTTTTTTTAGAGTTGGTCCCTTTTTCAGGAGTATGAATTTTTTGAGAAAATTTACTTTTTGTATGAAAATTCACTCTTTTTAACCATTTTTAACGTTCTTTAAGATAAGGTATTTTTTTTAAGAAATGGTTCTTTGTTTAAGAATATGATTAGGTTTTTTTAAGAAAATTAGCTTTTTATAAGAAAAGGCACTTATTTAAGAAAAACTTCTTTCACTTTGACTTTTTTAATTTTACTTTTTATTGGGTTGAAAACTACAATATAAACTAAATATTGGTTCGCATTAAACGAGAAATTCCCAGCATATGTTAGTCTAGACACAAACTAAAGTAAAAGTATCAATATAGTTGATAATACTGGGTTGTAGCATAATAGTGTTAAAAAAAGTTGTTAAATTTTTTTTCATTTAGCCACCATCCCGTAACTAACGATAAAGAACTCCGTTCCAAAAATCCAAAATTGCAAAAAAGTGCAATTTTACTGAGACACCCTTTATTAACCTACTTGCAACATGCTTGTTTTTTAAGCCGCATAATGACTGAAAAGGTTTTTAATAATAAAAGACTCACAAATCCAAAGGAAATGACGAATGCAGTCATTCTTATCTCTGCTTGATACAAACTATTACAAATATAACAAAAACAAACTATGACTCAAACTATTCTGTGGTAAATTTTCTGTCCCCTTTCCAATTAATACGCTCTAAATTTATTTGCTGCATCACATTATCTGCAATATTGAATTTATTCAATATTTATTGTTTCACTGATTTTTAATTTAAAATTAAAATTCTTCAATTTTGTTTTTATTACTGCGAAATTCATACGAAATTCAATTATTAAATGCGAACTGCTACAATATGTTGGTAAACAGTATAAGGATAAATATCCCCGGGCACACGCACATTTTCTCAATTTGGCGGTGTGGACGAGCACGTACTCTTGTGTACCCATGGGCAAATTTGTCTCTTTACGATACTACTTAAAATTCGAGAAGGGCAGACGCGCTCTGATGGAATATAAAATGAAAACGAAAATACTAAGAGTTTCAAAACAGCAATATGGCTATATAATGCGCACCAGCGATGGACAACGTTCGGAGTGTGGGGGACGCTTTAAATCAAAATTACCGTCAATAGTGCAATAATTATCATAAATTAATATCGGCGATGTTTACCTAGCACAGTGGTTGGTAATGAAAATTTCCTCATTCGGAATCGGTGTACAATCATAAGTCTGAATTAGTGGGTCTAAAATTAGAATGAGCATAGCCTCTATTCCACAGAAAAAAACGGCTGTGGTGAAGGCGCGAGAGTGAGAAAATTGAATCGTGCAGAAGGAAGAATGAGGCCCGTAAATTCCACCCAAAAGTACAAATCCAAACCAACGGCAATGGATCAGTGCCTCCCTTTTGTAGAGATAAGGATGGTGATTTTGTCAAAATTGTGCGGACTATGTTGGATATAATGGAGATATCACTTCTCTGTTTTAGTTGTCCGAGAAGACTTCAATATAGGTGAAGGCAAATCGAAGTTAGAACACCAAATTCCCGGCATAAGAACAACCGCTGGTTCTGATGGACTTCAGGCTGAGTTGGTTAATGCTGACGGCTATGAGTTGGAAAGGTTCATCCATTCGCTCATAGCACACTGTGTCCTGATTTAAAAAAAGGTGACCTTAGTATTTGTGCTAACTATCGTAGAAGAAGCTTCTATCCATCGCAGACATGCTTAAACAGTACAACTGATTGTGGCCAAAAAGCGGAATACAATGGGTAAAAAAATAAAAAAATTAATTAAAAATACATGTGCACTGAAAGACCAACGCTTCGTCGCATGGATGAAACATTTTCGTTGATGTTTTTACGATGCTATAATGAAAGTCTCGTATATCCGACAGTTTGGTAATCGCTACAACGAAAAATTTCATACATGATTTCTTTGACAATTTTTCATGCCATTGCTGCAACATCTTAATTTTCGTTTCTGCAACAATTTTATTTAATTTCAATTTGGAAGCAAACTGGATTAAACGTTAAAAAAAGTAAATAAACTACAACAGCAACTTTTAATTGCTGTAATGAAACAAATTCATTACAGCAATGAATTACATTCATTGCAACATGACATGACACAAATTCATTGCAGCAACGTACCAAATTCATTGCAGCAACTAAACAAATTCGTTGGAATAATGAATCAAATTCATTGCAGCTACAACCATACTTTCATCACAGTGGCGATCAATTTGCAGTTGATGAGCACATTTTCGTAGCAGGAATAAAATTGGCATATGCTAGCTCACTTTCGATGAAAAAAGTTCTTGGGGTGATGAACATTTTCAACCCTGTAACGATGCTTTTCCGTTCATTGTATTTAGTTGAAGTAAGACAACCGACAGGTAATCCTCAGAAAGGTTGGTAAAGAGCTCACCGAACCATTTAGTACGAGGCGCGCGTCGGGTCGAGCGACACCCCATCATGCGATCTCTTCAACATACTAACTGCGATAATCATGTGAAAATGTGCTGTCAACACGAATAAAACCATCAGCAGCAAAAGTCACATGCTGATCGCGTATGCTGACGATTTAGACGGCATTGGACGAACTCCAAGAGAAGTTGCTGCAGTATTTTTGAGAATTGAGAAGGAATCAGCAAAAGTGGGTTTAGCAGTAATCGAGTTCAACACAAAATTAATGGTGTCGACAAACTGAACATCGACCCGATTGGATGAAAGGGTGAAGGTTAACAAACGTTATAATCCACAAACGAAGTGGACGATTTTATTGATTTCAATTCTGCCGTGATCAGAAGTAATAACGTCAGCCTAGAAATACAACGGTGAAGTGTGACTATTATTTCGGGATAAGCATGGACTTCAGAGATGAGACCCTGTCCCGAGGAGCGCAATTCCAACAATATCAGATTCTCATGCAACTTGTCTTGCTTTATGACGCAGAATCTTCAGTCATATCGCATGCCGACAAAACAGCCTTCGGGCGAAAAATTTTCGAAAAATATATTCGGGTATGTGATGGAAATTGATCGATTTAAATCGGATTCGATTTGCCATAATATTAATGTTATTTTGGCAACATTAATGGACATCGATTAATTTATTTTTATTTTTCCATTATTTAATAATATATGGGTAAAAAACTAAATTTTCGAATATGTATTAATAATTTTGAGAAGTTTCAATAATCAATTCGAATTCGATTTTGGATTGATCGATTTTCATCACATTTTCTGGACAACACAATAGATGCTGCTGCTGAAATGATCTAGAAGGTAATTTTGATTGGTATGAATTCATTCATCCCGATGAAAATTATATCGGTTAAACCATCGGAAAAAAAATGCTGAAACCAGACATGCTAGAATGTTGTCAAATCCAAAGAGGACGCGTTCAGAGACTGGCGTCCTAACAAAAACCTTAATACTGAACTGCTACGCTAACGGGCAAGATTCAAGTATGCCAAAGTACTTGGATGCGAAAAGTTTCTTCACGAACAGCGTATTCGTTCTAAACTCATTTTTTCAATACAGGAAGAAAGACACTCTGGTCATTTGCAAGAAGAATAAAGCATAGCTTTTCCTCTATCCCAACTCTTCTTAAAGATGGCATAACATTCACTGAACCGGTTGATAAAGCTAACCTCCAGGCTGAAATGTTTGCAAGGAACTCTTCCTTGCGGGATAGCAATCAACCAGTCTCCGCAATCAATTACGTATCTTGTTCCATGCACGAGGAGTTACAAAGGTTCTTGCGAATCTCGTAGTAAATAAATCCCCGGGCCCGGATCGCATATCAGCACTGGTCTTGAGTAGGTGCTCTTCGACGCTGGCACGTCCACTGCGCAACCTTTTCAACCTTGCATACCGTGCGGGATTATTCCCGGCACTTTGGAAGGTTGCTAATGTCCTGCCAATCCCTAAAAAAGGAGATGCAAGTGACCCTGCAAATTACCGCCTAATTGCAATATGTTCTTCGCTCTCGAAGGTTATGGTATTGAGTCCAATGACCTTCTCACTAGAGACCTGATGGCGTTCGTTTCGGAATAGTGGAGTCGATCCATCCATCGGCTTGGTGGGAGTAAGGTAGTGGCTCTTGATATTTCCAAGGATTTTGAGAGAGTACTGCATGATGCAGTCTTGTTAAAGCTTGCTGCTTTTGGTGTCGGTGATAACTTCACCCGATTTATATTGAGTTTTCTCAGAGATCGCACTATACGAGTTGTTGTAAATGGGGTTTCATCCGACGAGCATAAATTGACTGCAGGGCTCTGTTCTTTCTCTTTCTCCTTTTCTTTTTCTTATTTTCATTGACCATCTCCTGGCTCAGTGTGTCAATCTAAGCTACTCTTTTGAAGATGACGGTAAGCTCTGATATTCTTAATGATTCGACCGTAGGCCAAGTCTTCAAGAGATTGAAGTCAAACACCGGACGATGAATGAAACACTCGCCCGGGAACTGGTGTCCATTGTTGAACGGGGTCGAATGAATAGAGAAGATTTTGATGCGGATAAAACCCAGTGTTATTTATTGTCGCATAAGTGGCTTTCTGACCCAGGTGTGTCGTCATAGTCTATGGACGGTGTGAATATTGATGAATCAGACGCTCTTGATGTTATGGGCATGAAATACAATGTGATGTCCGTTGGGCAAAACATGTATTTGAAGTGTCGAAAGATGCATTCAAGTGTCTAGGCGTTTTATACCGGTGCAATAAATACTTCACTCCAACTGATATTCTCAATATCTACACCACCGATATCAGGCGAAAGATGGAATATAACTCCCACATATGGGCAGGTGTTCCTAGGACATCCTTGGAGCTTCCCGAGCGTGTCCAGAGGAGAGCGACGGTGTCTCCCTTGAGCATATTCGAAATGTGAGTTGCGTGTCGCTGTTCTATTGATACATCGACGGTATGTGTTCCTCGGACATCCGTCAACTTATGCCAGACGTGAGGATATTTAACCGAAGCACGCGCCTTTCCAGGAACTCTCACCTGTTTTTTATAGAGTGGCCGGTTGATCGCACTACACACTATAGAGAAAATTCGTTCTTCAGCCGTACAGTTCGTATGTGGAATAAACTTCCGTGTAGTATATTTCCTACCAATTGTGACATACAAAGATTCAAGGCAAATGTCAATAGACACACAAGGGTGGAAACCTGCACTACCACAATTTTCCTTCGCGAACACAATGCATTGCATTTGTAGGGTGCATCCCTTGAGATACGACCCGTATCTCAACATCGACGTAGTTATGCGTGTCAAAATAGCGCCTAATCGCGGGCTAGACCATGTTTGTAGAATGGATCAGAATGAACCAGTGCGATAGGTATTTTAAGACGTAATCGAAGGAAATCGAAAAATAGGCCGACAAAGACTTCACCGGAAAGACCAGGAGGAATATTGCCTGCAAGAGCTTGGTGTTACCTAACTGGAGAAGAAAAGCTGGAGAGGTGGTTGGAGAAACATGCTATCCTCCTTTTTTCAGAGTCGCGACCCTTCTGGGTCGTTTGAGGCCACCTAAGTAAGTAAGTAAGCCACTATTCCTCCTAAGGATGTAATGAGAAAACAAGTTTCAAAACTTTGTAGCTTAAACTTTTAAAAATCTTTCCCGGGGAAAGAACCTTTCTTAAACACTGTTTTGACTGTTAAAATTCTGAAAAGTAAATTGTACCCGAATGTCGTACACACCCGCTATATGTGTATTAACTGAACACAGGAAACCTGAATCGATTATTAATGAGGCTTTTGATGGCGTACTGTCAATCAGCTACCACATTGATTGCTACTGGCATTGTTTTCCGCATAGCGGCGTTAAATGTTAATTTGTGCAACTACGTGCATGTAATACTATTTATATATACGAGTATATATTACTTACATCAAGCTCTGGTTGTTAAACGTAATGCACTGGTAAAAATAGGTCTCAATGTAATCATGGATTTTCTATAAATACAATTTTGAAATACTGAGAAGAATGGCGAATGCCACAAACAGCAACATCAAATTCTTAGGGGACAATCTGTTTCTTATTTTTGGAAGGACTACAGATTTCTCCGGTTCAATATGTGCATGGATTATAAATTTATAACATTTTAATTTCGAGTTTGAAAAATCTTAACTAATTTTCACATTATAACCCATAAAGTAATAAGGAAAGCTAGTAACAAGTACTTGCAATTTCAAAAAATTATTATTTATTAACCACAATTATCGGCACCTCAAGTTATCCTACTGTTAAAGCTAACTACAAGTTTAACCGGTGCGTTTGTATGGAATTTACAAATTATAACTGTTAGTTAGCTCTAATCATACTTGGTGCTAATGGTCGTAAATCGTAAACTGCGAGATTCGTACTAATTCGATAATAACCAGTTCAGGCAGTATTTGGTTACTAACACGAGTACGTATGATTAATATAAATAGGTTCACTGCAATTAATATTACTCATACGCTTATATTCTGAAGTCACGGATTTTGGGCAATTAACACTTCTCTTTGGAGAATAATCTGCCGAGGGCTACACTGTTCCTTTAGAATGCAAGGAGGTGAAATTACATCCAGAATTACAGAAATTATTGCTTTAATAATACCAGATAGAGGCAGTGACTCAAACTCAAACAGTAAATCAGCAACGCCATTTCGTTTTGTGCGGTAAAATGTTTGTGTAAATTCACCACAAATAGACAGGGTAATTCAGGCAGTTACGGGCAAATTTCTCCAGCGTATTCCTTGGCTCATTTCATGATGAAAAGTCCACTAGGAAATGGCAGCGGGTTCAAAATTTTCGGATTGGCGGTCGGAGGGTAGTAGGGTAAAGTTGCTAACTTCTGAGCCAGTGGTGTGATTTTGGGCTTGTTGGAAAGGTCTTTAAGAGGCCTTCAGAAAAAAAGTCAAATCGCCGAGATACAGAGCTTTCGGCAAAAAAATTAAAAAAAAAAATTCACATAACCTCAATTTGCTCAGCCAGATGGCAGGTAACTTATGTCTCTATCTTCTGTTGAAAGATAGCCATACCTCTAACCTTTCCAAAATGACCTAAACGAAGCCCAGCGGTCTTACCGTTCCAAAGTTATGACCATTCTTCTGCCGAAAATTTCAGTAAAACGAAATCTTAAACGTGTTAATTTACAAAAAAAAATAAAAGTGTGCTGTTATTTCGCTTCCAAAAACAAAAACAAACATTTTTGCATTTCAGTAAAATGGTCATAACATAAAAGTTTGAACCCGCTGCCATTTCGCACCCTTGCATTTTCGGACATGGTCCTAGTGGACTTTTCTTCATGAAATGAGCCAAGGAATACGCTGGAGAAATTTGACCGGAACTTCCTGAATCACCCTGTATACTAACAATAAAATACATATAATAAAAAAGTCCAAAATACGTTTAAATTTCACATCTGTTAACTAATCAGAACGACATGAAAAGTTTAAGTCAAAAATTTTTCTAAGTCTGGGGTCAGACACGGCAATTTTACGTGCTCAACTGTTTGGCAATTCTCTTTTGAACTTGCTTTCGTGTTCACACAGGGAAAGTTTGATTGAGGAATTTTTGCCTTCTTTAGCTTTCACGGTCTTGCTTTTTTGATAATCCATTTTATTTCAATTTTGTAAAAATTTTTTCGGAGGGAAATTTTTTATATTTATGAATAAAATTGAAGTGAAAGAAAATAATAAATAAGACTGTAAGTAGGTGAATATGACACACCAAAACGCCGAGACATGTCAACCTAATTTTCGATTGTAGAATATAGTGGTGTACCCCGTTTTGAAAACTTTGCTCGAAATCACGAGATATTTCGATTTTGAATTTGTTGTAGATTTAAAACGATTTTTGATTTTATTTGAGTGAAAAAACTTTAAAAACTTGTTTAAAATCAATTTGTTTATTATTTATTTGTCAAAATTTATATCTAGAAATAATGGATGTCCAATTTTAAGCGGACATGGAACTATATTTGCTCTTATTTTGATGAGTTTATAAATTTTTTTGGATTTATTCAATTATTACTCTTTGTTTGCAATCGACCAGCAGAAATCAGCAAGCATTGAGTCTATTGTTTTTCCAGCGAAACGGTCTTCGAATGCCATTATGGTTTGATGAAATCTTTCGACAGTTTCGTCTGTTTCTGTGGACAATTGTCGTTCGTAAAAATCGAAATGTGCATGTAACATGTGGATTTTCAACGATATAGTAACCCCAACTTTGTCGAAACACTTCATCATGTTGTCAATATAATCACGCTACTCTGGTGAACGATTTTTGCAAAGAACATTTTCAATTACCACACGAATTGAGTTCCATGCGTTTAGTTTAGTTTCATCTAACATTTCAGAAAAACTCATATCCCTTAAAAGTCTCCGTATATCTGGACCGTTAACTACACCTGTTTAAAAAAATTGATATAAAATATATTGCAGTCACAAAATTACCCTCTTTTAATTTTGCAACTGATAATTTTGGAAAAGCGTTGTTTTGTCGAGTATGGTTATGCATTTTCGTACATGCGAACCAAACACTTTAAAAATTTCTTTACAACTCCCAGCTTGATATGAAGATCCGGAAGCATTATTTTCCGAAGGGGTATCAATGGTGGACGAATTACATCAAATTCACCAACAACTTGCGAATCGCGTTTTGGCCAATCTCGCTTTTCGTACTGGTTGCAAATGTACTTTGTATAGTCAGTTAGCATTCCAGCTAATAGTGAAAGAACCTTAAAATCACAATTTACACGCCAATTGTGTTCGTCATATCTGATGCGTTCCAGAATTAATTTCATGGTATCATACGGCTCATGCATTCCAAGAGCATCATACATCAATGGCACTGATTTAACGCTGCTGTTTTCAAATAGCAAGACTACTTTTAAGCTTTTGGTTCAAGAGTCTATGAAAAGACGACATAAAGATGGATTATAGTTGCAGATTCCCATTTCATTCATTAAACCGGGATGATCTTGACAATATACATCAGAAAGCATGAAATAAGGCATATATGGTTCTTGCTGGTATTTGTAAGAGGTAACTTTCACACCTGGTGCCAGCACGTTGACGCTTCTTAGTTCCGAAGCCAAAGTCATTGCATTATTTTGAGATAGCTTCAGATTTCGGACGATTCTATCTACATATTCCTGCGAAATTAATGATACAAATTGTATAACTGGCTGAAGGTAATCAGAATCAGCATGATGTAATGATGTTGCTGAAGTTTCTGATTGTACTTCATAGGACGCAGTATCATATTCGTAGGTCGATAGATGTACTGGGACTGGCTATTCATCACTGTGTGGAACTGGTACGTGAGCACTTGGCACACCTTTGTATATAAAACCGGATCGTTCTATAAGAATAAATTATTGTGTATTCCATATATAGTCTATCTAAGTGAACTTACCGTTTCGATTGAGACAACTTACATCGTTCTTGCATGGGTAGAAATTTTCTGTATCATGTACCCCTGGGTCGGTCCATATCATTGGAAGTCCAAATGGCATCGAATTGCGCCGTAATTTCCACCATTTGTTTAATGCACTCAAAACATGTGATGCACGTAAATTCGGGTGCATGATCAACATTTCGCTTTTCTTCAGCGGGGGTAACCAAAAAATACTGATTGTAAGCTTTGAGGGCATTTTCAACCAAATGTCGTCGATGATTTTTCGGTGTAAATTTTCCACACACAAAACAAAATATATATATAATTTTTCGCAATGTGATCTGCATTTTTCGTCACTAATTTTTCTATTTTTTCAAAATTTTCAATAAAATGCTTATATTTTTGATGTGATAACATCTATACTGGCGGGTTGGGACTTATCCGTGAGTGAAGCACTTTGATATATATGTTGTAGCATCTGTTTGGATGCCAATCCCAAAATCCCGAATCCCAAAATTATTATAATTATTATGGCCCCAAATTGTAACAGGTAAACTTATTCTGCTTCCAAATAGATGTCTATTATTTCAACTGTTACATTTTGTCGAAACAAAAATATTTAAATTGATTTAACAAGAGCTTTTGCAGGATTTTCCCTCAAATTAAATCAAAAATCACCGTAAATCCTAAGGGTTTTCCAACAAGAGGTGTTATTTTGAATCACCCTGTATTTCGGTAGCTGTCACTTTTGAAGCTTCTGTTCTTTGACATTTGACAAGTTGAAATTACGCCATTACTAAAAATGGAGCGTTACACGCTTCAACAACGCATTGAAATTATTAGAATTCAGTACAAAAAAGTTGAAAATCTTGCAGTCACAGTTCGCAAATCTAAAGCATTGTTGGGTCGTCGTGAAGCACCTTGTCGGACCGCATTACACAAATTGGTGGAAAAATTGTCGCATCTGGGGCTCGAAAAACCCAAGAGTTATGGTTGAGAAGCCTCTCCGTCCTCAACGAGTGACTGTTTGGGACGGTTTATGGTCCGGCGGGGTCATTGGACCTTACTTTTCCGGAAATGAGGTTGGAACATCATGTACGGTGAATGGATTGCGCTATCGAGAGAAGGTTAATGATTTTTTATGGTCGGAGTTGGATTGATCGGGACAACATTTACTTTCAACCAGACGGAGCTACGTGTCACACAAGCAACGAAAACATTGCTCTTTTACGGGAAAAGTTTCCGGACAGTGTTATCTCTCGAAGAGGTGATCATAATTGGCCACCGAGATCATGCGATTTAACACCTTGCGCTTTCTTCCTTTGGATCCACGTGAAATGAAAGATAAGGTCTACGCCAACAGCCCAGCGTCGATTAAAAACCTCAAAGATAGAACTCGTGAGGCTATCGAGGACATACGGCAGCCAATTTGCGATTTGGTTATGGAAAATTTCATGAAAAGGATACGGGCTTGTAAGCGTGGTCATGGTGGCCATTTGGCTGATGTTGTTTTTCACTATTAACGGTATATCTGCCTCTGTATTATGAAATAAACATCCGATCATTTATCTCAAACAATGACATTTTTCTTTGAATAACAAAATAACCGCTCTTATTGGAAAACCCTTTACTACAAACTTAAAATCGAAATATATCGTTATTTTGAGCTAACTTTTTAAAACGGAGTATACCACTGGATTCTATGACCCAAAAATTAGTTGGGGTGTCTCGGTGTTTTTGTGTGTCATTTCAAAACTTAAAATTTTACTTACAGTGTTATCCAGAAAGTGGCAACACTGCAAACGAGTGGATAAGAGTGTGTATACCATAGAGTAAATCTTAGTAGAGAAAATATTTGGCTCATCTGACGTTTCCTTTCACACTCTTCGTGATGCGGTCGGTGTGATAGAGAGATGTTTGACGTAAAGTGACATATACCAGGTTGAATTACAATAACTTCTTGCTTTAAGTTTTCATGTCGTTTTGGTGAAAAACTGAAATTGAAATGTGTTTTAAACTTTTTTATTGACTGTTATTGTTAGCATACATTTGTGTTGTATTTAACACAATAACACGAAATGCCGTTGTTGTTATTTTGTTCGTTGTTTTGAACCATTGCCTCTATCTGGTATTATTAAAGCAATTCTTTTCAACAGCAAACGTAAATATCACACCAGGCCAAATGTCATAAATTTGGTGGGAGAACTATTGGGTCTACTCTAAGTATTAGTCTATGGTGTATACAGTCGACAGAATGAGAGAAATTTACGCTCTTCGTAATCTGTGCTCTCATTAGGGAGAACTCGTTTGCAACAACATGATACACTTTTGGGATATACGAGTTTACTTGGGAGAACTATATGAACGGTAGCGATTAATAAATTAATACAAATCGATCAAAGTATTGTGGAGGCAACCGAGCAATAAACGGTTTTTTTCTTTGGGTGTAGATTCACCCGATATACTAGACTACCATAGAGAACATTTCGAATTTTACAACGAAAAAAGGGGGTTTTTTGGAAACTCACGAATTAAACTCGGGAATTTACGAGTGATTTTCTGAGCTCCTGTAAAAGTGACACCAATTTGATATATATCAGAATGTTGGTAATGGTTAGTTTGTGCTTTGGTCCAGTATTCAATTTGTCCATGGGTCAAGGCACACAATTATCCCATTCAAAATACAAAAAGTGCCAAAATCCTATCTTTAATTTTTGGCAATCCTTAAAATTGTACTGCTTGACTGTACGCTATTTTTTTATATTAGAGGTTTGTAGCACTAAGTGTACTCTGCATCGTTTTCGAAGACCGGATCTAGAAATATTCAAGAAGTTTTTTAAAATTTTTTAAATTTGGGTGGATGAAAACTTGGGTTATATTAAAAATGGGCAGCAAAAAAATCGTTATACATTCTAACTTGTGTATGTGCATAACATGAAATTTCTGTAATCACATTATTTCAGATACCACCAGTTATGAAGTAATGGAGGGTCTAGGTCGACCTTATGAGTTTTCAAAGTTTTTTACTTTGGCCCATATACGCTGTTAAATTATTTTCCCTTCATACGTTCGATTGCAGCTCGATTGCCACCAAAATGCCTCCCCCAATAATTAAAAAGGTTTCGATATATGCGAAAGTACTTACCCTAGATTTCATAGTTTGGCAACAATTTGGTTACGCATCCTATTAGTACTGGTTTGATATAAATATCTACCCGTAGTATCCTCTACAGCAGATATGATTATTATTAATAAGGATTTTACATTTACAAAATATTGCGGCTTTTTATTTCTGTTATAGCTCAGGCTGTAACAGCTTCGGTTTTTCTCGGAACAAGTCAAAATACAAGATATTGAAAATCCATTTAAAAATATGTTTATTGTAATTTTTGTATGTAGGGTGGAGTTCATAGAATAACACATACGTAGATAAACTTATTCTCTCATCTGACGTTTCATTTCACACTCTTCATCGTAGGTTTGTGGAAATGAGAGCAATTAAATTTAAAATTATCTTACACCAGGTGGAGTTACAAAATATGTTCCCTTAACTTTTTCCTGTCGTTTTGGTGTAGAACTGAAAAATTTAAATATATTTTGCACTTTTTTGTTAACTTTTATCGTTGGTATACATTTGTATTGTATTTACCACAACTAGTTTGTCACAAAAACACGAAATTCGGTTGTTGTACCTTTGTGGATCGCTGTATACTATTGCCACCATCTGGTATTATTGAACCCATATTTTCTACCATCCAATGTTTGCTTTCCATCGTACCTATGACGTTTAATTTATTGAGCGAATAAAATCTTCTATGGTATGTATTATTCTATGGTGGAGTTTTATAGTCGTCAATATGTATTGACTTTGATATGTTGGTGGTGTCACATTTAAAGTTTTGAAAGTGAAAATTATTAAATGAAATGGAAAATATATAAATGCAAATTTTTCAAAAACGAAAGTTGAAATTGGTTTGGCTTGGTTGGAGTTCAGAATTTCAAAATTGATGAGTTGTAACCGAAGTCTTCTTAATTTTAGGTAAATCCCATATCTCTAGATCAGAGAGCATTTCAGCATTCGAATATGGGAATAGATAAATAGCTATTGAAATAGTTATCGTAGATGATGAAGAAAAAAAATACAACCATAATTTGTCCATTGCTCAAATGAGGAACAAATTATTTATTTGAAATGAACCTACTTTATTTCCCAAAACCGAAACAAAACTGTTTACAGCAAGAATAAATACATTGCTAGGGCAAAGAGGACAACTGCTTCATATCAACCATACACGTACGTACATTTGACCGACTCACATTGTATGGAGGGGAAAAAAGTGTTTTTGTACACCCCTCGAAATATGCCACGGTTTGTTTTCTGATGCTTCCCAAAATATTTCGTGGCTAGCATCAAGACCACGTGCGCTGAGCCGATTTTAAAAAAGGTTTTATTTTTAATTTTTGAAAGAAATTTGTGTTTTAGCTAAAGACACTTTACACAATGTTAGTAGCATATGAAAGGATTTTCGTTCAACTGTATAGAAAACCTCTAAAACCATGCCCTGACACATCCCTTTTTCAGGAAGTTTTTTTAAGTTTTTAGTGCGGACATTTTTCTGATTTAAATGTCAGACTGATGTAATTCTAGATATTCAAAACTTGGTCCAGATCACCTCGAAAAATATACTACAAAACAAAAACAATATATCGATACGACAATGATGTTCATGTCAAAACAAAATATTTTAATTCATTAAAACATTAATTGATTGCACAGGAGAAGCTTTTTGTACCACCAGCATCAAACAAAAAAAAAACACTTTTACTTTTTTTATTACCCACAATTTTATGAACAACGAAGCAAAAATTAAAAGTATTGTAAAATTTTCATCTGCAGCCAACTTCGTTTAAGAGAACGGGCACGTCTGCACCCCTTTCCATTCTACTTCCCTCTCTCTCTCCTATAAACTCAAGAATTGCGCAAGTAAAATTGCCGTGTCCGACCCCGCACTAATTCCACCTGATCTAAGACAAATAACTCTCTATCGCACCGACGCAAAGTGGCGCCATTTGAGTTTTTTCGTTGCAAAAATCATATCTTTTGAACCGAATAAGATAACTGAACAATTAAAACGGCATATGATAGATAACTGTTCAGTTTGTGAAATAAGTGTTTGGAAAGGCTGCTAAGCTTTATCGGTGCTTACTTCTAGGTTACCAAAGTCAAAATTTGTAGAAAAATCAATTTTATGGTAAGTAAAAAAAATTATTTTTTACCTTTTTAGATTGTTTTTATTTATTTTATTTTAGGGTTTTATGTTTTAAAATTATTACCCAACAAATTAAAAAAAATTAATTTTGACGTAGAATACGTCTTACCTTACGGTATGAGGAGTCATGTCAGGTTTTTATTGTTGTAATCTTTATTTCATTGAATTTGAGGAAACGGCTAGATGAATTTTTTTTGTAGGTAAATGAAGATGTTATCTTTCGTTTGATATACATTTCATATTGGTTGATATATTTCTAGTATTTTAATTACTCAAATGAAAATTGTTTAAACACATACACTCAAACATATGTGTGGTGTTTGGTTGAGTGTTTTTGGTTGCTCAACATTGCTTAGGAACATGTATCTAGTAAAAAGTGGAACGAACAGCAAGCTAATGTTGCTTGGCAACATGTATCTAGTAGAAAGTGAAACAAACAGTAAGCTAACGTAATAAAGCTTTTTTGCGAAAGCTTCAATAAAGCTGTTGTAACATTAATTTTGAATTGTAAAGCGTAAAGCTTTCACACAACGCTCGAATGCTAATGCGAAGACTCGATAAGGTAAACCTTTTTTAATATTAGGGCGGCCCTCTCAACATTCGCAGAACTTATTTCAATAAAAATATTAATTAAAATACATAAATTAAATTAAGTTTAAAAAAATTGAACATAATATTTTTTTTTTAAACGGACTTGAATCAAATGCCGTTGGTAAATATAAAAATTACAGCAGACAGTTGTCCGAGGCCTTCGGCCACGGACTGTCCCTGCAGGCTGTGTCAGAGACACGGCCATTAAGTTTAACGTAGAATAAGCCATCCGATAAGACAGAAAACATATATAACAATAAATGATAAATAATATAAGCAAATGAATTTATTGTTATATTTGTTTTCTGTCTTATCGGATGGCGTATTCTACGTTAAACTTAATGGCCGTGTCTCTAACACAGCCTGCAGGGACAGTCCGTGGCCGAAGGCCACGGACAACTGTCTGCTGTTTTTTTTTTTTTGTTTAATTTTATTTTTTCAATTTTCTGTAAAATATTCATCACAATTCGTGAAAAAGACAAATCATTTCTAAAGTATAATTATTTTTTAACTCTATTCGTGACTTCATGGAAGAAATAAGTGGATCGGAAGATGCTGCCAACATGTTGAAGAGGTCCTCATTTTGCCTTACCCTTGATGGTTTGAATATTTTTTATAAAATTTGTTAAGAGACTCCTGTGCTTCTTCAGAACGCTCTCCAATTGGCAAAGACTGGTACACAATTATATCCTTGTCATGCGCAAAATGGACGGTCGGGGTCAACTTCTTCTGTGGATACATTTCTGCTAAAAGAGATGCAGTTTTCGATGCATATTCTCCATATTTTGTAGAATTAACACTTTCTTCCCAGTTTAAAACATTCAAGATCGTTCCCAGTCTTTTCACGATTTGATTGCCAATTCCAGTGATTCTAGATACTGCCTCATCATTTTCAAAAAATTTCCTAGAAGTATTTCCATCGTTTAAGTTACCGTATCCGCACTTCGGAGAGTCTACTTTTAGTTCAACTTGTTCAGAAAAGAGCATCCTGTATTTGCGTCTTTCTGATCTTTTCCTTATCCTTAATTGATGTATTTTCATCGGTGTTTTCATCTAGTTGTGGTAGGGTATACGCCACTTTTAGCAAGAACTCCATACAACTTATCCTTGCGTGCAATAGTGACATTCCGTATTCGTAATTCCCCTCGTTTGTAGATTCGTTTAAATTACCGAAGTTCTTCTGACTCTTTTTGCAAATCGTGCATGACAGTGTTGAGGTTGTTCCTGTTCGTTTACGACTTTTCCGTCAACCATGGTCAGGTGGAACTCGTAACTACATTCAATATATTTTCATTCTCCAATTTGCAGCTTTGTAGGCTTAATCTTGCTTATTTGTTCTTCAATATCCTTCACCGTGGTCCTTATGAGTTCTGCCGATTCCTTTTCAAACCGAAACATTATTGGTCGGCAATAATAAACTGATGACGGTCGGGTCGTGGATTTTTCCAGTGTAGGGAAACATCTGATTTTAGACCCAAAGCAACAACATATTTCCGTCAGACATTGTAGCGTCATCGGAAGATATCCTTTACTTATGGACGCTCTGTCCGGATGATCCATCGCAGCCCCATTTGCTGATCAAAGTCAGTTTATCAGGAAGTATTTCCACCTCATTTTCAGGAAGACTCTCCAACAACCGTTTTACTGTATGACCCATAAGATCCTGCAGATTGGCTTTCGCAGAGACTTCCGTAAACTTCGTATGCAGTGGTCGTAAATTTATTATGGCTTGCGTAATATATTTGTATCCGGGTAAAACGTCAGCCCCGTGTCGCATTAAAGATGCGCGTAGTTTCTCATATTTCTTTTTGGAAAGTTCTAAGTCCAAAAACAGGGTCAAGGCTTCTTCGGAACCATACTTTTTAATGTGTGCGTTTGTGGGCGTGGGAATGCTTTCCTTAATCCCTTTTAGTCGCAGTGGGCTTGCATCAGCAACAGATTTTGTAATCTGCGACCTAAATCTTTCACTATCCTTTGTATATTTAATAGACAGCGCGTCGGATAAATGTTTCGTGGTCAAGTCATTGGTGCATCGGCAAGTTTCCTCTTTCTTGTGAAAATTTAACACTCCTTCATACTTTTTTTGGCCTTCCTTTTGCTCCTCTGGTTAATGCGGTGAGTTTATCTACTGCCAATATCTCCAGGATGGTGTCTTCAATTTCAATTTCTACAGCCATGTCTTTTTAACCTTTTTTACCTGTAGACGCCAAACGAGCACGTATCAAACAACGTAGTTTGAAAATGTGGCAGAGGTAAAAACATATAATTTTTTTTTTTATTTCGCGTCAAAGTTGAAAAATAGTGAAAAAAGGGACAGTTTTTAAATAGTGATTTACCTAGAGAAACGCAAAGCAAACAGTAAACTTTTTTTTATTATTATTTTACATTTAATAAACACATCAATCAATTGAAAAAAAACAAAGATTATTCGTTACCTAGTTTTCGTGATATTACACCTGAAATTGCACCAAATTAACTAAAAATGGTGTATTTTTTGAAAACCGAAAATCGGTCAACTTTGAACGGTTATGTCTTCTAAACTAAAAATCTGATATTATTAAGAGTAACATATTTGAGATCGTTAAAAAGTTTCCTATAAGATGGGTTTGTTTCAAATTTCGTAGACGCACATGAAAATTTTGAATTTTGCAACCTCGTTTGCTCTACGGGAGCAACTGTGCGACGGCACCACGAATAGTGTGAAGGGAAACGCCAGATACGAAGAACGGCATTTGACATTACTATGTGTTTTACCAAATCGGGGCCTACTAACTATTTGCTCTGTCATCTATGTGAACGCAAATGTCAAAACCCTCACTAGCCTTTTGGTTGTCGCATAGCTGGGAGATAAATAAAAGCTTGAAACAAAAACAATTTACATAGAATTCAAAGGAAGATTGATTGCTGATAGTCTTCTCCATAGAGGAATTTAAGATGGAGCATTTTATTCGTTGATCTGACGTTTCATTTCACACTCCTCGTCATAGGTTTGTGCAAATGTGGAAAATTCGACGAAAATTAACTTATTTAAGAATTTTATCGTTGGTATATAAAGGGTTTTTCAACAGAGACGCTACAAAAGTAAATCGATAGGGACAACAAACGACGCCATATTTTTTCCCGCTCTTTTGACATTTCTCTTCAGTAAGTCGAAATTATTAAAATTTACTACCGAAATTTGGAGTCAGTGGCCTCAACTTCAGTGGCCTCAATCATCTTCAGTGACGAGGCTCATTTCTGGCTGAATGGCTTCGTCAATAAGCAAAATATGCATTATTGGTCAGACAGCAATCCACACGTAATCCATGAGTTATCATTGCATCCCGAATAAAATACGGTTTGGTGCGGTTTATGGGCCGGCGGCGTCATTGGGCCGTACTTCTTCCGTGATGATCAAGACCGGCACATTACTGTGAATGCGAATCGCTACCGTTCAATGGTAACCGAATATTTTTGGCCCCAATTGGTTAATATGGACTTGGAGGACATGTGGTTCCAACAGGACCTAGATTGTGTTAATTCATGGCGACGAACTTTGAAGTTCGTATTCTGTCTATGCGACAAACAGGTGCTTTAGGGCGAACGAAAGCGTATACAATTCAGTACAATACCCAACACCATGTACACCCTACACCCTCTAAACTACTGGGTAAATTTTCAAATCCAAATATGCAAACATTAAAGCAGAGCTATGCTTTCGACACACTAAACATTTGTGATTTAATTTTCCCTCGATTGGGTTAAAATTTACTTGCTTGCAGTTTGTGGCTATGCGAATAATCGCCCAAGTGAAAATCGCCCAAAACCCAAAAATGGACAATCGCCCAAAAAATATGGGGAAAAAAATTGGGCGATTGTTCATCATGTTTGGGCGTTTTGGTATTTTTGATTTTTTGGGTGTTTGCTCATGATGAATGATCGCCCTTTTACTTAATTGGGCGGTTATTCATTGGATTTATATTTTTGGGCGAATGTTCTTAAATTTTTGGGCGATTTTACCTCTTTTTTTGGGTCTTTTTTCTTAATGAAAAAACACCCAAAAATTTTAGGTCATTGTTCATTTTTCGTTTTGGGCGATTTTCTCTTGGGCGATTGTTCGCATAGCCGCAGTTTGTATTGTGCATTTTTGAGTGTACATACGCTGTAAATTTTACTTTGTTGGCCGGTATAGTGGTTAGCTTTGCCATTCCTGTCATAGGTTATGATGCGTTTAGATTTTACCGCTTATAACCAATTTGTTTTACTGTCTAAGTTTAGTTTACTTGTTCTCACTATTTCAGCCACGGTATCACTCTCTTATTGCTGTGGCACTTTCACATACATCACAAAATATATTGAAATAAGAAAACTTGATAAACTAATGGATTTAGTAGTTGTCAGTTTAATTTATAAAAATTGTTATGTCCTTAAATCGAGATATGTCATATATACATACATAACAATCATTATCACCGCCACAAATGACAGGTTTCACTTGGTATCATGCGACTCTGTCGTGAGCAGCCAAAGGCCTTTGCGAATTCAGGGAAATGTGATAAGGCATCATTCAAGCGATCACTGCCCAGCCCATGTTCCTTGGAACTGACGGTATAATCGGACGAACTTGACCCACAAAACAACTGTGCAACATTTAAGTAAAACAATTTCTTCAAAGATATTTCCTTGCCATAGATGCGACGCGTCTTTGTCAAGGCATCGGGGTGCAGGGAGAAGAATGTCTCATACGCATAACGTAGACCACTAACATCGGCAATTTTCTCATTGATTACAATGGGATTGAGGTCAAGTAAACAGTTGTAGTTTTGATCGAATTCCGGATTTGCGAAAATGTTGTAATGTTGGTTCCGATTAAGTTTGCCATTGGCATCCACCGCAAGGCCTTTGTAATCAAAACTATGTAGAATCTCATGGGCCAATAGAAAGCCAATGGAGCTATATTTAAAGATGTCTTCATACGCCGAATGGTAGATGGGTGGTTGTAGGACGGTGGGTGGGACTATTACCATATTTGACCTTAGTATGAAATAAAGTGATGAACTGGAACCGGTTTCATAGTCTTCCAAGTAGAAATACTTGTTGGCCTTGGTGGTGAGAGTATTCTTAATGCCCGCATGCATGGCTTTAAAATTGAAATGCATTAACTTCAAATGATTGCCATAAAATTCGGAGATATTCAGTTTTAAATTGTTGTAATGATTTTCCAGCACTTTAACAGTATTGACGCGCGGCAAATTGCCCACTTTCAGTTGCATGTTGTTTAGTTTAGCTGACAAGTAGTCTAAAATCATTTTATTGAAACCATTTTTATTACGATGCAATGTCTGATTAAAATGATGCTTTAGATTATTGAACAATTGTTGAATCTTCAGAGACTCTGTGGTGAGTTCAGGATGATTGTCCTCATAAATCCAATACATAGCTAAGGGCAAAAGGCTTCTGGTTGAAGAAATGCAATCAGTAGACACGAAATTAGTAGGTCCGTTTACATGGAGATGCAACAAGAATCGAATTTCCAAATATTTGCAAATAAAACGGTTATCATATTGTTTAAGCAAAGCATTTAGGGACCCCATATAAGGAGTGTTTTGGATATACAATTCCGTGTCTGCATCCACATTGGTTTGATTCAAAACTACACTCAAATATTTCTTTTGCCATGGAAATGGCAACTCCTTTACTGTTATCAATGTCCTACCCTCTTCGTCTTCAATATCATCTAGTTTTACCAGCAGTTTTTCAAAGCGTCGGATTTCATGCCATAGCTTTGATTGCATGGGCACAGCAAGAGTTTTGTTAAGCACCTTTATACTGCTGTCAGTTAAACTCACGAAACCGTCTCCTTCCACGGGTTTATCCAAGTCAATGACCAACGTCTTGGGATCGTCTATCTTTTGCAGCATACTCTCCTCGATTAAAATGCCATTCATGCCATAACGTCGAAATACACCCAAAGTATGCACCCAGTCAAATTCAGCTTTTGATTTATGAGCCGTCAACAGAGTAGGCCACTTCATTTGCTCATGATCCTTCATCCACAGTAAATACTGCAAAGGTTCATATTTCTCCATCTCAACACATGATTTGTAATATTCGTAGGCCTTTGTCACGAATCTGGGTTTTTTCCGTAAATTGACTTTATTAAAGTAACGCGCCAATTCTTTGTCGACCTGATAGTCAATCATGGTCCACGTTTCCGAGAACTTAACACCAGCATCATCCACAAATTGTGACCATTTGCCGCACGAATATTGATAGAAATTCTGACAAGGATCTGCGTCCAAATCCATAGAACCCTCAATCAGTTTCTGTTGTCTGCGATTTATTAGACGGGTGTGATTTGAAGACATTGCCTCGCTTATCAAACGCGCGATGATAAATATTTCTAAAAACTTTTTTAGGAAATTCATTTTACTCGGATTTTCGTCTTCATTTAATTAAATGGGTTGTGTCTGCTCTCAGTCTTAATGATTACAACTTGTTTATGTCAATGCAAGATATCACTATTGCCGACGAATTTATATTCAACCGCTCAATATTTTGTTTAATTGCAGACTCACTCATACACTGCGCTGCTCGTTTGTTATTTATATCAGTTCTAATAGTTGTCACCAGGTCCCCTACTAGTTTCTAGATAATTATCTAATATTTGTCGTGTAGCTGTTGTTGTCGTTACATTAAATCATATCTAAAGCCATAGATTAATTTATGTATAGATTTGCCATCCGTCTCATCTGACGTTTCCCTTTGCGCTTCTTTAATGAGGAAACGAATTTCTGTCGGCAACATCGAAGAAAATACTCCATTTATAGTTTTGTGCATACAAGATATTCCAATATTTATATATTATATTTTGAACATGTTTGTCAAATCTCAGCGACTGAACTAAACTACCACAAATTTTTATTTATTTATTTATTTATTTATTTATTGATGTCTATGGATTACAATCCTTACAGACTAGCTTAACTAAAAGTAATATAAATCGAAAATATTTTTAAATATATTAAGTGAAAACGAAAAATCAATTGAAATATTCATATTAATAGTATTATATTCCTTAAGACACCTCAATATAGGCCCAAAAGAAGAGTATTTATTTCTATGAACAGATATATTGAAAAATTCATTATTTCTAAGACATTGTAAGGGAATATTAACTTATTATATATGCAGCTAGTGGCCGTCGGTGGTGCAATGGGTAGTGTGCGCGCCTCTTGTACTTGAGATCCCGGGTTCGATCCCTGCTCTGACCACCTTAAAAAAAAAAAAAAAAAAAAAAAAAAAAAATTCTTTCGGCGGCGGTCACCTCGCATAGTGACGGCGACACTATCGAGTATTTAGCCATGAAAAAGCTTCTCAAAATACCGTTCGGAATCGGTGTAAAAACTGTAGGTCCCAATCAGTGAGTGAAAAATTAGAAAGCGCACAGCTCACTGGTTGTGAGAAGTTCTCCCCAATCCCTTCATGGGATGTAATGGGAAACGGTTTTTTTTTTTTTTTTTTTTTTTTATATATGCAGCTAAGAAGCGGAGAACAATCTACAAATCCATAAATTAGTTTGTATAAAAACAATACAGAACACTTGGATCGGTTACTAGATAGGATTTCCAAGTGAATTAATCTGCATCTAGCTTTATAAGATGGAATTGGACTATGGAAATATAGTTCAAACAATGCGAATTTCATAACTTTCTTTTTCAATGACTCAATTCGATTAATGCGTAAATTATGGTAGGGATTCCAAATAATGGCACCATAATCTAATTTAGATCCAACAAAAGCTGTGTGTAGTAATTTTCGTGTGTAAGGGTTCCGAAAGTCTTTACTATTTTTTTTTTCACAAAAGCAAGGGTGGAGTACGCTTTAGGCATTATATAATCCACATGTAAGTTAAATACCACCTTTGGATCAAAAACAATGCCCAAATCTAACATTTTACTAACTTTATACTACCTTCCGGTATACCAGAGATTGCTGTATACCTATTAGAGTAAACCTTATCAACACACACACGACACACTCTATTACTTAAATACGATTCAAACAACTGTAAATGGCACGAATGAAATCCAATTTTAGCCGATTTTATTAAAAGTAGACTGTGCGATACCTTATCAAAGGCTTTGCAAAAGTCAAAATAGAGTGTACCAACTTGAAATCCTGACTCAAAAGACTTGATACAGGAATTAGTAAAGACTAATAGGTTAGTAATTGTTGAACGATGTTTTATGAAACCGTGCTGCGATTCAGATAAAAATTGTTAAATACACTCAGAGAACTAATTGTTTGAAAAGAGATTGCAGCAACCGTAAATTCGGCTGTTACCATCGAATTGAGGTTGTCACAACCGAATTGAGGTTGTTACGACCGAATTTAGTCCCCACAACCGAAATTCGGTAGTAGCAACCTCGTTTCATAATAGATTCTGTTGTGACAACTGAATCTTCAATTATATTCGTTCAGTCAAGTAAATTTTCTAAAATTTCGGTTGGAACAACCGAATTTGAAATTAATTCGGATGCAACAACATAAATTGGTACCAAATTCGGTTGGAGTAACCGAATTTGGCTTCAATTCGGTTGTAGTAACAGAATTTGACACCAATTCGGTTGTAACTGTCGAATTTGGTAGCAATTCGGTCACAATAATCGAATGTGGACTTAATTCGGTTGCAACGACCGAATTTGGCGTCAATTCGGTTGCTGTAACCGAATATCTCATGAATTCTGTAGGTATAACCGAATATATTTTCAATTCGGTTGCCACAACATAATGCTATGTAGTTAAAATCTGACGTTTAAAATTCTATAATCAACTATTATTTTAAAAAGAATTAAAGAATATCAAGATTTTGTTTGTGGTTATTAAGAAAGGTAAGTAAAATGTGTTTTGTATTAAAACATCTTAGTTTGCAGATATTTTTAAGCAGATATCAACAGTTTTGAAGGTTTTCAAAATATGCTGCAATCGTCTGTATACAAAACGCCTTAGGACGTAGATCAAGTGATGTTACATGTCAGCATTAGTGCGGTATCACATGATGGCCGAGGCTTCACTAAAGGTCGGAAGAGGCATGTAAAATATATGTATTACTCTTTAGTTTACCCCATATATATGACTTTATTTTCTCGCTATTTAAGTCGTTTATAAAAGTACAGGAAAATAAATCATCACTTAAAAAAATCCAATGAGTGTTCGAACTCACGGGCGATGTGTTAACACCTTTTTGCTACACGGTACCTGTTCGATTTCTATGAACACATTCGTAAATGTTACATTGGAAAATAAAAAACAGCGTTCAATCATATGATGACGTTACAGTTAAATAATATTAATACTTAAAATTATTTAAAGACCCAGTGCAAGCACATGTGTCATTATTTTCTTGCTCAATACTTTTTGTTTTATTCCCACAAAAGTCAAAGAATGCAAAGCAACAGACACTTGTACATACATACATACATTGTTATATTCGTACGATATAACCGAAGATCAACATAAAATACTTTTTTAATATTACTCCAAATTAATACTCCAAATTAAAACACTTAAATCTCGGCTCGCCGATATCGGATTGCCTTAATTTTTGGCCTAAACTCTTCGTCGAAACCCGCGCTAGCTTTTTAATCCAAAAATTAATAAAATCGGCTATGAATTTCCGGAGAAAATCGCGTGGGAAAATTATATGAAAATCGCCCAATAATCACTTTCAATACCGACTGCCAAGCAACGAACAAACAAACAATGATTTACTCTTACAAACCTAACACTTGCGTATGTATTAACTTTATAGTTTACTGCCCTAGAGGCGCGCGTATAGATGTTAACACATCAAAAACCTTTAATACGTAATTCATTTGTGACACTATTCGGTTGTAACAACCTCTAATTCGGTTGTAACAACCTCTAATTCGGTTGTAACAACCTCTAATTCGGTTGTAACAATTTCTAATTCGGCCGAATATGAGGTTGTCTCAACCACCAATGAGGTTGTGTCAACCTCTAATGAGGTTGTGCCAACCACCAATGAGGTTGTGCCAACCACCAATGAGGTTGTGTCAACCCCTAATGAGGTTGTGTCAACCTCTAATGAGGTTGTGTCAACCTCTAATGAAGTTGTGTCAACCTCTAATGAGGTTGTGTCAACCTCTAATGAGGTTGTGTCAACCTCTAATGAGGTTGTGTCAACCTCTAATGAGGTTTTGACAACCTCTAAATTCGGTTACGGCTAATTCCGCTGTCTCAACCGAATTTTTCTGTGAGTGTAGAATGATAAATGTTTTCATAAACTAAATGTTCCAAGAGTTTTGATTCGTTAGATAATTTCGATATCGGTCTAAAATTGCTAATGCCATTTTTTGATGCTGATTTATGAATAGGCATTATAATGGAGACTTTCCATTGGTTTAAGAACGTACCAGCTTTAAGGGAATTATTAAAAATCAATTTTAGAGGACCGCAAATAGATAAACTACATTTCCTAAGAAACAAGTTAGAAAGCCCATCTATATCAGGTTTAGGTGAATCCTTGAGATCAGATAAGGCAGCGAGTATATCAGATTAATCAAACTGAAAGAAAGATAAATCTGTGATTGAGTTAACACCATCCAATAAACTTGAAGCAATACTTGGTACCCTAAGTTCAAAGTTGGATTTGAAGAAATCGGCAAATAAGTTTGCTTTTCAACTGGAGAATTTGTAAATTTATCATCCCAGAACATTGATGACGGAAAATCACTGCTTCTACGTTTAGCTTTTATGAAGTGCCAAAATGACTGTGGATTAGTAACTATTTTATTTTCAAATTGCACAATGCAATTGCTGTACAGAAATATATTTAGAAAATCAAATTCCCTAGAATTATGCTCAAACATCCTCTTACTTTCAGCACAATTTGTGGATTTGTAGACGTTGTGAAACTTATTTCTCAAATTTTTAAGTTTTTTTAAGCCAGGGGTATACCAAGGCAATTTATAACAATCTGGCTTAACCTTAGTCACCACAGAATGAAGTATTTCATTAATCTTACAAACAAATTCATAATAACAATCATCGATGGTTTTGTTTTTAAAAACATCCAACCAAACAATTCTCAAAATATGCTGATTTAAAACCTCAAACTTACATCTACTAAAATCGTAACGTAAATAATCAATATTAGAGCAGGGAAACTTATAAAAATCAACATTTACATTTAATGGCACGTGATGCATGTCTGGAGTACTGAAGGGCTTATCACATTTTTCAACAGAACATTTAATATTATTGGAAATAAATACAAGATCTAATAATCGACTAAGACAATTAAAAAATTAATTAATTTGGACTAAAGACAAACCAAGAATTGTATCAATACAATTGATTTCATGCGTTAAATTAACATTTCCGGGATACAAGGTATTACGATTAGGCAGTAAAGACCAAACTATATTACATAAATTGAAGTCACCCAGAACCAAATAACCATCTTTTTCGTTATCAGGAGCCATTTCCGAGATATTATGCATATGCGAAACATATAAGCTTTGATTGCTATTTGGCGGTATGTCGGACACCATAACAATCAATATGTTCAATCCTTCCAAGCGTACGCAAATTTGATCAAACAACGTGTCACTATTAGGCAACACTAAAGACGTAGACTTCAAAGACTTCTTTACAGCAACCCAAACACCTCCTCCACGGGAACATCAAGTTTTCACAGAATCCCTGTCCTTTCGGAAAACAGCGTACTTTTTAGTATCAAAAAACTCTACATCATGGAAATCAACATTAAGCCAGGCTTCAACAAAAACAATGACGTCGTAATCACATTGCGATGTCTCCAAAAAACTAGATTTATGCTTAGTTCTGATGCCAGCCGTATTTTGATAATAAATTTTGAGCTTATATGAGTCATTATCAACTAGGATTGAGTTCTTGCAGGATGAGCGTTGGGAAAATTTGGAAATGGACGCACATTGACGTTGGTAGGCCAAAGAGATGGTTTAAACAGTTCGTTGTAAAAATCCGGTGCAATACCCAGCTTAAAATTAACACTTTTTAAATCAACAACATTAACGTCCTTCTTTACTAATTTAAAGCAAGCCATATTAGCCTTACTGAAGTCAGTATGCTTTTCAACATAGGCCATGATTTGATCCTCCGTAATATTTGATTTAAAGGAGGACAAATGTATCCACTTCTTCTTCACAATATCTTCAAGTTCAACATTATCATTCTCCACAATAATGATAGGTCTATGGCGATCTTTACGGGATGTTACTCGCGTCCAACTTACGATTTACATCCGAAAGATTCACAACACTTTGCCTGCGCAACGGGGACAGAATCATTATTGCCAGTAGAGCAAGGAGCACCATTACCTTCATTTGTAAGCGCAGAAACATAGCTGACACAAAAGTTATCTCTGAGACAGTTATCACTCTCAGAAGCAAGAGTTGCAGTAGTGTGTGTATCAATAGTGTAAACTGGCGGGTAAATCAGACGGAGTGCGAGTTTTGGCGACTGCAGCAGTATCTAACAGTATCAGTGATGACTTAACAACGGCAGCATGCGACGTCAGAGAGTTAGCAGCAGAATTCGAAGAGACAGTTTGAGCAGAACGTGTATTAGAAACATCGTTAAGTGCTGTTGGCGTATTGAGAAGCTCATGAAGCATTATTTTCAGCTCTCTCACTTCATTGGACAAGTGAGAAACAACAGAAAATAAATCAGTAGATGAATTAATTATAAATAATAATGTTTTTATTTTTTTCAAACGACTCAAACAGACTTAAATCAGCAACACCCGTACAAAAGTAATGAAATTTGCCATTGCAAATCTTGCACTTAACGAATTTATTCGGATTGTAAGGACTTAAAACAGTAAGCACACAACGATTTAGGTGGATAAATTGACATCGCGTCTGCACAAATCAAAAGTCAGAGAACGACTTCCATTCAATCACTGAACTGATGAGCGAGTTGACAAATCTATGTAAAAATTAATCTATGGGCAATACTATTGTTACGAATTCCCTTATTCGTCCTTTTTGCGTTGTTTTATTCCCAATAATAGAACAAGGTTCAACGGAATAACTTCCTTTTATTTTACATGTATAATACAACAGTTTACTTTATTTTTACCACTTTAATAAGTCTTATATTTTGCTATCAAATCGCGTTGCTTACTTTACGGGGTTTAATCACAAACTGTACTCTCCATTCCACAGACTTCCGCTGTTTATACCAACTCACAATACTCAAATGAAGTTATATCTAGCGATTTCAAGAACCTTCTAGTCGTTGTTGTTGCTTATCTTTGTAGAATCATCTCGAATGGTGGAGAATTATCTTAACTGAGGCGAATTCATGGTTTAGGGAGGTTTAGGGAGGTGGTACGTTGTTACAATGCAAACTTTCAGGTGCAGCATTAACCGCCCTGTTATTTACATAATGTTAGTAGGGTCATTAAGAGCAAGCAAAAGCTTTTACATATTCGTAACACTATTATCTATTTCCCGATGGCCGTCGGTGGTGCAATGGGTAGTGTGCGCGCCTCTTGTACATGAGATCCTGGGTTCGATCCCTGCTCTGACCACCTTAAAAAAAAATTTCTTTCGGCGGCGGTCACCTCGCATAGTGACGGCGACACTATCGAGTATTTAGCCATGAAAAAGCTTCTCAAAATACCGTTCGGAACCGGTGTAAAAACTGTAGGTCCCAATCAGTGAGTGAAAAATTAGAAAGCGCACAGCTCACTGGTTGTGAGAAGCTCTCCCCAATCCCTTCATGGGATGTAATGGGAAACGGTTTTTTTATCTATTTCCCGATAGTGGAGAGTGAACATAAACCAATTTATGTTGCTAGCAATAGCATACATTTAGGCGTTTTTTTCAGGCCTGTTATTTACAGTAATCGCGTGGCCGCGTAACTCAAACGATTATCAACTGTGACCCGCAATTAAGGGATGCGATCAACCTTTCAGCTGAGAGTACAAGATCTCTATGCGACAAACAGCTGTTTTTGGGGTCGCCTAACTCTCAATGGCACCACAAGTCGCAAGAAAGTTAATGTGAAAGAAAACATAACCATTTCAGTACAAAATTTGAATCGGCTAACTTCTTTTCGCTGTCATCTGTGCGAACGCAACGTCAAAATCAGTCAGTTGTGTTTTAGCTTTCTCACAGCAAAATTTGTTAAACAAGCAAACAAAATTAGGAGCAACCTATTCTAGGTCGGAACCTATCGTCATTTTATATAAACTCGATGTTTTAAGTATTAAGTGTAAAATAGAAAAAATCGGTGCCAACCCCTACTTTCGGAGTTATGTCCTACTGCGCTCACTTTTTGACGTTTATGATCACTATACTATGACAAGTCACCATTGCTAAATTTATGGTTGACTTTGAAAATCAGTCAGTGATTCGCGGGACTTCATGATTTTAATGGCGCACATAATCGCCCATCTGAACAAACCATCCGTTGAACTGTAGATAGATTTCATAGCGCATACTCTCTACATGATGCAGTAACCCCTACACGTCGAAGGAATGTGCGTACTGAAAAGAATTTCACCGCTCTAAACGATAGTGTGAAAGAAGATAAAAATTTATCGATTCGTCGTCGAACGCAGCAGTTAGGGTCTCTCCGTCCACTACGTGGAAAATTTTGCCCAAATATCTTCGCCAATACCCGTATGGGATCCACCTGGTGCAGGGTCGATTGGGCTCCATCGCAGATACACGCTGAAAAATCTGTCGTGTTTTGTTGTTTGGATGCAAATTTAACATGTATTTTGAGATTGCCACAAATATAATATACTTGTACCCAAACGTATTGTATTTGCTATTCAATATTTCATGTTTGAGACACAATGATTAATATGTTATAACTTATGTGTTGGACCAAAAATATATATGTGTTTGTGACACAAATACAGCCGTTTTTCGGGCACTGTTTATGCTCTCTCAAGAGCAAGATGAAACCCTTTGTTTGTCCGAGCCTTTACTGAGAAAATCGGAACGGCGGACCATTTGTGAAATATAATAAAAAATAAGTAATTAATACACGCTAGGCTTGCATGAACTGGATTGTGACCAACGCATAGTTGAAGCCATCTGAAAACAAAAACGTGAGAGGCAACAAAGAAATGAGAATTAAAAGAGCAACAGATTCCCATTTCATGAAAAAAAAGCTACAATTGCTTTGAAGACAGCTACCGCAATTTATTTATTGTTAGGTAAGAAATATCAAAACATATAAAATATGTGTAATTTTTCATGACGTTTCGTGAAATAATCGATTAACAGTGTATTTTTCCTTAGACATATATTAGAGCGAATTGTATAGCTACTATATTGTCAAAGGTTGTAATCCAATATTTCAATCTGTTTAGGATTTATTGAAGTAAAATTTGAAATAGGGTCCTGACCGACCTCCAAATTTTTCTTCGGCCTCTACAAAAAGACATTGTTACGTATAGGAGCAAAACGGAGCGGGATTTTGTGATACCACGTCAAAGTACTTTCATAGTTTTTTGGTTTGGTTCAGGCCCGAGACCCACTGTTGCACAGTGTAACACAATTAAATTGAATTCAAAAAATAATACGTTTCTAAATATTATTATGTATTGGGAGGCAACACGCATATGTTTCCACGTAAGTATATGGAGGTTTGGCGGAAACACACAAATGTTTCCACGTAAGTATATGGATGTTTGGGATGAAGGACGCATATATTTTCACGTAAAAATATACATATTTTTCAGTAAACATGCTAATGTTTGCATTTAAATACAAATGACTTACAAACATATAAATGTTTGAAGTGTGTTCCAGAAATATACGTGGTTCGTGCAGAATATGTTTGGGAGAATATGTTACAGAGGTCGTTTTTTTCAGCGTGTGGAAACTAACACGATGTTTTATTGCAAAATTTTGTTCGTTCAGCGTTGAGGCTCGTGTTTGATTTCAAAGGTTTGGTTATATTCAAAATTGTCCCATATGGAGTGAGATCAATCCACAACAGACCCTACGCACTCCACTACATCCAGAAAAATACACACTTTGGTGCGGTTTACACTCTGATGATATGATCCCACCCTATTTCTTCAAAAATTAAGCCGGAGCTCGCGTTAACGTCAATGGAGATCATTACGTCACCTTGATCAATGATTATTGGTTTGAAAATATGGATGAGATTGATCGGGGCCACATGTGCTTTCAACAGGATGGCGCTAAGTCATATACGGCGACCGCAACCATAGCTTTATTGGATTCCAAAATTGGCCTCCAATGTGTTGCGATTTGACACTTCTCAATTATTTCTTGTGGGGCTGCGTAAGATCACTGATTTATGCTGGTAAACCAGCAACAATTGGCGTCTTGCAGGCCACAATTATTAGAGTTATTCATGCTCGAAAAGGTGACTCAAAATTGGACATAAAGTAAGCCCTTCGTTATTACCAGCCACGGTGGCCCTATGTCTGAGGCAATTTTCACTTGTTAATGCCATGTATTTTTCTTTTGCATAAAGAGATTCTTTTGATTAAAATTTAATTTATTTTGTTATTTGTTACAATTTAAATTTCTATCGGTCTTAAGAAACACCCATTATGTATGATAGATACCTGTAGCACATGGTAACATGTAGAAGATGACACATCTGTCAGGTTATGTAACATCTTGCCCATAGTACAATTATATCCAGTGCTAAATAGCAGGGGAGTCCCATGCTGGACATCATTCCAAAGCCTGAGCTTATGCACGCGCTAAAAAATAACGGCCTCTCTAACATATTCTCCCAAGCACATTCTGCCGGAACCTCGTCTATGTTTGCCAGACATTTCAAACATTCATATGTTTGCAAGTCCCACACTTACTTGTATTTAAATGCAAACAGCATCATGTTTACTGGCAAATATGTATGATTTTACGTAGAAACATATGCGCTCTTCATACAAAACATCCATGTGCTTACATGGAAGCATTCGCGTATGCTTCACCTGCATATGCTTCCGTGGAAACATATGGGTATTTCCTCCCAAACATAATCATATTTAGATACAAATTATTCTTTGATTTCAATATATACATATGTGTTATTTATTGGAATTAAATTTATCCATATAAATCCAAATTTATAAATAATTAATACGAAAAGAAAGATTTAACACAGGCCTTTTCACATTTACTTGCATAGAATGCATTTTTGTTTTCATTATTTGTTTCTTCAGCCAAAACAAGACACACTGACCTCATCTGCAATTTACACGCACATTCGGGAAAATGTGTGAATGAAATGTATGACTGAGAGAATAATGCAAAAATACAGATGCACATTTACAAGATAGACACTGTACTTCTTTTATTCTCTTGGTCTCGAGAGATCGAATATATTGCCCCAAACACAGCTGTATTTGTATCACAGAAACAGATATATTTGGGTCGCAAACACATATATTATAACATATGAATCTTTGTATCTCAAACATGTAATATTGAATAGCAAACACAACGTGTTTGGACATAAGTATATTATATTTGTGGCAATCTCCAAAAAAACCTTAAATTTTCATCCAAACAATAAAAAAGACAGATTTTTCAGGGTTCTGATTCGAGTAAGAAGCCCTTAACCTCCGGTCGCCATCGATTACCGATCGATGGCCGTTGATGGAGCAATGGTTGTGTGCGTTGCTCTGGCACATGAAAATGTGGATTCGAACGCTGCTCTGACCACCTTAAACATTTTTCGACGGCAGTCACCTCGCTTAGTGACGGCGACATATCGAGGATATAGCCATGAAAAAGCTTCTCAATGCAGTGGTTATTAAAAGCTCTCCCCAATACCTACATATATGGGATGTATTGGTAAACCACTTTTTTTTCTAATTTCTTTTTTTGAATCCAAATTCATCACCGCATAAAGAATGACTTCATACTGTGTAAAAATTTTGGCACTGTAATGCAAATGATTCAACTATGAGACGAATATGTTTCATTGCTGTGAATTTCTTTCAGTGTAATCTCTTTTTTGGTGGGGTTTCAAATTGTTAGTTGGATTTCTTCTTCTGATTGTCTTTCGGCTTAAAAAGGTAAATTGTAAATAAACCCGTCTTAGTCATTATTGAAAATCCACCCCAGACTTGAATTTCGAGCCATTTGTGGTTTAAAGCGTTTTTTTTTGAAGAAAAAAGAACAGGGTGACAGCTGAATATTCAGGGTTATTAAAACTGGAACTCGAATTTAAAGATCAACGCCTTTACACGCTTGAGAAAGATTTTAAAAATAATGAAGGGTTTTCCTACAAAATTGTCTTCAGCGTTGAGGATCTTGATGGTTTCGCTAACTTTCAAAAGCGTCACATTTGGGGTCCAACAAATTGTTGCGAAATAAATGCACCAATAACGTGCCTGTGTTTGGTGTAGATTTCGGGCTGGGTCGTGGTTGATCGTGTCTATTGTAACATTTCTTGTTCCTCAATTACATGGTGAATTTCGAATTTTGGAACAACGTTATTTTACTAGAGGAAACCTTTTTGTCCGCATACTGGCAATTGAAGTGTTCACTTTTAAACCATATTTAGGGGAATCCGTCACGAACATACAGGGTGATTCAGGAAGTTCCGGACAAATTTCTCCAGCGTATTCCTTGGCTCATTTCATGAAGAAAAGTCCACTAGGACCATGTCCGAAAATGCAAGGGTGCGAAATGGCAGTGGGTTCAAAATTTTCGGATTGGCGGTCGGAAGGTAGTAGGATAAAGTTGCTAACTTCTGAGCTTAAAACGCCGAGATACAGAGCTTTCGGAGAAAAAATGGAAAAAAAATCACATAACCTCAATTTGCTCAGCCAGATGGCAAGTATCTTATGTTATGAAAGATAACCATACCTCTTACCTTTCCAAAATGACCTAAACGAAGCTCAGAGATCTTAGCGTTCGAAAGTTATAACCATTTTACTGAAATGCAAAAATGTTTGTTTTTGTTTTTGGAAACGAAATAACAGCACACATTTATTTGGTTTTTGTAAATTAACACGTTTAAGATTTTATTTTATTGAAATTTTCAGAAATGGTCATAACTTTGGAACGGTAAGACCACGGAACGGCAATCCGACCACTGGCTCAGAAGTTAGCAACTTTACCCTACTACCCTCCGACCACCAATCCGAAAATATTGAACCCGCTGCCATTTCGCACCCTTGCATTTTCGGACATGGTCCTAGTGGACTTTTCTTCATGAAATGAGCCAAGGAATACGCTGGAGAAATTTGTCCGGAACTTCCTGAATCACCCTGTATAATGGTTAATAAATATATTTTCATAATTTTGACGGATAATTTTTTGGTGACTCTATTTTTAAGTCCCGAGTATGGAAGAATTCCTACAGTACACATTTACAAATTCTGTATAGGTCTCAAATTCTCTTTATGTTTGCATAAAAGGTTTTAAATTTAGCAAATTGGCATTAAATAATATTAATTTTATTTTTATAAAATAGATAAGTAACATATGCTTGATCAAGATGTCTTCGGTTCATAAAACAACACGATTCATGTCCACATTTCACACAGATACATCCAAACGGGTAAAATATTCTGCATTTAAAGACACTATTCATTATTACTTGAGTGTAGCGGAAATATAATAGTATGTCGCTTATTCTGAATCATTGTATCTAAAGTTAAAACAAATGGAAAAACAAAGAAACCACTAACCGCATTTAACATATACGCGACCGCTTATTTCCATATTATTAAAGCTTTCAATAAATCCCGTCCCTTAAAGTGCAAAAATGCATCGCTAACCACAACTCTAAGTGTAGTGTTTCATACCATAGGCCGTTTCGATATTACTCCAATATTGACTGTCATTGTATAGCGACTTATCATTGTATAACCAGTCAACGTCTGCAACTTTTGTAATCATGATGACGTGTCCATACACACAAATATATTATATAAAAATATGTACAAACAAGAATAAAATATTGCATATTTTTTTATTTCTACGAATTCGTCCTTCCCTCCAACTGCTCCTTAACATATGCCACACGCCTCTTTAGCTGTCACCCCACAAAAGTATGCAGCACATTTTTTGCAGATTTACTTTGTGGCTACTTCAAGTCACGAAAACAAAGAATAACACTTAAACAAATGAAATCTAATAATTTATTGGAGGGATAAGAACGCAAAATATTGACACTTTAAGTCAATACTTGAGAAATCATTGATTCATAAAATTTATGCATAACCTCCGCAATGATCCAATGTAAATGGCAAATAAATTCAATGTCATAAATTTCAATCGATAGCAGGCAAAAAAATAGAATTTTGCTTCATTCTATAGTATAACAGCAACAAGAAGCAGCAAGAAGATGGATAAAGGTGGGATTAGCACAAATTTGTGCAGGCGTTTTTCTGTAATCTTTTTTAATCTATTTAAAAAGTTTTACGGGATCAGATACAAATATGATGGTATGAATAAAGGTATAGGACCAGGTAGTAGAGAGTACAGATTCCACAATTATTTGGAAAACAAAGCTGTTATACTGTGGACCATAGTGTCTTGTAGGGTATAAACTCAAGTCAAGGTCATAGTTAGGGCGGTAATACTTTCCTGTACCAACTTAAGCATAGAGGAATTTAGGGTAGAGTATTTTATTCTCTCATCTGACGTTTCATTTCACACTCTTCGTCGTAGGATTGTGTAAATGAGGGAAATTCGAGGAAAATTAAGCAGGTGGAGTTACAAGAACAGTTGACTTAACTCTTTCATTCCACTTCTGTATAAAACTATGAAATTTAAATATATTTTCCACTTGTTTGTTGACTTTTATCGTTGGTCGTCATCGCCAAAGAGTATTGAAGAGTACTCATGGAACGAATTGTATGACTCAAAAGCACTTGCGACGACATCTGGCGATTGATTCAAAACGTATTACTCTCTTTCTGTCATAACTTGGCATTGATAGGAAACATTGATGCCTTTTGAAACATTTACGCCTTTTGTACTGCTTTATGTAATAACATTGTCGAAATGGTGCAATTATATTGAAATATTCTATAAAGAGAATAAGACTCGTTTATGCTGTTTTATTCAGACTCTCTACATGAGAGCGCAAAAAGGGTGCAATATGTTCTCTATACTATTCAATACCTTCTGGCGTCGCTCTGTTTATGACAAAACAAAGAACAGTTGACTTAACTCTTTCATTCCGTTTCCGTATAAAACTGTGAAATTTAAATATATTTTCCACTTGTTTGTTGACTTTTATCGTTGGTATACATTTGTAGTGGCCGACGGTGGTGCAATGGTAGTATGCGAGGCTCTTGTGCATGAGATCGTGGGTTCGATCCCTGCTCTGAACACCATCAATTTCTTTCGGCGGCGGTCACCTCGTTTAGAGATGGCGACACTATCGAGTACTTAGCCATGAGAAAGCTTCTAAAAATTCCTTTCGTAACCGGTGTAAAATTGTAAGTCCCAATCAGTGAGTGTAAAACTAGAAAGCACACAGCTCACTGGTTTGTGAGAAGCTCTCCCTAATCCCTTCATGGAATGAAAAGGGAAACCACTTTTTTATACATTTATATTGTATTTAACACAACAAAAACTCGAAATGCGGTTGTTGTTGCTTTGTTGGATGTTGCAATGTTCACTTGCAACCAGACCTATGACGTTGGTGAGATAATAAATTACTTTATGCTCAATTCGTCTATGAACTTAAGTGTGCAACTTCAAAGCAAAGCATTAACAAAAATAACAGAAATGTCAAAGTCACCATTTAATTGGAAAACGAAGAGAAACTATATATTTTTGGATCGAATTCGTAGTGCAAAATGTCCTACAGTGTAGATTTTTTACCAGCTGAAAGCCAAGCTTTTCTGCGAGCTCTTGCGGTTTTTGAAATTGACGGGAAAATTTTTGTGATTTCATAAATTTTCCCCACAAATTTATTAAATGCAAATATTTAATTTAAAAATGTCAGTTGCGAGTACCAAACCAAGAATTAAGAATACATGGCCCTACATTATGAGAAATGCTACAAAAATATTTTATAATGTATTCTTGGTTAATTTGGAGGCAAAACCCTTCCCCATGAAAACCGTGAAAGATTTCGGAATTTGAAATTTTTTCACTTTTTGGAACGAAGTTCCATATCGCACGTTTCGGGATGGGGGCTAAATGAAAAAAATTAAACAACCTCTTTTTTAACACTATTATGCTAAAATCCAGTAATATCAACTATTTTGGGTATTTTTGGATTGGTTTCTGTCTTGACTAACATATGTTGGGAAATTTCGTGTTTAATGGGAAGTTTTCTAGGTGGAGCCTGTAACCAATATTTAGTATAAATTGTAATTTTATTGTGTTCAAAACTGCAATTTATAAATTTAGAAAAGCCAAAGTGAAAGAAGTTTTAAAAAAGAAAATTTTCTTAAATAAGTGCCTTTTCTAAAAACAAGTAAATTTTCTCAAAAAAAAAATACCGATTCATATTCTTGAAGAAAGTATCTTTTCTTAATAAAAATACCTATTTTTAAGAAGTACCTTTGCTTAGAAAAATACATTTTCTTACAAAAAGTACTTTTTCTAAAAAAATAATTTTTTTTAAATAAGCTCCTTTCTAATATATACTTTTTATTGAAAAAAAATACATCCTATACAAAAAAAAAATTTCTTAAAAAAACTTTATCATTTTAAAAAAAGTATATTTTCTTAAAGATCCAATTAAGAGGCGGATCAATAATGACTTTTCAAACTTCCCTCGTAGTTATTTAAAAATGGAAAAATTGAATTTCGAGTCCTCATTATAAACATTATTTTTTTGGGGAAAAAACCGTCAATCAAACCACGGAAAAGCCTGAAAAATACTATGGGGACACCATCGATTTCAATGGTAAAAAAATGGTTTACTGACTTTCGTTGTGGTCGCACAAGTACAAATGATGATGAACGTTCTGGACGGCCAATTGAAAAATTGTCCAATTGTCGAAAAAATCCACGATATTGTGTTGGCCGATGCGTGAGATTGCTCATGCCATAGACATTTCATATGGCAGTGTGCAAGATGGCTGCCGCGTTTGCTCTCAACTAACCATAAACGTAATCGTGTGACAACTTCAAATGATTGTTTGGAGTTGTTTAACCGCCAGTCGAAGGAGTTTTGGCAACATTTTTTTGGGAATGCACGCGGGGTAATCCACATCGATTACCTTCAAAAGGGAAAAACAATAAATGGCGAATATTTTGCCAACTTATTGGACCGGTTTAACGAGGATTTAAAAACAAACAACCCCATTTGGCCAAGAAAAAAGTTATTTTTCTTCAAGATAATGCACAGGTGCATACGTGTGTAGTCTCAATAGCAAAATTCCATGAATTGGGCTTCGAATTGGTACTTCATCCGCCATATTCTTCGGATTTAGCCCCCAGTGACTCTATCCTATTTCCAAACCTAAAGTAATATCTTGGTGGAAAGAGATTTAGCTCCAACGATGAAATTATTGATCAAAATAATGCCCCTTTTGTGGACCTGGAAAAATCCTATTTTTTAGAAGGGATACAAAAATTGGAGAAACGTTGAACTAAGTGTATTGAGCTATGTAGAAAAATATTTTTTTTTTGCAAAAAAAAAACTGTTTCGTTCAAAAAGTCACGGACTTATTGAACCGCCCTCGTAACATCTATTTGCCAGCACAATTCTGTTAATATCAAATAGATGTAAAATTTTAACAAAACGTTGGAGAAATAAATTAATTTAAGCTAAAAAAAAATACTTTTTGAAAGGGATACAACAATTGGAGAAACGTTGCACTAAGTGTATTGAGATAGAAGGAGATTATGTTGGAAAATATTTTTTTTTCAAAAAACCTGTGTTTCATTCAAAAAATAATGGACTCATTGATCCGCCCTCTAAATTGTCGTATTTTTCAACGGGCGCCTAAGGCGTGTTGGAACTAACTAGTACATAATATATAGCGAAAGGAAAATGGTTCCAACCGGGTGTTTCCTGACACCTCATGTAATTTTTTTTCATGTTATAAAAAATGTTCAATGTTTATTTAGTTCCACAACATTTTCTTGGAATAGATTAGGCTCAATCTAATTATTAATCTAACTCTAAAAATTCCAATTCCGAGTTTCATGTTTTTCAGTTTTTTTTTTGAAACTGCTTTTAAATGGACTAAACCAGTCAGTGTATCGAGGCACTAAACCCAATATTTTTGAACCGATTGTAGTAAATTAGCTTTGTTATCACTAATATTTAGACTTATTATTGATCTACACGCTGAAAACCCTCGGGCTCTGTAACATATTCTCCCAAACACATTCTGCAGGTATCATATATATATTTGGAACTCATTTCAAATACTCATATTTTTGCAAGTCCAAAACACACTTATATGGAAATGCCAACATTAGCATGTTTACTTCCAAAACTGCATCGTTTTATGTGGAGCCATATGTGTGTTTCACCCCAGTCATTCATGCACGTATGTCCAAGCATTCGTGTGATCCTCCCAAACGAACGATTGACTTCTAAAGCCATGCAACTAAAACGCAACTGTTCAGTCAACATAACAAACACTCAATTCATTCACAGATGCATTCAGGAATGTTTATGAAACCCTGACTGAAAAAATAATGAAAAAATACATTACAATTTAATAACATTAACTTAGGCCGAGAACAATCTCTCTTTGTCCCTATTTTATTATTTTGCTCTCGACACAGCATAACGACAAAAAATAATTAATTAAATTAATCAAAAAATAATTAATTTAATTAATTAAATTAATTAAAACAACAGCTGTGTTTATATCACAAACATATCTGTATTTGGATCGTGAACACATTTATTATAACATACTAATCATTGTGTCTCAAATATGTAATATTGAACAGCAAACACCATGTGTTTGGGTACAAATATAATATATTTTCCAAAGCTGCAAAAACGTTATGTTTGCACCCAAGCAACAAAAAAGACAGCTCTTCAGCGTGTAGCATCCATATTAGGGCATCTTGACGCTTTTTCCTCGAGCTACACAGGTTGAATCTCACTATAAAATCGGTAAGGAAGTTTGGAATATTATTACTTTGTGGAAATGTACAGACTTCGGCTAAACGATTGTTGTAGTTAGAGGACTATTACTCGATGAATTTATCCCAGCAAGAAAATTCGTGAATGTTACGTTCGTTTGGCTACACTTCTTGCTTGAAGTCAGAGAGGGAGCAAAAATGCCATGAAATGCCCTGGCATTGTGTTTCGGGGCATTTTTTTTGCAGTTTCTCTTTGTGTTTTATCTTGATTTTGACATTTCATGGTTATTACTTTTGTTATTACAATTTTGCACTTCGCAATTATCGTCTTTTTCTCCTTAAATAATCTTTAAATACAGAATATAGTTTTTCAGCTAAAATTTAAATTCAACTAAATTGTCATATTTAAATTGTTTTTAAGTTAACCAGAAACGACTATATGCTATAAAATTTCCCTTTTTTGTTGTTTGGGTGCAAATATTACTTTTTCGTAGCTTGTCGCAAATATATTATACTTGAGCCCAAATACATTGTGTTTGCTATTCAATATAACAGGTTTGGAACACAATGATTAATAGGATATTATTTATGTATTTGTGATCCAAATGTTGGTTTGTTTGTTGAAAACTGACGGAAAAAAAAGCATGGCAGGCAACTTGAAAATCAGAGGATCTCCAATTCACGTAAGCAATGCTTCCAAACATGTACGTGGTTCCTGCAGTATGTTGCTGGGGTCAATATTTTTCAGCGTGTATTTGATTTCGACATTTTCTGTTCTCTGCCAACTTCAATTTCAACGTCCAACATACATAGGTTTTGATATGTCATGCTAAAACTTATGACTGAAAGAATTACACTATCTTTTTTAATAATGACCAAAAAAGTATATTCGATGCAGAAATATGTAAATTATTGGGTCTAACCATATCACGGTGCCCAAGCACAACACAAACACATCCAATATTCGTCGAAATGCAGACTTTGTACACATGTTTGTTTCTTGACAAATGTTGATAGTTGCGTTTGGTATTTCATGATGTAGCCACATCTATTCGCCAACGAAATGGTCTATTAAATTTAGCACTGAAAATTGCAAATCAGATTTACAGCCTGCACCACGATCTCGAAAGAAAATCTAACAGAACGAAAGCCAGTCACCCACTTTCGTTCTTTGCCTTGTCGATTGCCTTGCTTCAAGTGTTATTCATAGAGTAATGACGTATAGAGTTTGGTTTGGTGACATATGGTTTATTGCATATGGACGGTTAGATGTTCAAGGAAATAATGACATTATCGGATGTGTACTGCATTCCACTTTCACAAAAATTGACTTTTATTTGCAGATACTCCATAGTTGGATTCAATGGAATTTGTCCAGACATTCTGATTAATCAATAATCTTGTAAATGGTAAAAGATCCCTGACGATTCTGTAAATAGTTTGTGGAAAACGTCAACTTTGCAGCACCTGTAGACACTGATTGCTCATACCATAGAGTAATGTCATACTATTCGTGGGAATTCCAAAAGTTTGTTACTAAAATTTTTCATGTCGTTTTGATGAAAAACTGTAAAATTTAAACGTATTTTGACCTCTTTTGTTATATTTTATTGTTGTTATATATTTGTTGTTATATATTTATATATATTGTTATATATTGATGTATATATTGCTGGGTGGTTTGAGCCATTGCCTCTATCTGGTATTATTAAATCAGTACCTTCCAACATCCAACCGCCCATCTGCAGCACACCAAATGCCACCAATTTGCTGAGAGAGTTGGCTACTCTATACGTCATTACTCAATGGCTCAGACTCTTCTCTCTCGCTCTAAAATTAAATGGCGAACGTAAACTTTATGTTTTCGTGTTGAACAACAGCCACACAAACATATGACAAACCATGCGAACGACAAGTGGAAAGATATAGGGTCGCTCTTTGAAACGAAAGTGAGTGACTGTCCTCATTCGGTTAGAGTTTCGTTGCGGTCGTGAGAGAGGGTATAAGTGGGGTCGGGTTTTGTACAGATGTGTATACGTTTTTTTTCGCTTGTAAGAACGTGAACGTTCGTCTTCGTGAATTAAAACAATCTAGAATTTCCCCCGATTGGTTTAAAATTTACTTGCTTGCAGTTTGTATTGTGCATTTTTGAGTGCACATACGCAGTACATTTTACTTTTTTTGGCCAGTATAGTGGTCAGCTTTGTCACTCCCGTCATAGCTTATGGTGCGTTTAGATTTATCCGCTGATAACCAATTTGTTTTACTGTCCAAGTTTAGTTTACTTGTTCTCACTACTTCAGCCACGGTATCACTCTCTTATTGCTGTGGCACTTTCACATACATCACAAAATAGTTATATTGAAATAAGAAAACTTGATTACTAATGGATTTAGTAGTTGTCAGTTTAATTTATAAAAATTGTTATGTCCTTAAATCGAGATATGTCATATGTAATAATCATTATCACCGCCACAAATGGCAGGTTTCACTTGGCATCATGCGACTCTGTCGTGAGCATCCAAAGGCCTTTTGGAATTCAGGGAAATGAGACAAGGCATCGTTCACACGATCACTGTCCAGCCCATGTTCACTGGAACTGACGATATAATCGGACGAATTTGACCCACAAAAAAATTGAGCAAAATTTAAGAAAAACAATTTCTTTAAAGACATTTCCGTGCCGTAGATGCGACGCGTCTTTTTCAAGGCATCGGGGTGCAAGTCGAAGAATGTCTCATACGCATAACGTAGACCACTGGCATCAGCAATTTTCTCATTGATAACAATGGGATCGAGGTCACGTAAACAGTTGTAGTTCTGATCGAATTTCGTATTTGCTAAAATGTTGTCATGCTGGTCGGTATTAAGTTTGCCATTGGCATCCACCTCAAGGCCGCTGTAATCAAAACTATGTAGAATCTCATGGGCCAACAGAAAGCCAATGGAGCTATATTTGTAGATGTCTTCATACTCCGAATGGTAGATGGGTGGTTGTAGGCCGGTGGGTGGGACTATTACCATATTTGACCTTCGTAGGAAATAAAGTGATGAACTGGAACCGGTTTCATAGTCTTCCAAGAAGAAATAATCTTTGGCTTTGGTGGCGATAGTATTCTTAATGCCCGCATGCATGGCTTTAAAATTGAAATGCATTAACTTCAAATGATTGCCATAAAATTCGGAGATATTCAGTTTTAAACTGTTGTAATGATTTTCCAGCACTTTAACAGTATTGACGCGCGGCAAATTGCCCACTTTCAGTTGCATGTTGTTTAGTTTAGCTGACAAGTAGTCTAAAATCATTTTATTGAAACCATTTTTATTACGATGCAATGTCTGATTAAAATGATGCTTTAGATTATTGAACAATTGTTGAATCTTCAGAGACTCTGTGGTGAGTTCAGGATGATTGTCCTCATAAATCCAATACATAGCTAAGGGCAAAAGGCTTCTGGTTGAAGAAATGCAATCAGTGGAAGTGAAGTAATCAGGTCCCTGTATATTGAGATGCAATAAGAATCGAATTTCCAAATATTTGCAAATAAAACGGTTATCATATTGTTTAAGCAAAGCATCTAAGGCCTCCATATAAGGTATATTTTGTATATACAATTCCATATCTGCATTCAGATTAGTTTGATTCAAAACTACACTCAAATATTTCCTTAGCCATGGAAATGGCAACTCCTTTACTGTTATGATTGTCCTACCCTCTTCGTCTTCAATATCATCTAGTTTTAGGAGCAGTTTTTCAAAGCCCCGGATTTCATGCCATAGCTTTGATTGCATGGGCGCAGCAAAAGTTATGTTAAATATACTGCTGTCAGTTAAACTCACGAAAATGTTTCCTTGCACGGGTTTATCCAAGTCAATGACCAACGTCTTGGGGTCGTCTATCTTTTGCAGCATAATCTCCTCGATTAAAATGCCATTCATGCCATAGCGTCGCAATACACCCAAAGTATGCACCCAGTCAAATTCAGTATTTGTTTTATGAGCCGTCCACATATTAGGCCACTTCATTTGCTCGTGATTCTTCATCCACAGTTTATACTTCAAAGGTTCATATTTCTTCATCTCAACACATGATTTGTAATATTCATAGGCCTTTCGCACGAATCTGGGTTTACTTCCTAAATTGAGTCTATTCATGTAACGCGCCAATTCTTTGTTTACCCGATAGTCAACCATAGTCAACGTGTCAAAGAACTTAACCCCAGCATCATCCACAAATTTCGGCCAATTGCCGCACGAGTATTGATAGAAATTCTCACAAGGATCTGCCTCCAAATCCATAGAACCCTCAATGAGTTTCTGCTGTCTGCGATTTATTAGACGGGTGTGATTTGAAGACATTGCCTCGCATATGAAACGCGCGACGATAAATATTTCTAAAAACTTTTTTAGGAAATTCATTTTACTCGGATTTGCATTTTCAATTAAATAAAAGGGTTGTTTCTACTTTCAAACTTAATGATTACAACTTGTTGATGTCAATGCAAGATATCACTATTGCCGACGAATGTCTATTCAACCGTTTAATATAGTGTTTAGTTACAGACTGACTCATATGCTACGCTGCTCGTCTGCTATTTATATCGGTTCTACTAGGTTATCTACTAGTTTCTAGATAACTCTTTCGTTGTCGTGTAGCTTTGTTGTGGTTACAATAGAACTTATCTAAAGGTATAGGCGATACTATTATCTATTTTCCGATAACGGAGAGAGATCATCACCGAATTTATGTTGTTAGCAACGGCATACTTTTAGGCGTAACTCCATTGCCCTGTTAGTTACAGTAAGACAAATAAGTAAGCATGCATATTACATTGCTTTGACATAAGTAATGCTTTTAATCGTATCATTTTGTTTAAACATTTGTGTTTCGAAATGGATTTGATGGAGTACAGATTTTGTGATCTTGACTTAAAGACCTCTTAACGTTATTGACTATTGTCAATTTTGAATTTTGAAACTGAATGCTCCATATTAAGAATTGATTATCATAATTGCCTGTTCCTCAGTCTGGAATTAAAGCCAGTCTCACGCACACGACTGATTGTTGGTTACTCTAAGTCGTTCGAATAACTTTATCTTTGATCACACATGATAATACATACGAATTAGAAAAATTTTACTTTTCTTCGTTCGACTTCAATTAAAAGACTGTGATCCAAATTCCTCTTGACTAGGTTTCGAACGAATGCTATCGTTCGACATGGAGGAACATGCACTAAGTGATTATTGCCATTTTTCCCAAATGCATTCATAAATCACTTTATTCTGAAGAACGGATGGTTTCACATTTTACATATTTTCAGCATATTGTAAAGAAGCTAACATACTGATTCTAATTATCTCTTTTACTGTTGTTGTATTTATCGCTAATAAGATGAGGTTCTGTATAATTGTGATAATGACACAAACTTTGCATTAACAATTGCTTTACCTTCAACCGTTTTACTATTAATTCACGTTGTGTACTTTTGGGCGTTTCAACACAGCCTGACGCGCAATGCATCGCTAGTCGTTATTTATGTCGGTCACAACTCCACATGAAACGTCACTCATACGCTTTCCGAGATTTCTCGGAGTAGCGCCATCTACATATCGAATCGTCTAGAAAGTTCTTTAGCGATTTCATCAACCGTTATGGTGAGATCGTATATAATAACTTGCACCTCACAGCGATAATGTTTTAAGTACCATAATTAGCGTTGAGCTTCAATAATCTGACAAACTGTTAAAAAAACTCGAGCTGTTATACTGACCACGAAGTGTTCGATTTCTTCTGACGAATACAAGAACTCTTTATGCTTTAGGAATAATATAATCTATATTCTGAATAAAATATAAGTACAATAATGTGTCCTAACCAATACCAAGATCAGCGGTAAATTTTACAGATTTGTACACGCTGCAAAATAATCGCCCCAGCAACATATTGCAGGAAACATGTACATATTTGTTTTCTTGATTTAAAGATTTGCTCCCTTGTTGTCTCTTTGTTATCTGCCTCGTTTTTCTTTTTAGCGGTTTTCAAAAAAAAAACACATTTGGGTCTAAAATACATAGATTATGGCCTATTAATCATTGTGTCTCAAACATGTTATATTGAATAGTAAACACAGTGTGTTTGAGCACAAGTATGGTATACTTGCGCCAGGCTACAAATACGTTATATTTGCATCCAAACAACAAAAAAAGACAGATTTTTCAGTGTGCATGACTCAATTTGTTAACATATCCTAATTTTAGTGGGCGAATGGTAAAATATCAATTATATTAAACGACAACTCACCAAAAATTTTTAAAACAGATAAAATTTTACCAAAAATCCAAAAACCATTCTCACAAAAGCTTCCACAACACTGATAAATTCTGCAAAATATTACAAAGACTCAAACCACTTTCCACAAATTGTATAAGGGCATATTGGATAACCATTATTTTTCACATTGTTGTTATTGTTACTTTTATGAGTTCATTTTCGTGACAGCTGTACTCGTTTCTATTAAATTCTAAAACATCATCAAAATCGGAGAACGGAGAACATTCTAAAAGTTCAAAAATTCAAACAAATTGCCACGGGCCTCCAGCTCACGCCTTTGGCTACAGATAGTTTTGTTCACGGAATTTAATGTCGCAGATTCATATCTGAGTTGCTAAATCACAAAAACAGAAACAAAAAATGGCTGACAAAGAAAATTATAATGAATCCGTGTCGAATTCTCAAATCTGTCTCGCGAATCTCTCTCGATTCAATTTTATTTCTAAAAAACCAGCCCGAAACGGATTAAAATTAGAAGTCCGTTGCGAGTACGAGACGGATCATAAAAAGTAGAAAAAACGATCAGCTTAATTTTGTAGGAACTTCATACGTAAACGTATTGGTCATGGTTCCGTAACCGATTGCGGTTTCGGAGACAATTTACGAAGAAGCTCGAATTCAAAACGGATTCGTATCGCACACTGGGAAACTTGCATTATTCCTATCACACTAAAAAGAATCGTATAAAAGGTAAATGCAGCAAATGGACTTTAATGATATTGTAAACAACTAATATGATTTGAATGCAGTATTATTATCCCTTTCTCTGCTGGAAACTACATCAAATCTAAAGAATCAAATATACAGATTAACTAGCACAATTGTACAACTCAAATAACACTGTGCGACACCAACAAAAAAATGATGGGGTTCTGTCAACGGATTCTGGTAGAAAGGTATAAAAAACACATGTACGTGTATCGGCGTTTTGCCAGATCTGATCAGAATTTTTTTTAGGGCCGGTCAAAGTTTCCGCCCTTCGGAACTTTCCTGCAATATATTGGCATGTAAAATTGTGTGTTCCTTACTTCTGAGGTACAAAATATGTTCCGAAGTTTTATAAAAAAGATTCAGATAAACATTTTTGTGGAACAAATTAACTGTGACGTATAACCATAATTTTTATTTTTTTTTAAACTCGCAAAAAACTGCTCCAAAATGACGGGGGGCGTGGTCAAAATGTTCTACAAAAACTATCGCCATAAAATTTCACTATATGTGTCCGAACACTCCAAAACACAAATCTTAGCCAAAGTGCTAGATAATAAGCAAAAACTTACTGCCTTCTAAGGGTTAATAATGAATTTTGTCATTTTGCTGTTTCCATTATAAATAGTCCACATAATATTGTTACGAATTTCCTGATTCGTACTTTTAAATATATATAAAAGGTTCGTTTATAATAAAACAAGGTTCGTTTTATATTACGATAATTACAATGGTTTAACTTCCTTTTCTTTTACTTATATAGTACAATACTTGACTTTATTTATAACACTCTAACAAGTCTTATATTTTACTATCAATTCGCGTGGCTTACTTTACGGGGTTTAATCACAAACTGAACTCTCCATTCCAAAGACCTCCGCTATTTATACCAACTCACCATACTCAAATGAAGTTATAATCTAGCGAATTCAAGAACCTTCTAGTCATTGTTGTTGTTATTTATCTTTGTAGAATCAACTCAAATGGTGGAGAATTATCTTAACTGAGCCGAATTCATGCTAGTGGTTTAGCGAACTGGTACGTTGTTACAATGCATACTTTCAGGCGCAGCACTAACCGCCCTGTTAGTTACATAATGTTAGTAGGGTCATTAAGAGCAAGCAGAAGCTTTTACTTATTCGTAACAATATAATGAATTTTGTCATATTTCATCCTTTATCTAGCACTTGGGTTAAGATTTGTGTTTTGGAGTGTTCGGACACATATAGTGAAGGGCATTTTGACCACGCCCCCGTCCTTTTTAAACAGTTTTTTGCGAGTTTTCAAAAAAAAAGTCAAAATTATGGTTATACGTGGCAGTTTGAGGGTTAATTCATTCCACAAAAATGTTTACCTGAATCTTTTCTATAAAACTTCTGAACATATTTTCTACCTCAGAAGTAAGGAACACACAATTTTGCATGTCAATATGTTGCAGGAAAGTTCCGAAGAGCGGAAACTTTGACCCGCCCTAAAAAAAAAAATCTAATCAGATATGGCAAAACGCCGAAACACGTATATTTTTGTTTTTACCTTTCTCCCAGAATCCGTTGACAGAACCCCATCATTTTGAAAAAAATCAAATTTTGTCTCACAGTGTAATCCATTGCAGGTTTAAAATATTAAAGTGGAAGAAACAGCGAACTTAAAAACTATTTAACCATAATTCCAGCTATTGACTGTGTTGTTCAATGTCAAATGACTGGCCTCGATGTAATTGTCAAAGAAGCTAACACCACAACTTGATAATTATGACATGTATAACATCTGTGCTCAACTAGGTAAGGCTACTCAAGCAACCGACACATTTTGTTGTTATGTTAAGCCCCGAGGAGCATTGCACTCAGTCAGCAACTGACTCAAACACTGCCACACTACACCTGCTCGACCTGTCACCCAGGCTCAGGCATAAACAAACATACTTATGCATGTCAACAACACCCACAATTTATAAATTGTGGTGTCAGGATATTTCGAAATGCATGTAGAACGTCAATGGTGGCAGCTACAGTATTCAAAATACCTGTGAAATTGTTGCAGCATAGAATGTTCCTACGCAAAGTGTCTGTTAGCTAGAGGGAGGTAGTTTGTTGCCTTGATTTAAGTTTACGTTGTAGGTTATGGGAACTTTACTTTACTCTGTACATCAGGTTGGAGTTTACATTCGCTTTATTGTTGTAGGAATATTTAAACTTTTGCCTGATATTTGTATAAATTGTTGGTAATTGCACTTGGGAAAATCAGTAACACTATTAACAAAATAATTGATTTTTTTGTTGTGCGGGTAGATGATTTATTTCTACACTGAAAGACCATCTTTGCATAAATGTGCATCAATTGTTTTTAATTGAATTGATAACAAATTTCATCCATTCAAAAAAAAAAAGGTCTTCCATTTGAAGGTTGTGCGTTTTTTCACTATTTTCAGAATCATTGAATTGATGTTTTTTTCATCAATTTTCATCATTGGACTTTAGAAATAATTGGTGGGCTCGATTTAACCCTAACATGTCTGATAACATTTTTATACGTAGACTCCTGATAAGGGTACCCGGGTACCCGTGAATACTAATTTTGCCGTTAAGATTTGAAAACAATACAATGCAATGTGTTGTAATTCGGGGGATCCCAGGATTGTTATTTAAATGTCAAATATCAATTCTGTGTGCGTTTCCACACTTTTTGCATTCTTATTTCTCTTTTTGCTGTTGACGCGTGCGGACGAGTTCGTTTGTTTTACTAATTTTTAATAATGTCGCGTAAACGTAGTGCACATATTATGGAGTTGGATGCATTTGAAGCTGAACCTTATGGTGTGGGATCATCATCCGGAGCTTCGACAAGCGCTGCAGGATTGGGCAATACGCAGTCTGCCGAAAATAGACCAAAGATGTCATCGAAGTCTTTAGATCAATTACCGTGGCGTAATGGTTGTCTTAACATCTCTGCGTAAGCTTTATTAGATATTTTACTTTTCGTTTATTTTTATTGTATGTTCCGTGAAATATTTTAGCCTAACTGCGGACAACATTGACATATTATGTGAATTCGAAGTAGAGGATGATGGTATATCATATCCCATCGAACAAGAATGTTTTAGTGACGAGGAATGGTTTCCAGCAGAAGATGAAGCATCAGATATAGAAGAAGAAGGTACAGTCAATCTTGATGAGGACGAAGAAGAAAATGAGGATTTAGAATTGCGTGGCGAAGCTTCTGAAATTGTTTCAAAATCAAAATACATAGCGAAAGATCAAACGGAATGGTATACCCAAGAGTTACCAAATGCCAAAAATCAATCTCAAAATATTTTGCGTAAAAAAGGTGGGTTTAGTTATATTCAAATATATGTACCAATGTATATCCTGGACAGAAATCTTATTTTTATGAAGGTGGACCACATCGCAAATTCACTAAGTTAATGACAGCTAAGGAAATATTTGACGAGTTCTTTACAGAAAATATAAAAAGTGAAATCCTCCGACACAGCAACAAAAAAGGGAATGATTTAGCATTAAATTTTAACACGAAAAATGCAGAAGATATAAAAGCACTGAAAGTGAAGCCTCACAACTTTCGATTGATTTCAATGGATGAGCTAGATGCTTTTATAGGAATCTTATTAGTTATGGGTTTAAATGGTGCCAGCGATGATCCTCCGTCAGCTCTTTGGGGAAACTATGCTCATCCACTATATAAAGCGTCGTTAAGTCGTGATAGATTTCGACAAATAATACGTGTAATACGTTTTGATAATGCATTCACACGATCAGTTCGCAAACAAACTGATAAAGCCGCTCCCATTTCTGATACCTGGAATATGCTTATGCAGAATCTTCAAGAAAACTATTATCCGGATGAATATGTGACAATTGATGAACAATTATTTCCTTACCGAGGCCGTACCAGCTTTACGCAATATATTCCCTCAAAGCCGGCTAAGTATGGGATTAAAATATTTTGGTTGTGCAATACATCCAATAGCTACCCTTTGAATGGAATTATTTATACCGGTAAACCACCAGGTGGCCAGAGACAAGTAAATGTGGGAGAAAATATTGTTTTAGCTCTGGCAGATTTTTACAAAGCATCCGGAATAAACATAACAACTGATAACTTTTTTACGTCGCTCCCTTTGGCCAATCGGCTTCAAATGAGAGGAATAAGTCTTGTTGGCACTCTTCGTCAAAACAAACCGTATATTCCGAAAGAGCTACGACCAAACGCAACTGATGATATAGGAATGCCACGATATGGTTTTAGTAAGAACGGGACTCTTTTATCTGTTGTGACTAAGAAGAGCAAAAGTGTTTATTTTTTGTCGACAATGCACTATACTCGAGGGGAGCCAGCTTTTAATGGAAAGGAAGAAATAAATGAATTTTACAATAAAACCAAAGGCGGAGTAGATGTTATGGATCAAATGGTGTCGAAGTATAGTACGAAACGTAAAACAAATAGATGGCCGTTAGCCCTTTTTTTTAACATGATTGATGTGGCTGCTTTAGGGGCATTTTGTATATACTCTAGCCTCAATCCAAATGTAAAAAAATCTCAAAGCTCTCGTCGTGGTTTTTTGACATCACTTGGCGTAGAATTGGCAACGAAAAATATGAAAAAAAGAGCAAATGACAATCATATAACACGATACCCCAACATCCGAGCAGCTCTCGAACTTATGACTAATAGCACCATCCATAAGGAAATTTCTCAGAATGCGGAAGGCCCATCAGAACGGGATAAAACTGGTCGGCTACCTGTAAAAGGTCGGTGTTACCTTTGTATGGCTACTGATCCGAAATCAAATCGTAAAACGCGTAAAGTGTGTGATGGTTGCCAAAGACCAATGTGTAACACTCATAGCAAAATAATTGCTCCACGCTGCACAGAATGTTAATTTTCTACAGTTTACGCTATAATATCAGTACAAAGTTAAACATAAAAATTATTATTTAGCTATGTATTTTAAAATATAATAAAAAATATAACCATTGCCATCACTTTTTCTATATATAATGCCTAAATTTGCTTACGGGTACCCAGGTACCCTTATCAGGAGGGTAAGGAATATTTGACTTTCGGTGAATCCACAGACTACCCAAAAAAGTCAGGAAAGCCTTGAATGCCAAAAATCTTGAGAAAATAAAAAGTTTAAGGAACTTGCTGAACCTTAACTTTGTATCTTTTATCTTTAAAGAGATATTTTACTTTGAAGTTGGCTCGGGTACCCGGGTACCCGTATCAGACATGTTAGGGTTAAAATATGATGTAGTATTGAAAAAAGAAACAGAAAAAGAAAAAAAGTGTATAAAATTTAAATTAAATTCATAATAGAAAATAGAGAAATGGACAGCAAAAATATTACAATAGATCAAAGAGTTTGATTACTCATTCACAAACAATTTACATCAAAATTATGACCAATTTACATCAAATTGAAGATAAACTTATATCAAATTGTGGACATCACTATACATCACGATAGATATTTACATTCATTCTTATTATTTCTCTTTAGGTAATAATTATCGTTATTCCTTCTGTTATACAGTTTGACATTTCATTGGCGTTGAAGTGATCTTTGCGAAGGTTTTGATATCACTATTCTATAGAGTTTGAGAAGTAAAATAGCTAACAATAAAGACATTTTGTTCTGAAATTAAATTAGAGTATTCTCTAGTACGCATCGTCTATTGTGTAAAAAACGAGGGGATTCTACAAAATTGATGACAACATTACATCTAATGGATGAAAAATGTACAGCAAATCAATGAACAATTTACATCATAATGGTGAAAAATTTACTTCAACTTGATGACAAACATACATCAAATTTATGTAACATTGTCGTTGCATCAACGTAAACTATTGATGGAATATGGATGAAAGATTGATGAAATGTTTTTCATAAATTCAATGAAATATTTTTGTAGGTTGAAAAATGAGGAAATGTTTCATCAAATTGATGAAGGGATTCATAAATTTGATGAAATTTTTTTTCATTGTAGATGAATATAACTTTCACAAGCATTTATTCACCTGTCTTTATTCACCTCTTTCACTTGAAACAGTTCTAATTAATTTGAGATTTCCGTAGATTTAGGATACCTCTTCAGAAGTGACCTGATAAGAAATATTCTCTGTTGGGCATCGACACAAACCATCCATGCAGAGATCATATTTACCCCCCATGAGTAACCCATACACACCGCCGTGGGGTATGTGTAATGAACGTTTCCCCATTACCCACAGGTTATGGGGAAATAATGGGTAGCTACCCACGAAAATGGTGAATTACCCATCACAATTACTCATTACCTACAAGGTATGATGATGTGGCCGTCAGTGGTGCAATGGTAGTGTGCGCGGCACTTGTTCATGAGAACGTGGGTTCGATCCCTGCTCTGACCATCATAAATTTTTTCGACTGCGGTCACCTCGCTTAGTGACGGTGACACAATCGAGAATTAAGCCATGAAAAAGCTGTTAAAAATACTAATCGGAACCGGTGTTAAACTCTAGATCCCAATCTATAGATCCAAAAATACTAATCGGAACGCTAATCCCTACATGGGATGTAACGGCAAACCATTTATTCATTTATTTTTATTCACGGCGATGGGGAATTACTCATCATGATTATCCATTACACCTGGGAAATGGATACGCATATCTTACCCATTACCCACGGCGATGGATAATGTGTTAGCCAGGGTAACCCATCCCCATTTCTGATCGAAACTATGAAAAAATTAAAAAAAAAAAATTTATATCCCGGAAATGGAGCCCCAAATCGAAAAAACTACTAATTATTGAGAGTTTCTAAGGGTTTTTCATAAAGTATAGAATAAAAAATTGCCAAAATAAAAAAAAATCGCTGAAATACAAAATGGCTATAACATGGAAACGGTCCTTCCAATCACGAAAATAATAATATGGCATCACTTTTTTTTTTTAAAAATTTGCAAACACATGGGCGTTTTGAACATTTTTTCTTCGAGAAATTTTAGTTTTCACTTAGTTTATCACTTTTTAAAAAAATCCATAAAACCAAAATTTTTCGATTAAAATATCTCTAAAACTCCCGTATGTCTATATTTCGGAAACGGGGCGTCCAATCGAAAAAATATGCAATTTGTATGGGTTTCTAAGGGGTTTTCATAAAGTAGTCCAATTCGTATGGAAGAATTTTATTTAAAAAAAAATCAGGAATATCACTGAAATACAAAAATGTCTATAACCCGCAAACGGTGCGTCCAATCTCATAAGTAACCTGGGTAACCCATTATCCATCGCCATGGGCAATGGGTAAAGGCCGTCTACCCATTCCGCGAGTGCCCCATCGCCGTGGGTACCTTCCCATTATTTTCCACATTACCTTGTGGGTAATGGGTAATCGTGATGAGTATTTCCCCATTACCGTGGGAAACTACACATAATTTTCCCCATTACCCTGTGGGTAATGGGTAATCGTGATGGGTAATTCCCCATTGTCGTGGGTTGCCACCCATTATATTCCCCATACCCTGCGGGTAATGGGTAACCCCAATAGTAAGGGTTACCCAGGGTAAACCATTACCCACGAAATAGGAACCCTGCATCCATCAAATATTCGATTTAAAAGGTTTCGAAAATAAAGACAATTGCTGCACTTAGTGGCCGTCGGTAGTGTGCGCCGCTCTTGTACATGAGAATGTGGGTTCGATCCCTGCTCAGATCACCATGCATTTCTTTCGACGACGACCACCTCGATTAAAGATGGCGACATTATCGAGTATTTAGCCATGAAAAGGCTTCTCAAATACCAATCGGAACTGGTGTATAACTGTAGGTCCCAATCAGTGAGTGGAAAACAAGAATGCGCGCAGCATACTGGTTATGAGAAGCTCTCCCCAATCCCTTCACGGGATGTAATGGGACACCATTTATTTATTAATTTAGTCAAATCAGTAGACTTGCCTGTAACCGATACAATTTACTGGAATATTGATACATTTTTTGAATACAATAGTGTAATCGTTATAATTTCGAGGTAGTGGACGAATTTATTTATCTAGAATCTTCAGTAAACAGAAGCATTAACGACGCATCCCAGAAATCAAATGGATAATTTTGCTTGCAAACATATGTTCGTTTGGGCTAAGAAGGCACCACAGAGATAAGACCCTCTCTCCAAAAACTAAGATCGAACTTTATCTAACTTTAAGATAACTTGTCGTGTTTTATGGCGCCGAATCCTTAGTCATATCGCACGCTGAAGAAACATCACTGGGTGTCTTCAAGAGAAATATACTCCGAAATAATTATGGTCTTATCATAGAGAAGGGCAAGTATCGACGACGGATGCACCCCGAGTTCTATAATCCTAAGTCCGACATCGTCCTAGTTATGGGTATCAAAATCGCGCGTTTACGCTGACTGGATAGAATGGGTAAGAAGGAATGGATGAGAATGTTTGTATAATAGATAAAAAATGAACCAGTGCGAAAGAAATTCGAAGACTTACTCGAAGGACATCGAAGAATATGACGATCAAGTCTTCACTGGAAAGACCAGGTAGAAGATTGCCTGCGAGAGCTTGGTGTTGCCGACTGAGGGAGAAAATCTGAAGATAGAGCCAGTTGGAGAAACAAGTTATCCTCATTTTGTGATGCCATTGAACCCTCTGGGGTGTTTGAGGCCACCTAAGGTAGAAGATAGATATGAAGAATTCTAACTAAATTTAAACAAAGATTAAAAAGCGGTAGTAACAAGATGATTATTTTTGTAGAACTTCATCGAAATCGAAGGGGCAGGTTTCGCAAGTGAGTTATATTTCCATTGATTTATTTTGAAAGTTGCATAGAGACTCACTATCACTTTGAAGTGTATAATTTATGTCCATTTATAATAAACTATAAGCAAGTAGATTTTCCCCATAGTCCTTTACATATAATAGTGTTGCTCTTTTGCACCGAGACACGCCATCCATGTTTCCCACACATTTTTTGATTTATGTCACTTTCTTGTCACGCTATTGTTCTTTTACATGGTATACTTTGAAGTAAGAAGGGACTCTTATTGTCCTGAGTGTTTCTAATCCTTTTTATTTATGCCAACTGTTGTTAATGTATCCTTTTTCGTCCGCACCGGCACTTTGGCAGCCCTTGCTGTTCTTGGTTGTGTCTAAAATATCATTACCCCAAAGCAGTATGCAACCTCATGCTGCTTTTGTTTCAGATTTGTATGAAGGATTCCAAGGGACACAGACAATAATTCTTGTTTAAGTTATACAGAATTTGCAAGTTTGTTGTTTTTTTTTTTGGGAATACTTATTTTTTGGTGATTCCTGGAAATTTTTTCCATTAATTAAAATGTTTGGAATTTTGGGTAGGGTTGCGAAATTTTGCTTCCGACATTTTCATATCATACAAATGTCAGACTGCTTGAAATAATAAATTACGAAATCATTTGCTGGCGGTCAAAGTTGAAGGAGGAGATGTAAAACTCTGACATATAGGATGTGCTTATGTAGATCTCGTTGTGGTTTTATTGTCTGTGCTTTTAGCTTAATTGTAAGTTGGAATGTATGTACTGTGTGTGCTGACTACAAGTTTGATTTAATTTGGTTCTAATTAAGTTTATGGAAACCGTCTTATCTGCAGAAATCTTTCAATTAAATTAATTGTAAGAAATTTAAGTTCCACCTCCAAAGAACTGAAATTTAAAAGGAGCAGTTAGAATACTTGGAATCCCTCGTCTACCATTTGCCACATACAAACTAATCTGCGTATAATTAAGAAGAATTATTCCTCGTCATTTCAAAATGCATATACTTATAGACCTTTGGAAATTCCAGTACATGTTTAAGGGATCTAAATAAAGTTGATAATTGACTAGATGTACCATTTAATACATGCATTTGATTTACTTTATCTGTCAGTGTACACAATAAATAATAGAAAAATTGTCATAACACGTCCATTTGATGTGTGTGATTTACAGAGATTGATATATTTAGTATTTGGCCTTTAAATACACAAATCTCAAAACCCATAAATCCATTTATATTTGAATACTGTCTGCATTACGCCAATTTTGTATTTAATCTCAGCATCATCCATTTCGCAATCATTTCCCCCTTTTATAGAAATTGTTGTTGGTGATACTTGACAGGGATTTGTATCCTTTAACATAAATTATAATGACGTTGACGACAACCTTTAATGGATATTGACTCATTGATAAACGCTCTTCTATAAATTTCGTCTGCGCATTGAAAATATTTCTAGCACTTTATCTTGCTACCCAGCGTTAGCAATAACCCAGCTTGAAAATATTTAATCAATTTACGTAAAATTTAATTTAAATCCCCGTTTAATTTTATTGTGGTGGTGCTGTTGTTGACATACAGTTTAAATAAATACAATTTAATTAAAATAAACCCCAAAGAAAAATGTTTACCATACGAGAAAGTGAGCAAAAACAAAAAACAACTGCGCATAATCCGCTTTAAATCCATAAAATTACATAAATTTCGGGATTTGTTTTGTTTCTTTGGGCTTCATTTAAACAAACTAAGTAATTTACTAAAAATTAACAAGTCAAAGGGGAGAAAATCTTCAAATTTAGTGACTGAATTTACAAAAAAAAATTTAATTGCCTACTTTCAGGCGCTTTGTAGTAAAGCATACAATTGGGAGACACTTTTAGCAAGGCATACATGATGTTATACGTTAAATCAGTTAATGCTTTAATTAAATGATTCTAATTTTTTTCCCAGTTTAAAAGACGCACATGTGTACCACAGGAGAGTGGTGCATTTGGCTCCAAGACTAATGGGGAGTACGCGTGAATATTTATGTACTATATATATCTTCAGATCATTTGTTACACGCAGAAAAGACTGGCCCCTGTAACATAATACAGGAACCGGGAATATGTTTGAAACATGTTTTTCATGAACTAAAGATTTGATGCTTTTTTGTTTGTTTGTCACATTTTTGTTTGTCAGCAGGTTTCAACAATGAACGCCATATTTGGGCCACAAAAACTATATATTGGTGTTGATTGTTGACTTTTTGTGAATATTGATGGTTATGGTAGTGTTGTGGATGTTTCGCACAAATAGGAGTTGAAACAATTCTCGCTGAAATGAGATTTGTTTATCCTTAGAATGTGTGATAATATACCTGAATGAAGACTTATGGAGAAGATAGCTGATGATATTTCTTGGTGGGCATTGAAATAGCTATATTTCATACCACCCACCATAGTAATGAATTTCACATTATTGTTGGTCTATTGTTTTCATAAAAAAGTAATTTTTAATAGTAACTAAACTTGAACCATCAATTATTGTAAAAAGAAGTTTAATTTTGTTCGGATCATGGTCGGAAATGGAAAATCCAGGTGTTTCCACTAGTCTATATCATTTACCTATTAAATCCCAATGTTTCTATTAGCATCGCTAATTATCTTCATGGGTTCCGCCTACAAAAGTCCACCCAAACATCAATAACAAATCAAGAACACAATAACAATCGAGACCATCCACATGTCCCCCAGCGGAACACCAATAATATGCAACACCTCGAGCATAAAACGTCGTGAGCCATCGCGTTCCCCTGCCAGGATATCGACATCTTCAAAATCAGGAGTGTGCCCTGTAATGGCACAGTGAGCTGCAAATACCGTTCCCCGCTCCAAAGGTCAACCGGTAGCCACCAAATCAGATTAATGTGATGAAAGTTTAGTCCTCAACGCAGTCATCATATTGCCGATATATATCCACACATACGATGGTCTTATAACCATTACACTTAATACCACATCCGACTTGACCCCTGCTGTCAATCTGGACCTCGCCTGGCCGAACAACTGGTTAAGTGTGTCATGCGTCTCGAGACCCAATTCGCGTTGCCCATCGTCATAAACAGGGTTCGTATTTATTTTTGTCGTGGGGAATGGGTAGCGATCGTTTACCCAACACCCACAGGGTATGGGGAAAATAATAGGTAGCCACCCACGGAAATGGGAAATTACCCATCAGGATTTCCCATTAGGCATATGGTAATGAGAAAATAATGAGCAGGTTCCCACGACGGTTACCCTGAGTAATCCATCCCCCCATTTTTGATCGAAAATATGAAAATAACTTATTTTTATGCGTTTCTAAGGGGTTTGCATAAATTCGTATGGAACACACAGGGAAAAGATTAGTTGGAAATCAATTCAGGCATTGGAAATTAAATGATAAAGTCTCTATTTTGATTATAATTCATAATTGTCAAACGTCAGAATTATTTGTCGATGTTATTGATAGATTAAAAATAGGTCTTACTAAGTACAAGTTGCTACTACCGAACTTTAGTTGTACGAGTTTTAACCAAATGTTAGTCACTGTAATCATAATTTGGTTTCTGTCACAAAAACACTTGCTACAAAGTTATGTATTCGATTTTTCGATCTCGATTTTTACACGAGGACTTTAAATTATTTTAAACAGAAAATGATAAACAAAGTTGTGAAAAAACAATAAAAGCTATAGATATCAGCCAGCGAAGAATACATATTATCATAAATTGAGGTGCAACTTTTAAACACAATCGTTGAATCTGACGTCACTATTGACGCCTTCACAAACACATGCAAACAATTGTGGACACTTGGCTGGAGGAACTATTATTGTGGATGACACAAATTAATTTAAACATTCATATGATACCCAGAGTAACCCATCCCCATTTTTGATCGAAAATTTGAAAAATTAAGAAAGACTGTCTATATTTTTCTTTTCGATTGGACGCTCCGTTGTCGAGGTATAGACATTTTTTCGTACTTTTGATAAAAAAAAAATGGGCACGAAAGACGAATACAAATTAAAATAATTTTGTTTATATTTAAATACAAAATACACAATTTTGATACAAAATTATTTTTTTTACTATTTTTCTACAAAATTTTTTCTGTAAATGGTTGTAACAGCCATCAAATTCAAGTACATAATTAGTTGAGTATACCAATATAGACCCCGCGAAATAAATATAAGGGCAACACCATTTTTTGTTTTTTCCAAATGGTGTGAGGAATTTTAAAATTTTTATGTTATATTGTATTAGTACTTTCAAAATTAAATACTTTTCAGCAAAAATACTTTGACTATGACTTCTTCAAGGTGAATCAACAAAAATAATCTAATTACTAGTGCGAAATATTTATAAAGGCAACGGGTTTATTTAAATATTTTAAAAAGTTTCGTAAGCCGTATGGTCTCCATTATCGCTGATAACTTCTACTAACAATCTTGGCATTGAGTTTATCAACGAACGAATATGCGCTGGATCAGTTATCTTCCAATTTCTTGTATTGCTACTCTTCCATCATTGAGATTCTTCACTGGCGTCCTGGGTGGTATACTTGGGTAGGTAAAATAGACCTGAGGTTCTCGATCGGATAGAAATCATAACTAAGTGCAGCCCAGCCGAGAGTTGGTATTATTTCTGGACTCCAGAAACTTTGGAGTATTCTTAGGCCCATGTACCGCAGCGTTGTGCTGCTGGATGATAAATTCTGGGACACAAATTTCCTCTCCAGAATTAACTAAGACGGCATCCAATAGTCGAATATAATATTCGCAGTCCATTTTTGTGGAAACAAAACATATTGGATTGGTTCCTCTATAACTCATACCTGCCCAAACCTTAAGGGAGCCACCGCCAAAATATCGCCGCTGACGAATAATTTAGTAACATCTCTGGAACGCCAATACTTGTTCAATCCATCAGGGTCATCCAAATTTAATTTTTTCCATCGGAAAATATTAACCCTCATCCAAAAATGTGTATATTTAATTTAAATCTGGCTAACTCGTATCTTGGCATGAGACCAAATTTTGCATACTTTTTCCCATATGAAAGTTTCAAGTCGCGTTTCATTATTTGCTGAACACGACGCAAAACTGCTCCCAAGCTCAATTCAGCAATAATTTCCTTATCGCCGAAGTTTTCTTTAACATCAACCCTTTTGATCTTTCTTTTGGCGCTGCCACTGATAAGTGGTGTTCTTCCTGGTCGTTTTGTGTTTCCATCTAGGCCAACCTATTTTATAAAATTGGCAATGACACAGCTAGATCGTTTCAATCACCTCGAAATTTCCCGATTGGACAGCCCGTCATCATGATAATCTTAAAATTTCCCCTTTTCTTCTTTACTTAGGTACATTCCACCAGGTATTCTACATAAATTATTTTTTTGTAATTTGACCTACGTCAATTTGAAAACAATAAAATAACAACCAAAGAAAATTCACTTCTGTTTAAATTCCTACTTACTACTGTTCGAATTCGGGTTCTTTTCCCTGTTGCCTTTATATATATTTCGCACCAGAAATAGAAAAATCAACGTCACTTTTCATTAAACTTGTGCAAGAGATCGAATGATTATATTCTCTGACATAATATACCTAATGACTCATATATACATTAAAATTTTACACCAAAAACGTAGTGCATTGCGAGTACCGAGAATATATATATTTTGCCTTTAAAATTATTTCGCTGGGTGTATTGTTTGGTACAACCGAATTAGTTTTAACATTTTTCGTTCACCCAACTACTAGAATATTCACCACTACAGGATAATTTGATTGCTAGAACTAAATCTTGATTGACAGATCACATGTATTTATTGTGGCTGTGGTTTCAACTAAATATTTCAGTTCTTGCAATCAAAATTGAATTACAAATCAATTGATATGCCCAACCTTAGGTGAGAGGGAACACAATTAGTCCTAATCACAAGTGAATAATGTGATAGTCCAAGGAACCACCAAATGTTAGTTGGCTGTAAATATAGTTGTGACAACAAATCTCTTCCCGGCGTGAAGACTCGAAATCGCTTAAATTCAAAAATGGTTATAACTCGGAGATTGTGCGTCCAATCGCAAAAATAATGAATTTTATTTATGAGCTTTTATTATGAGCTTTTACCTAATAGATGTCTTCACTTCATCATCACTTTTTTTTAAAAAAAAATCGATTAAACCAATATTTTTCGAATAAAAGATAGCTAAAACGCTCTCATGTCTATATCTTGATAACGGAGCGTCCAATCGAAAAAATAACAAATTTTTGAGTGTCTCTAAGGATTTTAAATAAAGTGGTTCAATTCGTATGGAAGATCTATTTTTTTAAATCGCCAAAATAAGAAAATCGCAAAAATAAAAAAGCTTTGGGCAATAATGTCTTCAATATGCAATCACTTTTTTCAAAAAATTAGCGATGTTTTAATCGAAAAATTGTAGTTTTAGCGATTTAAAAGAAAATTGATGACATCCATTGGTTAAAGCTTCCTATTGATAACAAAAATTGTTTTTGAGTTATAGCCCGTTTTTTATTTTAGCGATTTTATTACTTTGGCGATTTTTTTAAAACAAATTCTTCTTCACAAATTGGACCAGTTTATGAAAAACTCTTTGAAATCGTAAAAAATTAGTTACTTTTTCTATTTGGCGCTGGTTTGGCGAGATATAGACTTTTTTCTAATTTTTTCATATTTGCGATAAAAAAAAATGGGGATGCGTAACCCTGGGTACCCCATATTTTTCCCATTACCCATTAATTCCCCACCGTTGTGGGTAGCTACCCATTATTTCCCCACTACCCTGATGGTAATGAGTAATCGTGAGGGGTAACTCTCCATTGTTATAGGTTAGTCATAGGTTATTTCCCTATTACCCTGCGGGTAATCGGTAATCGTAATGGGTAATTCACGATTTTCGTGGGTAGCTACCCATTACTTTCGTTATACCCTGTGGGTAATGGGTAGACGCTGAACGTTACATTCCCCACAGCGATGTGTACATATGAACTCTGGTCATAAACGTCAGAATGCCCTAAACGTTCAGAGAGTCCAGTTACATAAGTCATTGATTTGTAGATTTCGGCAATATTTTCGTCGTGTAATGTGGGATCCTGTCGTACCAATGTCCCCCGTCCAATGTTCCCTGCAAGAAATAATAGACTCTGCACAGCCTCCGATAGAAAGTCATACACCCCACAGAACTGTCATGATATTCCCGCATTTTCTCGGTGAAACTACTCATCGCCAATTCCCAGAACTTTCTTCACAAAGCTAGTCGCAGTGTCAATTATAGTAAAAGTCCAATTATAGTTGGACGCTTCGAGAAAAAGTTTACTAAACGCCCAGAAGATGTGGGCTTCTGTGTCAATTCAATTCAAGAACATTCCCCCGCTGAGTTTCAATGGAGTCCAAACATGCACGCAAAGATAAAACTGGTTCCTCCCAAACGAAATCTCAGATAACTGAAGTTTGTTTGGGGACTGTAGTTGGGAGAAACGAACTTCTGTTAAGCCATACATGCCATTTAGTTAGGGAGAACCGAAAAATGTTTGCCGCAAACGAGTAATGAAAAACAAGCTGAAAAAAACGTTTGCCAGAAACGAAAAACGGTTCCGCCAACTATTCCCTCGGTTACAGCAACCGAGTTGTAGTTGATCCTAACTGAAAAACGTTTGCGAGAACTGAAAAAGGTTTGCAGTAAACAAGTTATGAAAAATTAAAGCCGAAAAAACGTTTGTGAGAAAGGAAAAACGGTTCCTCCAACTGGTCTTTCGGCTACAGCAACCGAGTTGTAATTAAATTTGTCATTTGTGGCTTCCATAAGCTCTTTTTTGTTTAAATTTCCACCTTTTATGATTTTGGTTGTACCCATAAAGTTTGTTTTAAAAAAATTTCACTGCATACCTACACGTCTGTCTCGCTTTGCATTCAAATATCAACCAAAAACGCAGCAAACTGCAACGCCTCAATTGTCCATCCAAAATATTTCAACCAACCAGCTAGCATTTCAATGTTTGTTTCACGATCACGATTGTTTCGCGACTGGATTTCCAATCGTCACCACGATTGTAGGAGCAGAATTATATTTTTCTCTGCTTTTAAGACTTTGTGCTCACGATTTGTTTTTGTGTTTACTTTGTGTCACAGTCTTACATGTAGTTTTCTTATTGTTGTCTTACTTCTTCCCGCATACTCCACCGAACTCGTGTTTTGCAAGGAGAATTTAATTATGTCTCTCTGAAATTCTAACGGGTTTTCCAATATCTGATCAGCAGAAAAAGAAGATTTTGCTCATCGTCGACGATTGGATTTTGCTCATCGTCGACGATTGGAAAGTAAGAGTCGCCGTCTTGACACAGTTACCTCAGTTGCTCTGAACGTGCGCGATTGGAATACGACATCGCGCACGATTACTTTAATCGCCGGCTCCGATCGTGAAAGAGTCGTGCACGATTGAAAATGCTAACTGGGCAGGTACAAGCATTAGAGTGTGTGATCACTTTAATGTGTATTTGTGAGTGTGAATGCCAAACGAGTGGATAAGACTGTGTATACATTCGACAGAACGAGAGAGTGAGCGAACTGCACGTTCTTTGTAATCTGTGCCCTCATTAGAAAGATGGCTAATTTCAGTTATCGCAAACGGTTTTTAACTTGCGGCAAATATAATTTTGTATGCGTTTAATGCAAACGAGAACTCGTCCTTCTCTTCAATATTAGGATAAATTCGTCCACATACTCGGTCAAGATTCCAGGTCCACCCTCAACGTCGATATAATCTCATCCAATAATTCCCCATCACAATATAAGCTATTACCGGGGACGCAGGTGACCCTATAGGCATTCCCTCCCTCTGCTCGTAAAATCCGTCCCAATATTCAAAATATCCTGTTGCCCTTACGAAAAACGTCACTAGTGCAATAAATAACTCTTGCGGTATCCTCGTAAATTGTCCAAGAATTCTAAATTTTCCCCGAATAGTCCTCATGGCCAAATGTGTTGGTATGCTTGAGAATAGCTACACCACGGGAACTTTTGTTCCCCCAAAATTCACTAACAAATCAACGATTTTTCGGGGAATTTTTGTATGTGGAACCCCTGAAGATGATAAGCGATGCTAATTGAAAAATTGGCAGTTAATGGGTAAAAGGGATAGAACTGTGGAATCACCTGGATTTCTATTTTCTGACCTAGAGCCGAACACGATAAATATATTTAAAAATATATATTATTACATATTAGTCATTGTGTCTCCAATATGTTATATTGAATAGCAAACGCTATGTGCTTGTATACAAGCATACTGTATTTTCGACAAGCTACAAACACGTTATATTTGCATCCAAACAACAAAACAAGACAGATTTTACAGCGTGTAGTTCTGGGTAATGTTTACTAGTTTCCGTTTCATGCCATGAATATTGGACAACATGTATTTGCGTCAGCATATCAAAATGCATAAATCTGAGAGTAAAGTAACCGACCCGAGTAAATACTCTATTCCAACAATGTCGGCATTTAGTATCCATTATGTTAGCCATTAATATGCACCATACTATGTCATATAAGACAGAGAGAGATGACTTTTATATTATATATCTTAATGAGATAATAATCTCTTAGTTTAGACCAGTTTCTCTTCGATTAATTGCAGAGTTGAAGATAAAAGTCGTTGCCTTTTCATAGGAGTTTGTTTTTAATAAAGATTTGAGTGAAGTCTTATATATTTCCAGTTTGAAAGAACGTTAGAAATTTGTAAGCACATTTAGAATCTTGACAGTTTATTCCAGAAGCGACTAGAAAATGGGAAACGGATGTACCAAGAATAAACAAATGTATACTATGTACCGAAACTCCTACTGGGACGGGGCTTATCTGGATCTACCTCAACAATTAGACAACACATTTAGGTTTATCTTAAGGCTTATCTCACCTTAATTACTCTACTACTCCGCCCCTTGTTACACTATAAATAAATAAAAAGATAAGACCTATCCAGAAAAGCTCACTCAGATCCTGGCGCAGAACGCACTCCGGCGTGCATATGATCCTGAGGAGCAGTGGAGGTACATATCTCAAACAACGAAAACTATTGCTGAGACCGTGCTTGGTTATGAAAAAGTGCTTAAAGCCAAACCCTGGTACGATGAACAGTATCGCATGGAAAGTGATGAAAAGATCGCTGCACATCTGGTAAAGCTTCTGTCGGTTGCAACACGAGCCGAGACAAAACGGTAGAATGAGAAGAACAGAGACGAAACTCGAGTGTTTAAGAAGAAAACCCGTTGAAATTAAATCTTACAGTAGGAAGATAAGGTCGGGATTCTTGTCGCAGATGTGCTGAGTATGTTGGGAATATGGAAAAATCACTGCTCTGATTCACATCAATGCGAAGTTAGAACTGTAATTTTCCGGCTTAAGAAATCCTGGAGAAACCCCACGAAAAATGTATCACCACCTAACGCCTCTTTGTGAATTATATGGCTGCCTTCGATATATCTAAACGGGGTAACCGTACCAAGCAATGCCGGAGCTTGGTATTCCTGCTAAGCTGATACACACGTAGAAAGCCACTGATCCACACAAAATCCCCAGTAAAGATTGGTAAAGATCTCACCGAATATATAAATTGCGATCTCTTCGATATATAAATTGAGATCATCGTGAGAAAAGATGTAGTCAGCATGTATAAAACCACTAGCAGCAAAAGTCATATGCTGCACGTGTGTGCTGATGGTTAAGACATCATTGGGCGAAAGGTGCAATAAGCTACTGCAGTCTTTTCAAGACTTGAAGAGGAATAAGCAAAAGTGGGTTTCAAGGTAGTAAACGAATTCATTTACCTCTGATTTGCCGTAAATAGAAGATTGTAAATCAAACAGAGAATTGTGCTTGCAATCAGGTGCTAGAGGGCGGATCAATAAGTCCGTGGCTTTTCGAACTTCCCTCGTAGTTACATGAAATGCAACACTGTACCACCTGTTATTAGACTACTATCAAATTTTGAGCAAGTTCCATCATTTACTTTGCGTTTAACAGCTGTTCAAAACATACCGCCTCATGGAAAGCTTGATAAAAACTATGGGGACTCTACATCATGGATTTTAATGGTAAAAAAGTGGTTTACTGACTTTAGTTGTGGTCGCACAAATACAAAAGATACAAAAATATGGCAGTCTGGTTTAGATTTTAAATGATCAGTTGGGTTTAGGAAAGCTGTCTGCAAGATGGGTGCCGCGTTTGCTCTCAATTAATCATGAACGTAATCATGTGACAACTTCTAAAGATTGTTTGGAGTTGTTTAACTGCAATTCGAAGAAATTTTTACAACACTCCGGAGACCAGGCAGCAGTCTAAACACATCGCGGCATAAACCACATTGATTACCTTCAAAAGGGAAAAACAATAAACGGCGAATATTATGCCAACTTATTTGACCGATTTGACGAGTATTTATAAAAAGCGACCCCATATGACCAAAGAAAAAATTATTTTTCATCAAGATAATGCACGGCTGCACACATGTGTAGTCTCAATTGCAAAATTCAATGAATTGGGCAACGCATTGATACCTCATCCGCCATATTCTCCGAATTTAGCCCCCAGCGACTATTTCCTATTTCCAAATGGCTCGGTGGAAAGAGATTCATTCAGCTCCAACTATGAAATGATTGATCAAACAAATGCCTATTTTATGGACCTCGAAAAATCCTATTTATTGGAAGTGATACAAAAATTGGAGAAACATTGGACTAATGGTCAGTTTCACAGTTGAAAATTCTCCATTTAAATCTACTTAAAATGCCCCATGTTTGTCATTTAATAAGAAAATTGTCTGAGAACTTTTAAATAAAGCTTTAAAATGACGAGTGTGAACTCGCCCTAAGTGTATTGAGCTAAAAGGAGATTATGTTGAAAAAAATTTTTTTTTTTTGCAAAAAAACTATGCTTCATTCAAAAAGTCTTATTGCACCGCCCTCTATTTCGGGCTAAGCACACGACTTCAAAGAAAAGACCCTCTCTCGTCAAACGAGATCCAACTATAACATACTATCATACAATCTGTTTTGCTTTACGGCGAAGAATCCTGGGCCATATCGCATGGCAGTCTTCGAGAAAAAAATGTTACAAAAAAAATAAATGGTCCTACAATAGAAAAGGGCGAGTATTGATGACGGATGAAAGACGTCAAAATAAGGTGTTTACGCTGGCTAGACCATGTCAATGGAATGGATCAGAATGACAGGTATTCGAAGTCGTACTCGAAGGACATCGACAAATAGGACGATCAAGACTTCACTGGAAAGACAGATAGAAGATTGCCTTGGGAGAGTTTGAAATTACCAACTGGGGGAGAAAAGCTGAAGATCCCGCCGGTTGGAGAAACATCTAACCCTCATACTGTAACCCTCTGGGTTGGTTGAGGCCACCTAAGTAAGTAAGTAAATATGGCAAAATTTTGCATTCTGCTTGATGGGCACTTGAAATCCTTTATTTTTTTCTAATTTCGTCGAAATACACGAGATTGTTTGCATTCAATGGCTGTCTAAACCAAAATAACTAATACTTGAAGAAACAACGTCCAAACACCATGTTTACTGTGATTAATTGCAAATCATTTCTGATTTCATTAACAAGAATTGCAATTCATTTTTCTAATTCATTTGAATTATTTCAAAATCAATTCAATTCAAATGAATGGGAATTGCAAATGCATTTGAATTGAAATTGAATTACAATTCATTTTTGCCAAATTCATTTGAATTGATTCAAATTCGATTCAATTCATTTTTTGGTGAAAAGAATTAATTCAAAATTTTGCTAATTCAGTGCATGAATGATTCGCGAATTAATGGAAAAAAAATGATTCGTTTACAGCTCTGCTGAAAATTGCATTTCAAAATCACAAGTTCTCTCATAAACAATTAAACAACCAACATTTTAGTTACTGTCTGAGAAGAAGTTCACAATAGAAGCTTCCAAGGTCAGGAATATGTTTCTAATTGAAAAATGGGTGGTTTGTTGGAAATAATAGACACTTCAGTTAAGCACACTCACTGTCATGACTAGTTTCGAACTCTGTGCCAAGTTCATTATCATATGCCTAACTACTGTGTCGGAATAGATACCATCGGTATAACATAAATTGTATATACGCAAACTCCACTACGCAATTTACTTATGCGAATTGGAATCGATCGAAGTTCTAGGCGTTGTACGCTTAACTAAAACTACATTAACTTAAACTAACAAGACCTGTAAAAAAATTCAAATTCGAAAAAAAAACATAATTTTTATTTTGAAAAACAAAGAGGCTTCTCTCTCAGAACTACTTATTTGAAAAGAGGTTGTTGCCACCTTATATTCGGTTGTTGCCACCGACTTGCAGTTGCCACAACCGAATTAGGGTTGTCTCGACTGAAATTAAATCCCACAACTGAAATTGGTTGCCTCAAACTTTAATAGGTTGAGACAACATCGAATGCGATCGTGACAATCTCTACTTCAGATTTGATGACAGCTAATTTGATGATGATTCATTGGGTGGTTGTACAAATAAACTTTCTTTTTTTGTTAATGCTACAGTTGCCCGCTGGTAGATGGCTGCCTAATTATGTATCGCCTCCCATCACACCCGAACAGCGCATGCAACAATATGAGTCTCCAGTTGTTCGAATACATTTCGCCAAATAGTTTAGAATATGAATTGATAATTTTATGAAATTGACTAGTTTTTTTTATGTCATTATTCAAGCTCAAAACCATTTATATCTCTAAAAATAGAGATATAGTTTTTTAAAAAAGAATATATTTTGCAAATGCATCCTCATGATTCCTGGCAAACCGTACAGCTACTTCAGATCTAGCCACAGATCTTCATCAGCGGTTGTTTGGAATGCTGCTTTTGAAAAATTCATCAAACTAAATGCAAACAAAAACTCAACTGAATTGCAAATTTTCCACTATGCAAGTGTTCGAAAAATATCGCAAGCAAAACACACAAGAAAACATTTGCAAACAACTTCTTTCCATCTCCAGTGAACCATCGGTCCCCATTAGAAATGTTTTTTGTAGATGTCTAAAAGACAACACAATGTTTGCAGGCAATTGTTATTGCCTGTTATTTCGTCGTGCTCTATGTTCATCAGGGATGATTTTTTTATTTATTTGGCCTTTTTATTGGTACTCGTACTTTTTATTTCATTACTCAAGCTGACTAGTAAATTTGTTCTTGAACTTGGGAATTTGCATCCGTTAGTTAGAAAATAGTTGGACAAAATGTATTAGCTAAATATAGACGAAGTTAGAAATAAAATAATTTTATAACGAAGTTCCATATCGCATGATGCGGGATGTCGGCTAAATGAAAAAAATGAATAATTTTGTTTAACACTATTATGCTACAACCCAGTATTATCAACTATATTGGGCACTTTTGCTTTGGTTTCTATCTAGACTAACATACATTGGGATATTTCTTGTTTAATGCGAAGTTCCTCTAACCAATATTTACACTATATTGTAGTTTTAAACGCAACAAAAAGTAAATTTAGGAAATCCAAAGTAAAAGAAGTTTAAAAAAAGAAAATTTTCTTAAATAAGTGCCTTTTTTATAAAAGGAAATTTTCTCAGAAAAAAACCTAATCATAGTATTAAACAAAGTAAATTTTTTTAAAAAAAATCCTTATCTTAAAGAATCACATTTGGTTAAAAAAAGTAGATTTTCTTACAAAAAGTTCCTTTTCTTAAAAAAAGTAATTTTTTTTTTAAATATGTACCTTTTCTTAAAAAAGTACATTTTCTAACAGCAAATTGCATTTTCTTAAAACACTACCTTTTCTTTAAAGACTACCTTTTTTGTGGAACAAAATTACTTTTCTATAGAAAAGTACCTACTGTTAAAAATGTACGTATTCTTGAAACAAAAAAAAATCCCATTTCTTAAAAAAACTTTTCTTCAAAAAAATACATTCTCTTAAAAAAATACATTTTCTTACAAAAACTCCATTTCTGGATAGTACTTTTATTTAAAAATAGAATAATACCTTTTCTTTTCTTTTGTTGAGATAAGTAGCCTTTCTGAAAGAAGTCAATTTTCTTAAAAAGATTACCTTTTCCTAAAAAGAGTACCACTTCTTTAACCCTTGGACAAATACACTTCTAGTTTAGGTAGATACCTGTATTTCCCGGTAGCCGCCTAAAATATTGTTGGCTTTATATTTAAAAAAAAAAGTCCCCCTCGAACAAACACATATGCCTGGCCAGACCCCTATACAATTTGTATGAAATAAATTTTTATTACACATATTTTGGGTTATTTTTCTGCAAATACAATGCTGATTCTTGTTTCCAGGTATTTTTTTTTTATATTTTGGGTTGTTTTTATGTGAATTCAATGCAGATGTTTGCTTCCAGGTAGTTTTCGTGTTAATTTTTCTCTTATTTCTTTCTTTCGTTTGTGATTTTGGTTTTGAGTTCAGTTAGTTTATTATTGAATGCTGAACATACAACATCGACAGTCCGAAATATAATTTTTTTGTGCGGAAACTAAAGTGAAATTATTACTATTATTATGGCAGACGATTTACAATTTGTGTACAATGCGCGCTTGTATACAGGCAGCCTTGCTGATAATTTCCAACACCAACTATCATTAGCGTTACAGCGTTATTTCGCACTTCACACAGAAGTAGACGAATAACTAGATTTATTTGAAGACCAAAGCGGTGAAAACAATAGATTTTGTGCCCGAAGATGATGCATCGGGCACTGAATATGAAGAATCCGAAGAAGAAAGTGAGAATGCACCAACTCAAGCTGTAGACGGTTTTTTGCTTGGAAAAGAGGGTACCAAGTGGAGTACAGCTGAACCCGCTACAGAGAGATTTCGCCAGCACAACATCATACGTTTCAGAGGTGGACTAAAAACAAACCTGACCACTCCGCTTGAGGTGTTCAAGCTTTTCTTTTCACCGAATATTCCGTTCGTCATCGTAACAGAAACAAATCTATATGGAGAAAAAGTTACACGCAAATGGAACGCAGAACATGCAAACTGCACACCACGAGTATGGGTTGATATGACAAGTGTTGAGCTTGACGCTTTTATTGGGATACTATTGGTTTTCGGTGTCAGTCATAATACTATGCAGCTCTCAAGATTGATGTGGCAAACTGATGCACTTCCAATATTCCGTGCAGACATGTCATATACACGATTTGTTACTTTGATGCACTGTATTCGATTTGACGATAATCGTACGCGCGCATTTCGTCAACAAACCGGCAAAGCTGCTCCCATTCGCGACATATGGAACTTCTTGAATAACAATCTTGCCAGTAATTTTGACCAAACGAAAGTGTAACCATCGATGGCCAGCTATTTCCATACTGTGGGCGCACAAAGTTTACGCAATACATCCCATCAAAGCCCGCAAAGTATGGCATAAAAGTATGGTGAGCATGCGATGCGAAAACCAAATATCCGTTGTAAGGAAAACTGAACACTGGTAAAGAGGAAGAACAACGAGAGACAAACCAAGGCGAAATGTGGTCATGAGTTTGGCTAATCGATACACCAACAGCGGCAGAACTATTATTGCTGATTACTTCTTTACAACATTAGACGCAGCTAAACGTCTTTCGTCGATTGGACGAGCATACGTTGGCACTATTAGATCCAACAAAAGGTGGCTTCCCAAAGAAGTGAAAAAGACAGCAAACGGCCAGTGCTTTCATTTGTGTTCGGTTTCTATCAATACCTTGTATCACTGTGCAGCTACGTTCCAAAGAAGAACAAAGCAGTAAATCTACTAGCCACTGTGCACTACACCGAGAAAGTTGAAGGAGTAGCAAAAAAAACCGGAAGCTATATTATTTTACAATTAAACAAAGGCCGGCGTTGATACAATGGACCAAATGGTAATGCATTACTCCACAAAACGGTCAACCATACGTTGGCCATTAAACATGATAAGACGTCATGGGATTAGCCGCTTACATCATATGCAATGAAAATACAGAAGGAACCAGAAAAGAGAGGCGGCGAATGTTCTTGAACACGCTGAGTAAACAATTGGTGCTTGCTAATACTGAAAATCGCATGAACAACAACCATATTTTGGCACAACATTTAACCCGTTTGGCCATTGAATCTTTCTTTGGAAGGCCGTTGAATATTCCCAGCAACATGCTGTCTAACCAACAAAGCGGCCCTAGTACACTTAATTCCAGAAAAGATTGCAGAATTTGTGCCACGCAAGACGAAAAGCTGCGTAGGAAGACACGTTTTTACTGCACCAAATGCACTAATCCAGTGTGCCAACCACATTCTAAAGTTGATTATACTGGTTTCTCATGCATTCCACAAAATGAATAACAATTTGTTTACATTTATCTAGCTATATAAAGCGTGTTTTTTCAAGCCCGATAGAACATCAAATTGTAAAAACTAACACAAAAAATTAAATTTTAATAAAAACATTTATATTATTTGTTTCAGTATACTCTGGCAAATCATCGTGAATAGACTCACGCTTGAACAACGCTGCCAAATTATCCAAATTTACTTTGAAACTCAGTTGGAAACTGACCCGTTGTTTTATCGCCAAATTGTGTTCAGCAGTGAGGCTCCTTTTTGGCTTAACGGGTTTGTTAATAAGCAAAATTGCCGTATATGGAGTGAGACCAATCCACAAGAGACCCTCCAGACTCCATTACATCCAGAAAAATGCACCGTTTGGTGCGGCTTACACGCTTGTGGCGTCATCGGACCTTATTTCTTTAAAAATGAGGCCGGAGCTCGCGTTACGGTCAATGGAGATCGTTACCGCACCATGATCAATGATTTTCTGTTTGAAAATATGGATGACATTGATCCAGACGAGATGTGGTTTCAACAGGATGGCCCTACGTGCCATACGGCGATCGCAACCATCGACTTATTGAAATCAAAATTTGACGATAAGTTGCTTTCGAGAAATGGACCTGTCAATTGGCCTCCAAGGTCGTGCGATTTGACACCTCTCGATTCCTGTGGGGCTACGTGAAGGCACTGGCTTATGCTGATAAACAAGCAACAATTGACGCCTTGGAGGCCAACATTGTTCGTGTTCTTCGTGACATACGGCCAGCAGTGTTCGAAAAAGTGGCCAAAAATTGGACGTCCAGAATGCGCTTCGTCAAGAACAGCCGCGGTGCCCATATGCCCGAAATCATTTTCAAATGTTAATGCCACGTATTGATCTTTCGAATAAAGAAAAATTTTATTAAAAATACATTTTTTGTGTTATTTTTTTACAATTTGAAGTTCTATCGGGCTTGAAAAAACACCCTTTATATCAACAAACCAAAAAAAGTCTAAAGACAAAAATAAAAAACGAGCATACTTAGAAATTCAGTACATTTTCTTACAAAAAGTTCATTTTCTTAAAAGAAGTAATTCCTTTAAAAATGTGTACCTTTTCATAAAAAAAAGTATATTTTCTTACAGAAAATTGCATTTTCTCAAAAAACTACCTTTTCTTTAAAGACTACCTTTTTTGTGAAACAAAATAAATTTCCTATATATAACTACCTAGACTTAAAAATGTACCTATTCCTGAAGGAAGGACCAATTCTAAAAAAAACTCATTTCTTAAAAAAAAAAATTTTCTTCAAAAAATACATTCTCTTAAAAAAACCTTTTCTTAAAAAAATCTTTTTCTTGATAGCACCTTCATTTAAAAATAGAATAATACCTTTCCTTTGAGATAAGTAGCCTTTCTGAAAATAAGTCAAAATTCTTAAAAGATAACCTTTTCCTAAAAGGGTTACAATAGTCACTTCTTCTTAAAAATGTACCTTTCTAAAAAAAAAAACTTAGGTTTTAATAAAATAAGTGCCTCTCTTTAAAAAAAGGCCCTTTTCGAGAGTATATAATACATATTCTTACAAAAATGACCTAGAAATATACTTTTTTAAAAAAATACATTCTATAAAAAAAAAATTCTAAAAAAAATGTTTATCATTCTACAAATATTGTTTTGGTTATCCAGTTTCATATTCCGTATCTTTCAATTGCGAATGTCCTAATAGTCATCCTTGTCATGTGCAGTTCTTTATTCTAGTTATAAATAAAACAATAATTACCTAAACAGTAGTCCCTTTCTCAAATAAACAAGTCCACAAAAATTTCTTCAAAACCAGGCACTTAAACACGTAGCAACGAACAAGTAGGCAAGTAACATTTTAGTTTACCAAGATTAAATATACCAGACATTGCACTACTTAACCTGGATCGTTGGCCAACCTTGCCAACCAGAATGTAGTATTCCCCATTACTCACCTCTTTTCAAACTTAATACAATCTCAATCCAGCAAGCTGTAGGGTATCCAAGTTGTCATTGCATACCAAAAGATGAACTTTTAGGGTTTCCAAAAAAGAAAACTCAACTTCGTAAAGAAAATATGTTAAGAAATTTTAAATCTCATGGGTATTTATTATGAGTAACTTTTTAATTAGTTTATAGTTAATAAAAAATTTACAAGTGTACGACACGTTGAAAACTCTTGGCATTAAGATGTTCACACGCAAACTAGTTAGTATTAAATTGTAAAGGATGAACTTCCATACTCCCGTCTGCTTTATGCCAAAGGAATTGTTGATTATTGTAGCTTTGAAAAGGGTTTCAATTATGGGCGAGTAAGTTTGTTGATAAGAATAAAATATAAAATAAATGCTTTCCTATTACATCCCATGAAGGAATTGGGCAGAGCTTGTGCGCTTTCTAGTTTTATACTCACTGATTGGGGCCTACAGTTTGGCTAAATACTCGACAGTGTTGCCGTCACTATGCGAGGTTACCGCCGTCGAAAGAAATTTTAAGGTGGTCAGAGCAGGGATCGAACCTAGGATCTCAAGTACAAGAGGCGCGCACACTACCCATTGCACCACCGACGGCCACTTGATAAGAATACACAAACAAAACAAGACGGTCATATTTTAATCGATTCGAATTATGATTCTAACTTCTAAATACATATCTTCAAACTAGACGGTAAGGTAGGCTTAAGAAACTGTTACAGAGATGTGGATATATACCTTATACAGGAGCTTACGGATCACTGCTTCATTATTCAGACAGAAGTCTTGACAGACGAAGTAGTTTCACAATGATAAGAAACCCCTTCGTCGTATGGGCGAAACATATTCAGAATTGTATTTACATTGCTGCAACGTAGATGTTCGTACATCGAACAATTTTATCGTTGTTGTAAAGAAGATTATTTTTAGAATTTATGACATTTCGTCATTTTGTGGCTGAAACAGCTCAAATGTTGGACAAACTTTTTGTGCAATATGGAGGAGAATACATAAGAGATTATAAAACTCGAGAGTAATTCTATTATAGCTTTACCCAATTTTAACTTTACTGAAGTAACTTCCATACACAAGACTAAGTAGAGTGAAAATCGTGCGAAACCTGTACCGGAATTCTGTAACTTTTTAACGATATACATCGGTAGTTATATTGACAAAATTCTGAAATTTTGTATTGAAATTTTATGAATTTTGACAATTTAACTAGCGGTTTTTATCGTTAAAGGTTACAGAATTCCGGTGCAGATGCACAAAGTTTCGCATGCTTTTCGCGAGCAACCGCTCCTCTCGACCTACGTGTGACTGTTTGGACTGTTTGTGAAGGACATTTGGGCTGTTCTTCTTCGAAGACAATGCTGAAGCAGCATTAACCATCAATGGGCAGTGTTGTTGGGCTATGATAACGGATTATGTTATGGCAATTCGGACTGCTAACGACATGGATAAGTTTAGGTTCCAAGACGACGGCGTCATCGCTCACACAGCCCGAGCCATGAGTGCTTTGTTGCGTCCCTTGTTCCTATATCGCCTTATTTCGAGAAATGGTGATTGTGATTAGCGTGTGCGATCGCTCGACTTAACCGCTCCAGGCTTCTTCCAGTGGGTATATTTAGCTACGGATCCAGGAAGCTTTAAAGGACCACATTCGACATGTAATGACTGCTAAAGCGTGCCCATTAAGCCACTGGCTATGGTTCAAAATAAAACAAAAATCATTTCACTGCAAGTAATTGTTGGGTTTTATGTTATTATTAGCAAAAAGCATTAGGAAGGATTAAATGCTCCACCCGTTACAACTTTCAAACCTCCGGCACCAGTTCATGTACGTACGACAGTGTGAAACATAGAAAAATATATTAATAGATAATGTGCGACAATTGTCAACCTTTTGGAATGTAATTCCTTATCTCATGTTGCGGGATTGGGGCTAAGTGAAAAAAAATTAAACAACCTTTGGTTTAACACTATGTATTATACAAATTAATGGACGTACGAGTGATCAGAGGAGCTAACATCGATTCTGTCCCAACCTGGTAGCAGCAAAGGTTCGCAAAAGATTAAGTAGAGCGAAAATCGTACGAAACCAGAGGCAGAGAGAGCTAGACATCGGAAATCAGTAATTACCAGAGGTAGTCAATGCCTACTTGGCACAGAACCCACTCCCTCCCGATGACGATCCTGAAACGCAGCGGAAATCCATTTCCGACTCTATAAAAACTGCCGCAACAACCGAGCTTGGTTTTGAAAAACCGCTTCACAACAAACCATGCTACGATGAAAAGTATCACATTGCAAATGATGAAACGAACGCTGCACGTATGGCAATGATTCAGTCAATTGCAACGCGGGCTGCGACTGAGCGGTATAGGGAAAAAAGAAAGGAGGTAAACCGTCTCTTTAGGCGTAAGAAACGGCAGTGGAGAAAGCGCGAGAGCGTGTAAATTGAGACATACAGAACGAAAAACGAAGCCCGAAAATTCTACCAAAAAGTCAAAAGCAGAACTAATGGACATGGTTCAGGCCCCCCTTCTCATCACAGATGTGCAGAGCACGTTGGGAATATGAAGAGTTAATTTCTCTGCGCTACGGGTGTCAGAGATATCCAATGACGATGATACGATCGATCACAATTTGAACCACGACGTCGATGCCATCCTCCTAACAAAGACGACGTCCCAACAGCTCTTGCCCGGCTTAAGAACAACAAAGAACTAACAAAGACGACGTCACAACAGCTCTTGCCCGGCTTAAGAACAACAAAGCGTCAGGAGCCGATGGATTACCGGCGGAGTTGTTTAACCCTTTGACGACGAATGGGACATGCATGACCCATTTGGTTTTTCGTCATTAGGGGCACATTTTTTAAAGGATTTTGACCAACTGGATGCTGTTTGATAAAAAACAAATGTATTCGTTGGGTTTCGTATCAGGATCAATGTTGTGTTGTTTCAATTGGGTTTAAGGGTTGGGTTTAAGAAATTTCTATTTTTTTTGCCTATTTTTTGTACAAAAGCCGTTGATTAACTGTGTAGCTACGTAACTGCGTGCGAATCTCAAGATGTTGTATAGAAAATGGTTTTGAATTATTTCTAGATACACTATATGTGAGTTTTTGGACACCCAAATCCATTAAATCAAAAAACAGTCGAAGATAAAATCTGATCTCTGATTTACGATCATATTCATAGAAGGACTGAAAATAAATAAATAAATCTTTCATACTTATAATGTTTCTTAGAAGATACTGTACACTATACGATTTTTTTGGTCCGTAAGATCAACGACTCCCATTCCTGCGTTAAATTGGGAAATCATTTTTGGATATATCACATTAATATTATTTGCAGATCCGGCCTGTCGATTTTGACATTTACTGTGTCGATTGGATTTATGAAATTGGACACCATTTGCACTGCACGATTATCCATCCATTTCACAATTGAAACTCCTTCTAAGACAAAACTTTGAAACTCAAAAATTTATCAAACTTTGGCATTTGTGTACATTTTTTGTCATAGGCTCGTATTCCATTGGCAATAAATTTGTGTAATAATATTGGACTATTGAAAAAGTTATCGAAATATAGTTATATTCCCATATTTTTCAGCCCTACTGTCATGTCTATAGTAACGGATTCGCCAATGCCAACCTCTCTCTATTCCTTTTTGCCTATATATAAGAATATCAATTTTATATAGATAACCACTCTTAGCATCGCAACTGCACCACAGTTTAAACCCCCAGCTTATGAGTTTGCCTTTCATGTACTGTTTTATTATATTCCGGCCCTTACATTTTACCATAGGCCCGGCTATAGACTGGCATTTGCCTGGGATCAAATTTTTTCCAAAATGCTGAGTTGAACTGTTGATCGTCCCGACTTGGCTGTTCAGCAGTGTTAACAAGATGTAACTGGAAAGAATTTATATGTATATTTCCAACGTAGACCAGTACAGTCTGATTTCTGGCAATCTGTGAATGCTCATTGCTATAGCCATCCCAAAAAACGTTTTCAACTTTTCTCTACTTACAGAAAATATTATAACTTTCTCCTCACAATAAAGTTTCGTTTGGTGAATTATGTGCTCAATTAGTGTGCCGAAACCGCAAGTTGCATTGAAGATTTCTAAAACAGTTTATGGATTTAAAACCTGGCCGTATATGTAATCAGGGTAGGGATAAACTGGCGAAACATAATTTTGATTGGCCCTTTCACCTGATATTTAACTAAAGTTCTTTGGTATCTTTAGGTTTGGGAACAACTTTTGCCATTGACGCATCAGTCTTATTGTTTTTGCTCCTTGAAGGTTCTTCGGTCTTGAGAATATCTTCGATTTCGGCTTCATTCGCTAAATCCGTAAAATCATCCAAAACAGCTCTATCATCGATGTCTAATTCAAACACATTTTCTTCATCTTCACTATCTAATGCGTTCAAAAGCTGTACTATTTCATCCTCAGTTTTAAAAAAACTGATGCAATCTGTTCCTTTTCAAATATATCTTATGTATATAATTTACAATAATTAAAAGAAAATATGCTTAAAAAAGACAACAACCAACACGAAATTACGCACAAATTACAGGATGCAAACCGTTGGACAATTGTTCCCAATTTGCTACCTTTGACGACGAATGGGACACATACATCCCATGATTGTTCTTGTAGAAAGAGCGAAAATGTTTAAATTTCGACAGCACTTTATTCTTGAAATGTTGTGATCCCGAGTAAGAATCCGCAAAAAAAAATTTGAAAATTTCAAGCGAAAAATTCTTCGTCGCCAAAGGGTTAAGGCTGGCGGCGATGAGCGGATGCATCAGCTCATTAGCAAACTTTGGTTAGATGAATACATGCCCAGCGATTGGACTTTAAGTGTACTATATCCCATATTTAAAAATGGTGACCCTAGTCTCTGTGCCAACTACCGTAGCTTAAGCATTTTATCCATAGCATATAAGGTCCTATCAAGTACTTTATAATGTACGAAAGACTAAAACCAGTTATCGCTGACCTGACTGAACCATACTAGTGTGTCAATAACTGACCAGATTTTCACGCTACGCCAACTTCTGGAGAAGTCCCATGAAAACCAAATCTACACCTATCATCTATTTGGCGATTATAAGGTGGCCTTCGATAGCCCGATGCGGAAGAAACTATACGAGGCAATATCTAATATAATATTCCTGCAAAACTTATACGCCTTTGCAAGATGACTTTTGACTTTGGCGACCACCAAATCCGCAGTGAAAGCTGGTAAGGATCTTACCGAACCTTTTAAAACTGAGCGAGTCCTCAGGCAAGGCGACACTCTATCTATCGTGCGATCATTACGAGAAAAGCTCCAGTCAACATGAATAAAACCATCAGAAGCAAAAGTAACACGTATATGCTCGCATATGCTCACGTATGCTGATGATATAGACATCGTTGGGCGCATAATGTAGGAGTCAGCAAAAGTGGGATTGACAGTAAATAAGGACAAGACCATATTAATGGTTTCAACGAGCAGGGCCTCCACGCGTTTAGACCAAAGTGTAAACTTTAATAGCCGTTATAATTTCGAATCTATATACCTCGGATCTGCCGTAAACAAAAACAACAACGTCAGCCTTGAGAGCAAGCGGAGAATTGTGCTTGCGAATGTATGTTATTTTGAAATAAGCAAACACTTTAGAGATAAAGCCCTCTCTTGAGTAATCCTGGGTCTTATCGCAAGCAGACGAATCATGACCATATAGTTCACAACGGCGACTATCAGTGACGCATGAACCGTGATCTGTACAAGACATATCCCGACATGAACATAGTTTAGCTGATCAAAATAACGGGATTGCGTTGGCTATGCCTTGTCAGTCAGAAGGGTTTTCGGAACCGAAAGCGAAGGAAGACGAAAAATAAGAAGACCGATACTATGCTGCAGGCATCAGGTTGACGAATCCCTGCGTACACTTGGTATTACCAGCTGGAGAAATAAAGCAAAATAACGAACTGGTTGGCGAAATATATTATCTTCATTTTGCAAGGTTGTTCGAGATCGGATTGGTAAGTAAGGAATTAAGAAGTAACTTCCCAGCCGGTCATATTCGGAGCGTTCCAAAAAAGAGGTGTGCAAGGACTCCCATAGAGTGCATTGTGATTGTCATTTTACTATCTTTATAGTCCTAAAAAGGAACGTGTAGGGACTTTTACAATAGTCCTCAAAGAAGTTTTGGCTGAGTGCAGCTATAAAGTGCTTCCAAACGAGCTCCCCCTGAAACTGTTTTCGGAGCATTGAATCATGAAGAACTCTTCCAAAATTACTGGAAGAAATATTAAATCATTCTGTAAAAACAACTTCACTGTCCAAAAAATTTATTTTATAGAAAAACAGATTGCATTGCAGATAATATTGAAGATGTCATATGTTTTTAATTAAGTATAAACTTAGGAGTTTTCGGATAATTTTAGAAGACCTTTTCAAATACTAGGAGCGAAAAAGGAGGCCGTGTGGAGACTTTGCGGGTTATCTGAATGAGCGTGCTGGGACTCCAAAAACGCACATTTATAGGACTCCGCACGGAGCCGTTGCGGGTTATCTAAATGAGCGTGTATTGCCTACGAAAACACTCATTTAAGGAACCCCTAGGGTGCACCTGCTTCATATATTTTGAGCGTGGTGTATTCTCCGGCGGATACGCTTCTTTGGGCTCTTTACGGAGCCTCCATTGGAGCATTAGCGCAACGTGTGCACCTATCGGAGCACCGTTTTTGGAGTACGAAGATAATAAAACGACACTATGATTCGACGCTCCTAAAACAGTCCCATGCGATGCTCTTCGGACGCCCCTCTTCGACTGGCATCATCGCTTATCACGGGTGACAGCACATTCGAAATAGCCAGATTGTGGACTAGAATACGAATAAAAGCTATGTTGAGAAACCGGCGCAAAATATAAAACAAAATTATATATTTTATCGGAGAGTAAGGGCCAGTATCACAACATGGAGTCAAGTTGGAGTCAATTAACAGCTATAATTTTTAAAATCCATACAAACTGACGGTAAAAACTTTTAGTTAGCTTTAACTGTATGATCACTGAAGGTGATTATCATGGGGGTAGAAAGGAATAAAATATCGACAGAAAAATGTACAGGTGTGAAATGAAGTACCAACGGCTTCAGGTGCACTTAAATCTATGTATAAAGTTTGGGAGGCAGAAATATTAGTGGCCAACGCAAGGACTCACCGTAACGCACAGTGTAAAATATTGCTGCTCTAACCTCATTCATTAATTTTTTGTGCTCATATTTTTTTAGCAGGATAATGTGGTATGCAGAATAGCCCATCAAACAATTGACAATTTGTGCACTAATTTCGATAATCGAGTAATTTTAAGATTTGAATGATATCAATTGGTGACTACGTAGCAGCCAAGAATGAACATTATTATATGACGTCGCTAGCTTTTGATGGCATTGGGTCGATATTATGCAGACTCGTGAGTTAGAGACCGACACTAATTCAAGTGTGCTTGAAAATGGGTTGGACAGCCGTGGTAGATAAATGTATTAATTGTACCAAAAATAATAGAAAACCCATTGATGGTGCATTCCATTATTCACAATACATGCAACGAAAAATCACCCAAAAACCCCTTTTCTTTTGATTTTTAGAACTAAAAATAAAACAGAGATAGTTATATGTAATACTGCGTTTGCTATTTGTTTACTCCTCAAAAGCCTACTACTACGTTTCAACCTGTAAACGCACGCACGCGAGCGTGAGTATAAAATCCCTCCTCACTACACTATACACGAGATTCGAGTCGAAAATTTCCGCTCGCAAGATGCGGCTCGAAATTCGTTTTTTGTATTTATTAATCGCGAGTACTGTCGAAATTTAGACACAATCGATCTTGAGTAGGAGCATAAAACGAGCTGTAAAACAATTTTCGATTACTTTCGTTTCTGTAAAATGTACTTACTGCTCGAAATTGCTTTAAAATCCTTATAGTGAATAACATTAATATTTAAGAAATAGTATATAAAATTTAAAACAAAAATATTTAACATTTCTCGAAACTACACACAATGTACCAAAATTTATAATATATAAAGTGTAGTGTTCCCAGTTCACAACATCTAAAAAAATATACCAAAAGTACATAAAACGAGCAGACAAGTTGTACAAAAAATTTTATAGGGTTTTTCAATAAGAGCGCTACAAAAGTTTTTTAAAATAAAACAAAACCGGTTTTAGATACCAATGAAATTCTTTATTCCTGTGAAAGTACGTTTGATGCCATTATGTATGGAACTCGATTTCTTTTGCATGTCCACCACGGGCACACTTGCAGAAGTCCAGACGCTGAACCCAATTTTCGACGGTTTTAAAGCATAAATGGGCCGATACTGCTGCAATTTCACGTTCGATATTCGTACGAAGTTCATCAATCGTCCCTGGCTTGTTGGCATAGACTATAGACTTGACGTAGCCCCACACGAAATAATCTAACGGCGTCAAATCGCACGACCGAGGCGGCCAATCGACTGGGCCATTTCGTGAGATAACACGTTCACCAAACTTGGTTTCCAATAAATTGATTGTGGCATTCGCTGTGTGGCTTGTGGCGCCGTCCTGTTGGAACCACATGTCCTCCAAGACCATATTATCCAATTGGGGCCAAAAATATTCGGTTATCATTGAGCGGTAGCGATTCGCATTCGCAGCAATGTGCCGGTCTTGATCATCACGGAAGAAGTACGGCCCAATGACGCCGCCGGCCCATAAACCGCACCAAACCGTAATTTTTTCGGGATGCAATGATGACTCATGGATTACGTGTGGATGGCTGTCGGACCAATAACGCATATTTTGCTTATTGACGAAGCCATTCAGCAAGAAATGAGCCTCATCGCTGAAGATGATTGAGGCCACTGAAGTTGAGGCCACTGACTCCAAATTTCGGTAGTAAATTTTAATACTTTCGACTCGTTGTTGGCTCATATATCTTTCCATGATGAACTGCCAAACCTTACTGAAGAGAAATGTCAAAAGAGCGGGAAAAAATATGGCGTCGGTTGCTGTCCCTATTGATTTACTTTTGTAGCGTCTCTGTTGAAAAACCCTTTATATAGAGTGTTAAAGTGTCGTAATATTTACCAACAAGTAAATAGTGTGTACATAAAGTGTGCCAAAAAAAATCATATAGTGTGTGTCAAAATGTACAGAGAGTATGCCAAATATCGGAGTACAAAGTATACATTGTACTAAAAAAAGTGGTTTATGCGTCTCTAAAAAGTCACACACAGTTACAAAATGTATACAAAAGTGCATTGTGTACCAAAAAAGTGCATAGAATCTACCTAAAACTACATAGTGCACCAAAAAAGTATATAAAATTAACAAAAAAAAATTGTTTATTGGAACCAAACCAAGAACATAAAAAGTACCAACAGGAAAATAAAAGAAGTAGATAAAATGTACCAAAACAGGTACCATTGGGTAACAAAAATAAATGTGTTATGATTGTACCCACCTTTTTGGTACCAAAAAAACTTTTTGGTAAGTTCTGTGAATTTTTCGATATTTTTCGGTACCCTTTGTTAAACTTTTGGTACATTTGGTGTGAGTTTTTGGTACACTATGTACTTTTGAGTACATTTTTTTCCCCTTTTGGTTCTTTTTATGCACTTTTGTGGGTCGCTATGCACTTTTGGTTAACTTGATCTATTTTTTGGTCTACAATGTACTTTTTGGTTCATTCTATATTCATCTATGGTACTCTTGATGTACTTTTTTGGTACACTATGTACTTTTTCGTAAATTGTCACTACATTTAATGTACTTTTTTGCTAGTTGTTGGTATACCGTATATACTTTGTGGTACACTTTTAAATACGCTTTATATGTCTCTAAAAACACATGCTCTAGTTTTTACACATGGTGGACTGTATGTACTTTTTGGTACGTTCTTTATACTATTTGTTACACTATATGTAATTTACCTTACACTTTTCGTAATTTGTTGCCACCAGTTTGGTAGCAAAGAAGTACATAAAAAGATCCAAACTAGGTACTATTTTGGGCCAAAGTAAATTTTTGTAAAAAGTAAAATTTTGCACATGGACGTTGCATGTTAGAAATTATTGTTTTAATAATACCAGATAGAGGGAATGGTTCAAACCAATCAACGAGATAACAACAATGGCATTTCTTCGTGTGTGTTAAAATTTTTGTGTAAATACACCGCAAATATATATTAATGGTAAAGGATAACAAAAAAGTTCAAAATATGGTTACGAATTTCCTTGTTCGTTTTTTTGAGTTGTTTTATTCCCAATAATAAAACAAGGTTCGTTTTCAATTACGATAATTACAACGGTATAACTTCCTTGTATTTTACTTATATCGTATGTACAACAGTTAAGTTTATTTATAACACTTTAACAAGTCTTATATTTTACTATGAATTCGCGTTTCTTACTTTACGGGGTTTAATCACAAACTGAACTCTCCATTCCAAAAACCTCCGCTATTTATACCAACTCACCATACTCAAATGAAGTAATATCTAGCGAATTCAAGAACCTTCTAGTCGTTGTTTGTTGTTACTTATCCGAGAATTTTAGCTCAATTTCTCGTCCATAATTCTAGAATTCTAACCAAATTTCTCATTCAAAATTCTAGACTTTTCGTCCATACTTCTACAATTATCGTCCAGCTTCGCGTTAATAATTCTAGAGTTTTCGTTAAATTTTTCCATCATGGCTGCAAACATCGTCGAAACATCCATATTACCAGTTGTTTCATATGCAGACACCTCCATTTCTTTTTTAGCACTCAAACTGGTATTTGTCAATGTCAATGTTTCGGCGCTTGAATTCTTCTATTAATCGCCTCTGCAGCTCTACCTTATTACCAGCTGCCGGTTGATCCAATTTACTCAACTTCTTTTTTAGTTGTTCAACATTAAGTTCTTCAAACTTCATCGTTGTCCTTAATTCGTAATTTCGCTTCTAACACTAATGTTACGAATTTGCTTATTCGTCCTTTTTGCGATGTTTTATTCCCAATAATAAAACAAGGTTCGTTTTAAATTACGATAATTACAACGGTTTAACTTCCTTTTATGTTACTTATATCTTATAGTACTACAGTTTACTTTATTTATAATTAACAAGTCTTATATTTTACTATCAATTCGCGTTGCTTACTTTACGGGGTTTAATCACAAACTGAACTCTCCATTCCAAAGACCTCCGCTATTTATACCAACTTACCATACTCAAATGAAGTTACATATATCTAGCGAATTCAAGAACCTTCTAGTCGCTGTTTGTTGTTACTTATATTTGTAGAATCATCTCGAATGGTGGAGAATTATCTTAACTGAGGCGAATTCATGCTACTGGTTTAGCGAGCTGGTACGTTGTTACAATGCATACTTTCAGGAGCAGCACTAATCGCCTGTTATTTACATAATGTTAGTAGAGTCATTAAGAGCAAGCAAAAGCTTTTATTTATTAAAAAGCTTTAACTATTTTAACAATACGTTTAAATTTCACAGTTTCACAGTTTTTCATCAAAACGACATGGAATTTTTAAGTCAACAGTTTTTGTAATTTCACCTGGCATAAGTCAATTTACGTCCTGTCATCAGAGCAGTGGACGCCATGTGATACATATTTTATTTCATACTTAATTGGAACTTATCTTCTTTACAATCCCCTAAAAAAATACAACTATCTCCAAAAATACGTATTTTTGTTTTAAACTGAAAAAGTGCATTCTTACGGAGCCATCCTTATATTAGTAGCTGTTACCACTGTGCCCTCTTTGATAGACTATCTCACGCCTTAACCTGGTCTTCAAATATCTTTAATGGTGATCCAATGCTTGATATGAATAAAACTTTTAGAATGTTTTTACTTCTTGAATATAACAGACAGTCAGAGAGTTAAGCTCCATGATCTAAAGAGGTTTCTGCGTAGGGGAAATTTATTTCTTTTTTCAATACTCCTTAACCTGCTGAAGATGATGCTTCACAAACATCGAAACGATCGTCCAGCGAATGTGAGTTCGAATCCCACCCGCGGCATTTTACATTTTTTTCACTAACCGGAGAAAATATGATCTCTTAGCCTTAAAGGAAATTACAACTTTAAATATGACAAGTATCTTAAAACAACTAAATCAGAAATATGTCAATTTCCATGCTCAAAAGCGGACACGAAGTATTACATCCTGTGGCGGCAAAAAGACACTCAATAGGGCAAGTGCTCCTATAACGGCACATCCTTCTACCTCACCATGACTCTCCATTGATATGTAAATATAAAATACTAGACCCATTGTATCCATAATACTATTCGTGAAATTTAACGATAATAATATTATGCTAATAACTGTACCTATGGCTGTACAAGTTAATATTGTCATTAACTCTTGTAGCTGTTCTAGTTGCCAGTTAATCTCCACCCATAAAATTACATACATACTTATTATAAGGACATAATTATTAGCTTCTATATTTATTCATTTTAGTCAGCTGCTGGTAGGAATTTGACAACGATTTGCTGTTCAAATCCTCATTATTACTTATCACATCTGTTGCAAATTCTATGTTAATATCATAATAATCATTAGCGCCGGCTACATATGATGATAAATTTAAATGACTTTATAATGACTTTTGTGCATATTAAAAAGTACTAACAGGACTAGACAGCATTCGGTTATGTTCGGCGTATAACGACATGAGATGACATTAGGTAATTTAAGGGAAGTCAAAGAACTGATTAAACTATTGGACAAAACTACCAGTGGTGGGTTGTTAACAAAAATTCAGCAGATAACAAAATATTCGTAAAAATTCCAAAAAAAAAAGGATTATTACGATAACATGTTTGGCTTAACTAACATGTATTTTACACTAACATTGGAAGTCGTCCAAGTTGGTGGGGTGTGTTGCAGGTTGATTGGAGATAATTTAGCGCGCCTAAAGGTATGCAGTCGGTCGACGATGAAAAGCTGCCTCACAACAACTCACCACGAACGTTTGATGATATCGCATTAAAGAACAATCGAAAACAGATTGTATCTCACCACCAACTACCAGCTCAATGTCGAATTGTCGAGAACAGACGGTGCTACAACATGGTCGTTTGCGAAGCTGCTAATATCACTGATTGGGAGTTGAACTCATATAAATATCTGTATGCGGTAAACTGGGAGTGAGTCGCAAATTAGATGGACTTAGATTAGAAAAAACTTATTGTCCTAACTTAAATCCTACTGTACTGAAAATAAAGACAACTCTTGTACTTGGGGTAATTTAGAAGGAGTCTTGTGTTAACAGACTTCAAAATAAATCTGAGCTAAAATGATAATTACAAAATTCGTAATAGCATTTATGATATTCGGTGCGAATAGGAAAACAAACTTCTTCGATTACAGAATTCTAAAAAAAATAATGTTACAAAAAACTACTTGGTTCGAATCCTGCCCTGACCACCTTAAAATTTCTTTCGGCTGCGGTCACCTCGCATAGTGATGGCGACACCATCGAGTATATAGCCATGAAAAACCTTCTAAAACTACCATTCGGAACCGGTGTAAAACTGTAGGTCCCAATCAGTGAGTGAAAACTGGAAAACGCACAGCTCAGTGATTGTTAGAAGCTCTCCCTTGTCCCTTCATGGACTGTAATAGGAAACCATTTTATTTTTTTTTATTTGTCACCAGAGTTTTTATTTCATGGTTAATGGGTTACCCAGGGTAACCCATCGCAATTTTGATTGAAGATCTTACAAAATTAGAACAAATGTCTATCTTGGAAACAGAGCGCTGAATCCAAACATATCTAAATTTTGCGAGTTTTGTTTAGGGATTTCCATAAAGTGGTCCAATTCGTATGGATTTTTTTTAAAAATCGCCAAAATAAGATTTCGGAAACCTTTTGTGCTGGTTCGTCTTCATCCATTCTACTGACATGGCCTACTCAGCGCAATCGTGTTATCTTGATCCGCTTAACTATGTCAATATCGGGATAAAGCTCATACAGTTCATGGTTCATGCGTCGCCGACACTCGCCGTTGTGCACTATAGTATTTCGGAGTAGTTTTCTCTCGAAGACTCCCACAGATGTTTCATCTGCTTGCGATAAGGATCAGGATTCGGCGTCATAAAGGAACACAGGTTGCATGAGAGTCTGGAATATCTGGATCTATTCGCAAGCACAATTCTCGCAAGCACAATTCTCCGATTGATCTCACGGCTGACGTTGTTAGTTTTGTTTACGGCAGATCCGAGGTGCGATACATATATAAATTCGTCAACTACCTCGAAATTATAACGGTTATCAACGTTCACGCTTTGGTCGAATCGCGAGGAAGCCCTGCTCGTTGAAACCACTAATTTTGTCTTGTCCTCATTTACCGTTAGACCCACTCTCGCCGACTGCTTCTCAATTCTCGAAAACAGCGCAGTAACTTCTGTAATTGTGTGCCCAATGATCCTACATAATCAACATACTCGAGCAGCATGTGACTTTTGCTGCTGCGGTTTTTATTCAAGTTGATAGCGGCCTTTCCCTTAGTGATCTCCATTAAGATGTTAAAGAGATCGCACAATAGAGTGCCGCCTTGCCTGAGGCATCGCTTGGTTTCGAAAGATTCGGTAAGATCCTTACCTACTTTCACTGCGGATTTGGTGTTCGTCAAGGTCATCCTGCAAAGGCGTATGACTTTTTCAGGAATACCAAGCTCAGACATTGCCTCGTAGGGTTTCTCCCGAATCGGGCTATCGAAGGCCGCTTTATAATCGACAAATAAAATCTCTCCGTTTTAGAGATATTGGCATAGGGGTTTTTTGGCGATTTTTGATTGACGAAATTTTAGTTTTAGCGATTTTATTAAAAAAAAAAAGTGATCCTGTATTCAAGACATGCATAGATTAAAGGTACAGAATTCGCACCGTTTCAGAGTTATAGTCAATTCTTTATTTTAACGATTTTCTTATGTTGGCGATTTAAAAAAACCCTAGGAGCCACCAAAAATTGAATTTAATTTCGATTAGCCGCGCAGTATCCCGAAAGAGAAATTTTTTCTAAATTTTTCACATTTGTGCTCAAAAACGGGAATGGGTTACCCTGGGTAACCCATTACTCATCGCCGTTGGTAATGACTATATGCCTCTTAGGCATTTCCCATGTGTATTGGATAATCGCGATGGGTAATTTCCCTTCATCGTGGGTAGCTACCCATTATTTCCCCATACCCTCTGGGGGTATTATTTAATTCTTTAATTCAAGTGGAGTCGACAGGTTACGGGCTTAAGTTTTTTTTCTAAAATTTTGCTTGTGTATTCTATTTGACCTGAAGCTTTCACTATATACCCCCGGCCTAATGTCCATTCTATGTAAATCATTCCAGGGCAAGTAAAATCTTCAAATTTTAAAATATCAAAGGTGCAATTAACCCACTCTGAGCCACGGTTCGAGTTTTCGAACAGGTATTTTAAACTCAATTTTTGATGTGTTAACATCTATAGCGGCGTATAGGGACTAAATGTATCAAAGTCAACACATGCAAACAACACACAGACAGGTTTCTGCTGCTGCTAAAACCAGATGTTCTGCGACTGCGAAAGAGAATAATGACGTGTTAAACAAAAATGAGGCGACCAAGAGAGCAATGAAAGAGTGGTGTGGCAGGGGTGAGGCAAACGAAATTGTGTCTATAGCGTTTGTAGTAACATAATAATGTATGTATGTTCATGTGTCTGTTGCTGTTGTTGAACGGAGATATAAAGCATAGCCACGCAAAATTTCATTTGCAAGCTTACGCAGTCGACATTATGGTGACACACTAATACGTCAGCTACTTCGTACAAAGTATGTGTGATGTTGTGTGTTTGGCTGTTTCGTTGCTGTTGATATGGCAAACATGTGGTTATGTGACACACGTATACGTCAGCTACTTCGGACAAAGTGTGTGTGATGTTGTGTGTTTGGTTGTTTCGTTGTTGTTGCTATGGCCAAACAAAGCGAGTCATTTGATGTTCAGCATTGCCCGGTGTATACAAAAAAACTATTATTTTTTATTTTCCAGTGTAACATTTACTAATGTGTTCATAGAAATCGAACAGGTACCGTGTAGCAAAAAGGTGTTTACACATCATCCGTGAGTTCGAACACTCATTGATTTTTTTCTATGACGATGAAACATACTGAGGCAGTGCTATACGAAATGTTGTCGGATTTCAAAAAATAATTATATTGCTCACCTTCTCTCCTCTCCCTTTTATGGGCTAAGGGCGTGTTGAAAAAAGCCTTATATATGGCCAAATTTCTGAAAGAAAAATAAGACACATTATAAAAATTTATATATATTATTTTGGAAGAAATAGCTACAAGTTGAAATACCAGATGCCTTCGGTCGGGGGAAAAAATTTGGGATCATTCAATGATAGTTTTCTCCCGATGTCGGAGAAACTATATGAGCTATCGATATTCAGACGACGGATTTGAGTTCACCCGGCCCTAATTACTATAGGAAAGTAATTTTCAATAAAAACTTGGAAGTTTTTTTGCAACGCTGTTAAAAATGGGTTAATACATGTTGTAGTGAATGAAATAAATTACATAAATGGTAACCGGATTTTGCTCGAAACCTCTCATTATTACTTTAGTCACAAAGCAACTACGGTATAGAGAAGAAATTTTACTCTTTGAGTGGAATGCCAACAAAGAAAATGAGTGAAGCGTGTCGTTTCTCTGCTCGCTCTCTTACTCCCTTCGTTGAATATTTCAATACACGAGCAGTTTTCTGATGATGTTATTCTATCTATCTATAGAAATTCCAACCACATTTAAATAAAATTACATAAAGTACGTAAAAAGTATGAAATAATCAAGTTATGACACGGAAGAGAAATGCGTTTGAGTGAATCGCGTCGACTTTTTTGGTTCTCTTCTACTGGCGTTGCCAAATTGCGGTAGTTTTTTCTTCCCTTGTACATCCTTTTTGTTTTAGTTCGTTCAATTAAAATTTAAATTGAAGAGCGTGCACGTAGAAAAATCTGCAGTTTTTTGTTGTTTGGATGGAAATATAATATGTGTTTGAGGCTTGTCGCAAATATAATATACCCATTGTATTTGCTATTCCATATCATATGTTTGAGACACAATGATTAAAATGTTATAACATATGTGTTTGCGACCCAAATATATTTATGTTTGTAGTGTAAATACAGCCACGATTGTTGCACTGTTTATGCTCTCTCAAGGGCAAGAGAATAAAGTCTTCTAAGTCTGTATTTGTATTTTTGTATTATTCTCTCAATTAGTGAGATCACTATTACACGATGAATTTATCCCTGCCAGAAAAATCGTGAATTTTTCGTTCGATAGGCAAGAGGTGTACATAAGTAAGGGGGCATTTCATGACATTTTTTCCTCCTGTCTCACTTCTCTACACCTCTTGCCTAACGAACGTAAAATTCACGAATTTTCTTGCATAAATATTCATAAATATTCCTGAATGTGCGTCCAAATTGCAGATGAAGTCAGTGTTTCTTATTTTGGCTGTTGTATTGCGTTTTAATTTCATGTGCTCAGTCGTCAATGCTTCACCGGACAGAGGATATCAAGGGCTCTTGATCAGTGAAAAAAGATTAAATAAATGATCGGGCGCTTAAATGGTTTGTGATGTTTCTTTGGTTTTTGTGTGTGTTTCATGTATGTTGTTGAAAGAAAGAAAGAAACTGGAATGGGTAACAACGTGAATCCCTTTTTCTGCCCGAACTTCTACTGAACAAATCGGAATGGCGGGCCATTTGTGGAATAGAATAAAAATAAAACAAGTAATTAATACACGCTTGTCTTGCATGAACTAGAGGTGTATATATGTAAGTATATTGTTTGTGTACCAACGCATAGTTGAAACCTTCTGAAAAAAAACGAGAGACACAACAAAGGAAAGAGAATTAAAAGAGCAGAAGATTCTCATTTCATGAAAAAAGTAATGCCTTCAGCAAGTAAATGTAAAAAGGGAAATTTTAAATATTTTACTTTTTTGTATTAATTTTTTTATTTTAATTGTAATAAATAAAGAAAGAATAATTCGTTTCTAAATATTATTATGTTTGGAGGAAAATACGCATATGTTTCCACGTAAGTATATGGAGGTTTGGGGGAAACACGCGAATGCTTCCACATAAGTACATGGATGTTTGGGATGATGCACTCATATGTCTCCACGTAAAAGCATACATATTTGTCAGTGAGCATGCTAGTGTTTGGCACTAGCAAACATATAAATGTTTGATGTGTGTTCCAAACATATACGTGGATCCTGCAGAATATGTTTGGGAGAATATGTTACAGAGGCCGTTTTTTTGGCGATAGGAACTTCAGTAAGATAGTTAATTAAATCAATTAAAAAATTGCTAATGCAGCGAATGAAATATCATTTAATGTTTTTAAGTCAGTAAAGGAAATAGTTTATTATAACTTCCACTATTTGTTATTATTTTTTTTAAATATTCCATAGATTTAATTTCTTTTAAATTAGAGCTAACACTACAAGTTGCAATTTCAATACCAAATTTTATCAATTTGTTTACCGGCGCAAAATCAGCAAAAAAAATTAATTGGTCCAAAAAGTTTTTGTAATTGAATACGATTTGCCTTTTTTTGTGCACAATCATCCAATAATCTTTTACCGGCTGTCAAAAATCTAAGACGTGCCTTTTTTTTGGGGGGAAGAAAGAGTAAGCGGCAACTGAAGGTTGAAGGTTGCTCTGACCATTGCCTACAGTTTGTGGATATATTACTATGACATTATTATTCCCTCACCCATTGGGATTTTTACATCAGTTTGAGAAGTCCTCGTAAATTTTCTATTTCGGTATGCGAATTTGTAAAAAAATATGTTTTTTCCCATGTAATATTCGCTATTGTAATATTGATGTTTGTTGCAGTTTGAATTTCCAATGTGACAAAACGTCGATATGGTTGAATCCAAAAATAGTATGGTATGTGCACTTGGTGCATTCGGTGCAGAGTGCACAAATTTAAATTTTGCATAAAAAAGACGAGATATTTCAAATATGAGGACAAATTTTATGTGCAAAGGAACGGTATGCCTATGGGATCACCAGCTTCACCAGTGATAGCTGACATAATGGTGGATGAGCTGCTTGACGAAACTTTGACGAGGTTGGAAGTGAAGCTCAAAATCTTGACAAAGTCTGGTAACGACTTATTTGTTATGATAAAGAGGAATGAAGTAGATGACACACTTAAGGCCCTTATTACATGCAACGGACAACAAAATATCATGATAGAAGGCGAAAAAGACAACAGATTACCATACCTGGACTCGGTCGTAATTCGACAAGGCAACCAGTTCAAACTTGATTGGTACCAGGAGATCACAGCGTTTGGAAGATTAATTAACCTCAATTCTAAGCATCCTAGAAGAATTATTATCAACACGGCGACAAATTTCGTGAATAGAGTTCTGAAGATCAGCGACAAGGAGTTTAATATGGCGAATAAAAGGAGAATAAACTGGCCAGAACTATAACTGGCCTACTGGATCGGAATAGACATACAGGGCAATTTATACACGCTGAAAAATATCGGCCGCACTAATATATTCTCCCAAACATATTCTGCAGGAACCACGCATATGTTTGGAAGACACTTCAAACATTCATATGTTTGCAAGTCCCAAAATCACTTGTATTTAAATGTAAACAGTATCATGTTTATTGGCAAACATGTATACTTTAACGTGGAAACATGTGTTTTTCATCCCAAATATCCATATACTTACGTGGAAACATATGCGTATTTCCTACCAAACATAATAATATTTCGAAACGAATTATTCTTTGATTTCAATATATATATTATTTATTATAATTAATTTTATCAATATTAATCCACATTTATAAATAAATAATACAAACAATTAATCTTTTTTGTCTCGCACGTTTTTTGTTTTCAGAAGGTTTCAGCTATGTGTTGGTTATCACTATGCGTTGGTTCACAACCAATATACAAATCTATTCATGCAAGCCAAGCGTGGATTAATTACTAGTGTTTTTTTATTGTACTTATTTCAGAAATCGTCCCGATTTTCTCAGTTAAGGCTCGGACATACAAAGGGCCTCACGTTGTTGCCCTTTCCAGTTTGTTTCTTCAAAATCCTTTCTCACTTACATATGTACGAAACCCAGACACAAAAACCAAAGCAATATCACAAACCATTTAACCGTCCAGCCTTCGTTTCTTCGTTTTTCGCTGATCAAGTGCTTTTGATGTCCTCTGTCCGATGAACCATTGATGACTGAATACATGAAACTAAAACGCAATACATCAGCCAAAATAAGAAACACTGATTTCATCAGCAATTTGCATGCACATACAGGAATATTTACGAATCACTGGCTGACAGAATAATTCAAAAATACCGTTACACACTTACAAGATAGACTTTCTCGTTGTTCCTCTTTCATTCTCTTGCAGTGCAAGAAACACAACTGTATCTGCATCACAAACACAGACTTATTTGAGTTGCAAACACAGATATTATAACATATTAATCATTGTGTCTCAAACATGTAATATTGAATAGCAAACACAATGTGTTTGGACACAAATATATTATATTTGCGACAAGCTCCAAACACACGGTATATTTGGATCCAAACAACACCAAAAATACAGATTTTTCAGTGTCAGCCAGACGAAACCCCGCCGAAAATGTGCAAATCAATGACTTATATTCCCGGTTATTCCGAGAGACTAAAGCTCTCTAATATCTTTGACAAAGAGCCATATACCACGATACCCTGCGCAGGCTATTTAGCCATACAAAGTCCAATGTGACGAAGAACGATGTCTTATATTGTATATCGGATAAAATGTAATGGGGACAATACTGACGTATGCCATCGTTGCACCACTATGACGAAATTGAAGACACGACTTTCTTCCCACAAATCAGATTTAAGGGCCACCTATAATCCTATGGAACAGAAAACAACGTTAACAGCCCACTGTACTACGGCGGGTCGTCATCCTAGCTTTGACGATGTTGAAATTTTAGCCGAGGAGATTAATTTCTCACGACGATTTGCTCTCGAAATGCTGCACGTAATTGACGTTCCCTCAGAGCAAAGACTCAATTACAAGACCTACATGGACCGCTCCGCTCAAATCTATAGAACCACAATAATCAAACACAGGAAAATCAAACTTAAGTTGAGGAAAGCTTGCTCACTTTGTACGAGTAATTTGTTTTTCTGCTGAGGCCATTCCCTTTAACTCGTACACGAATTTGTATATCTGTATATTTCATTTTTTTTACTATTTCGATACTCTCGTAGACCCACTTTTCGTCATAACATCGAGCTGCGCATACAGGTTCATGTCGAGTGACAATCGAATCTATCACAATTTGAACCGGAAATTTCCATGGAAAACCCGGAAAATCAGGAAAAATCATTTGAAAATTTGCTACCAATTTCATTAGTGATAAATCCGTTTCAAGAAAAATGCAGATTTTTCGAATTTTCCGAAAAAAATTTACGGAACTTTCCGACTTTTCCGGAAAATTTCCCGGTAAACAAGTTTTCTAAATAATGCAGGATCAAGTTCCCCATGAAGTGGCATCATTACTTTCTCTCCGGAAATGGTGACAACTTCCAGAAAAAATCGAGGAAAATTCATGTAAAATACTTTTCCGGAGTTTTTCCGACCCAGGAAACGTTTAAGCGTTTTGTAACCTGACACAAAGTTGTGGAGCGAAATGAGTTACATAAAGTTCCTGTTGTGGAAAACTCCATTGAAAACCCGGAAAAGCGAGAAAATCATCGGAAAAATTTTTATCATATACTTAGTGATAAATCTGTTTCAGGAAAAATGCAGTATTTCCAATTTTTCTTGAAAAATGTTACAAAAATTTCCAGAATTTTCCGACTTTTTCGAAAAATTTTCCGACAAAAAATTTATGAGTAATCCAACTGCCATCAATACTTTCTCTTCAACATTCATGAAAACTTGCATGAAAAATCGAGGAAAATTCATGTAAATTTTTAAAAAAAAAATCATGTAAAAAATGTAATGTAATCATGTCTGTGGAAAACATGGAAAATAGGGAAATTCATGTTATATGGGATCAAGTTGGAATACAGCTAAAAAGCGCTGTTTAAAACATAATTTGAAATTCAGAAAAGCGTTGCAGTACTTCAACGAATTGATACTCGAAAAATTTTTGCATTCGGATCGGCACCAAACATAACTTCAAATGTCGGTAATGATGAGCTGAACAAAAACTTCCAGGCAACCACGATGCTGACTCCAATAAATCAGGCTCAGTTTGTCTTCAGAAGTCATGCAGAAAACGTGTACAAAATGTGTAGAAAATTTGTGGAAAAAAAGCATTATTTCGTCATTACATCTGGAGGCAATCTGAGCCAATTTTCTTGCGCAACTATAGGAATTTTTTTAAGTCATTTTAAGTCATGTTTGGTGCCGATCCAAACCCCAAAAATTTTCCAATCATCTCATCGTAACTGCCTTCAAAATTTTAAATTTTTCGGAACCTTGGTAAACCGTAGTTCGAGTTATAGAGACTGTTCGGATTGTGTTCGAAATACGGTTAGTCACTTTGAAACTCCCGACTCTTACTGACGCAAATAAATTTCACTGCGAATATTCAAAAATTCACTCAAAAATAAAATTGTTTTACAACATCTCCATGCAGCACGTAATAATAATTTAGTTAACGAGAATAATGTGAAAAAGACAGAAAATAAAATAAGTAAAAACTAAGTTTTCAAACAAAACTGAGGCCAAGCCGCATGAAATCGTAGAAAATGAATTGTTCTTCACACACAGAGATTTACTCACATTTTATTCGCTGACAATCACCGATATCTTTCAGTATGATCAATTTTTTGTATATAGAACCCTGAGGATGGATTAGCGATGCTAACCGAAATATTCGCTGACAATCACCGACATATTTCAGTATGATCAATTTTTAGTATATAGAACCCTGAGGATGGATTAGCGATGCTAACCGAAATATTGGGAATATTTAAGAAATCTTGAAAAAACAGTCGAACTTGCTGGTATTTTAATTTTATGACCTCAAACCAATAATAATAATTTCTGTTTGTTTTGTATTTTTTAACGTGATGCTAATGCGGAGAGACATTCTCACTTTATGGTTCGTTTAGAGGAAAATACTGTAGCAGTATATTTAATAACAATTTCCTAGTACTATTCTCCAGGCTTGTAATATATTTTAAAACAACTAATACTTTATCGCTTTGGGCAGTTCCATAAACCCCTTAAAATTTCGGGTTTTGCTTGTAAAGGGTTTTTCAACAGAGACGCTACAAAAGTAAATCGATAGGGACAGCAAAGGACGCCATATTTGTTCCCGCTCTTTTGACATTTCTGTTCAGTAAGGTTTGCCATTTCATCATGGAAAGATATACGAGCCAACAACGAGTCGAAATTATTAAAATTTACTACCGAAATTTGGAGTCAGTGGCCTCAACTTTAAGAGGCCAACGTACTTCTTCCGTGGTGATCAACACCGGCACATTACTGCTAATGCGAATCGCTACCGTCCAATTAAATAATATGGACTTGGAGGACATGTGGTTCCTACAGGACGGCGCACAGTGGGATTTCTTCATACAAGCCGTGGCAAAAATTAGAAGGAATCGAGCTAGGGCTTTGAAATTTCGCACACATCTCTCATATTGCTAAATTAGAAAAAAACAAGTTTTTGTTTCAATCCGCCCACAACCACGCCTACCTCCCATATAACGTAAAATAAAAAATCGTTGTATTTTCCTCATTTTCACATCTAAGTCAATAAAAATTGCTGCCCATATACAAATTTTCATTTTTAAAAATTTTCGAAAACACAGATATAATTCTTTGTAGTTTGTGATAGATGTAAATCAGCACTTACATCTATATAAATAACTAAAGCCTAATATGTTAGCTGAATATTTGCAAACAAAATTCGGGGGCCATAGTTTACCTTTTTTTTAAATTAACCAATCATTCCAACTAAAAGTCAAATTTGTACTATAAAATTATCGAAATTTATTAATTTTTCAGCATTTCTCAGTGCATACTTTTAGGGATATGATATACAGCTGTAAAAATACTTTAACTAACGTTTCTATTATCGACAGCATTAAAACACATATGCCTAAAAGAATACACCTTTTTTTTGAAATTAACCAATCATTCCAACTAAAAGTCAAATTTGTACTATAAAATTATCGAAATTAATTAATTTTTCAGCATTTCTCAGTGCATACTTTTAGAGATATGATATACAGCTGTCAAAAAAACTTTAACTAACGTTTCGATTATCGACAGCATTAAAACACATATGCCTTAAAGTATACACCATTTTATATGGTGTTTTCATCCATTTTTGTAATGAAATTTCGTGGCACTTTTTTTTACAAAATTTATAACTTTGTTCAACAGTATAAAATATTATGGGAATTTTATTTATGAAATCAAAAGAATGCACTACCACCTTTCCCATTTTAGCAACCAGACCACAACGATCGATAACGACCACCTTTCTTAAGTCCAAGAAAAACTAAAAACACTTAGTTTTTTGAGTGTCTCCATAAAAGCATGAATATATTTTAATCTGTTATTGTTATTCAATTATTTTTACTTAAAACTTAATGTAGAAATACCATATTTTTCAAATATACATATTCCAAATCGATTCGACAAAAAGAAGTTATGTTTCCAGCCCATTGAAATGCAGGAAAATCTGAGGCAGGTTACTGCAGAGTTTACAAAAACAAAATTTTTTGAAAAAACTAATGATTTACTTCTCTTAATTAAACAATTCTCTACAAAACTGCATCATTACATTTTTGATATTTGACACTCGAAAAGGGGTATTTTTGCCGGCAAAATACCTCTGTGCGGCGCCACAAGCCACACAGCGAATGCCACAATCAATTTATTGGAAACCAAGTTTGGTGAACGTGTTATCTCACGAAATGGCCCAGTCGATTGGCCGCCTCGGTCGTGCGATTTGACGCCGTTATATTATTTCCTGTGGGGCTACGTCAAGTCTATGGTCTATGCCAACAAGCCACCGACGATTGATGAACTTCGTATGAATATCGAACGTGCAATTGCAGCAAAATCGGCCGATTTATGCTTGAAACCGTCGAAAATTAGGTTCAGCATCTGGACTTCTGCAAGCGTGCCCGTGGTGGCCATGCAAAAGAAATCGAGTTCCATACATAATGGCATCGAACGTACTTCACAGGAATAAGGGATTTCATTGGTATCTAAAACCGGTTTTGTTTTATTTAAAAAAACTTTTATAGCGCTCTTATTGAAAAACCTGTCAATACCGAAAACCTGGGTTTTTGTCACTTATATTACTATTATTCTCGTCCTTATACGTAGGTGTTTCGCCTTTAAAATATTCTTAACTTAAGTTTAAATTCAAGACAAAATTTATTTTGTAATCAAGTTTGTTTGTGTCTACCTCTGCCGTTTTAAGACCTTGTGCCGAATTAATATTTGCCAGAATCTACAAAAACAAAGGACCTACCCAGAGTATCCTCAACACTACTACCAACAACAACTTGCAGTAAGACACCACTCCAATTACTAGCACTGAAGCTGTTGAACGCACTTGCTGACATTTTCAGTGCAGTCTGTATTTTTTTTTTTGTTGCTAAATTTCTGCAGTTAACATACAACCCAAGCGTACATACGTGAACACTTTAAGTCAGAAAGAAATTTTCTAGTTCAGTTTCATTTCTACGAGGTGAATGCAAAAAGTCCAGTTCAGATATGAAATGTGGAATGGTACAGGCTTTATCATTTTGCTTTGCTGTCTCATGTAATTAACAACAGACTACAGAATTTTTATAAAGAATATTTAAGTCATAGTTATGTTCTATATATATTCTTGTGGGATTTGTTAATATGCTCGTGATGACGCATTCAGGGTCTCGGAAATATGTAAAATCTGGCAGTAAAAATGATTACAATTGAAGATGATTACACTGAGCAACCAATTATGTAATTAACAGCAGGCCACATATTTCTTATAGAGAATGTTTTAGCCATACATATATGTGTTTTATATGAGCTACTCAGGAGCCAATTGGTCTAATTCAATAAGGCAGAAAGTTGTAAAGAAATTATTTCTGTCTTCTTATCATACAAATTTTATATGAAACATAATAACTAGTTAATGATTACTCCTCCATTGTGATGATAATAAATGAGGCTGGAGGCAATACCTATCGAAGCCGCAAACCTCTACATATAAAATACTTTAAAAACAGACTTGCCAGCAGTCAAGCAAATTCAACATAGTTAAAAGCATTTCCTCATTTCAATACAATTGGCATCTGATTCCACAACCTGCATTTGAATTGCCTGATCAAATGCAAATTCCTAATTTGTGAACTGCCATTGCGATCAATGGTAATTCTTTTGGATTATCATTAGAAAAAGTAATGCAAATTAAAATCCAATGCAAGCTAGAAAGCACTAAAAAGTATCTGATGTGCCAGTGATTTTCAAAAAAATAAAAGCCTGTTTTAATTTAAGTACATAAACCAACATTTAGATTTTACTAATTTTCCATTTGAAAAGACAAACTGCGCATGCGTACCAAAGGAAAATGTTCAAATGGAAACGTTAATTTAAAATTTTGATTCTTTTAAGATCTATTGATTTTTTGTGATTAAATAATTCGTACAAATTTCTGAGTGTGAAATTTATGTATCTGGCCTAGGCCAGATAGCCTATAGTGTTGCCCGTTGCATTTCAAACATTCATATGTTATGAAAGCCAAGCGCGGTTTAAATACTTGTATTTTTTCACTCAGTTTCACAAATGGTCGGCTGCTCTTTTCAGTTTATTTCCTCAAAATCGTTTCTCATTTTGGTAGCACACATATGTATATTCGAAAGGCATACACAAAAACCAAACCACTTTCGGGAACAGAGAACACTTCTTCGGATATAATTTAAAGGACTTCTGTTGGAGGGAAAAACATGAAAAGTCATTCCACGAACTGAAGGAATATTTATGCACGGCTCCTTTGCTTACATACACTGTTGCTGGCAAAAAATTCTAGGTAGATACTAACGAGAGCGTTACGGAATAGGTGGTGTGCTCTCGCAAGTAATCAGTAGCCACAGAGAAGTTATTGGATACTACAGCCGAATACTCCCAAAGCCAGAGAGAAATTACTGTGTTACAAGACGAGAGCTACTGGCAGTCATAGGGTGTGTCAAACACAGCTACAAGTATCTGTACGCCCAGTCTTTTCTGCTATGAACCGAACATGTAGCTCTAAGGTGACTACTGTAATTTAAGTAACTCGAAGGCCAACTTGCTCGTTGGATTGAATGATTGCAGAGCTAGAACTTTAGCATTGAGCACAGAAAGGGGGAGAAACACGGTAACGTTTATGCTCTGTCACGTCGCCCATGCAAGCTGGAATGAAAACACTGCTTAAAAGCTTAGGTGAATGAAAGCATCATTGACATCCGTTTGCTTCGACTGGAATAGAACAAAGAATGTGTCAGTGTCTCAACGAAGCGACCCTACACTATCAAAAAAGAAGAAGATAAAAGACCAACCTGCAATGACATCACCTCAGAGACCCCACTAATGGAAGCATATTGGGCCCTGTGGAAGAGCCTAAAATTATTGAAAGTGAGGATGGTAAACTAGTCAAATACCTGAATGTGGTATCTTCCTCTAACGGTCCGATTGGTGGACATCTGGCTACAACCAAGCATAGAGTAATGTCATATAGAGCTGTCATTCTTCTCATCTCACATTTTCTTTCACACTATTCATGGTGCGGTCGGTGCGATAGAGAGATATCTGACGTAAATTGACTTACACCAGATGGAATTAAAAAACTGTTGATCTCGTTTTGGTGAAAAACTATGAAATTTAATCATATTTTTGACTTTTGTGTTATATTTTATTGTTACCACATGTTTGTGGTGTATTTACATAAAGATTTAACCGCACACAACGAAATGGCTATGCTGATTTATTGTTGGATGGTTTGGGACATTGCCTCTATCTGGTATTATTAAAGCAATACTGTCCAACATCCAATCATTACTCTACGTAACCATAGAAATGCTAAAGCAAGGGTTCTACTGGGTAGGTTGTCAACCCAAGAGGCCAACGAGAAGACGCCTTGTTCAGATCCAGAAATACAACTCTGGAGCACCCTTTCAGCGTATAGCTGTGGATGCGGCTGTTGAATTTCTAGTCAGCAGCTCAGAAAATCAGTACGTCTTAGTCGTTATGGATTACTTTAATAACTGGCCTAAAATACACGCTGTTCCAAATCAGGAAGCAAAAGCTATAACTAAAATGTTCGTGGAAAACTGGATATGCCGTTTGGTTGTCCCCGCAGAACTTCATTCAGATCCGAGTAGAAATTTTGAATCTATCATGTTTAAGGGAATGTGTGAGTCATATGAGATGCGTAAAACCAGGACAACCCCTTTGCATTTTCAGTCTGATGGCATGGTTGAAAGATTAAACCGAAATCTGGAAGAATGCGTGCGAAAAGTGGTAAGAGCAGCTCAATTAGATTGCGATGACCTCATACTCATTATAGGAAAGACTAAAGCCAATTGTTTAAATCCTGATTGGACCATATCAATGTGGTTTTAGACCAGGTAAGTCCACAACTGACCAAGTATTCACTCCACGCCAAATCCTGGAAAAGACCAATGATGTGCACATCGATACGTATTTTGTGACATATTTGCGTCGATTACAAAGCTGCTGCCGATAGCCCCATATGGGGAAAATTGTACTAAGCTATATCTGTACTTGGGACTCCGGCAAAACTGATCTGTCTCTGTATAATGACGCTGACCAACACCACATCAGCAGTGAAGGTGGGTAAAGACCTCACTGAACCATTCCGTACCAAGCGAGGATTTAGACAAGGCGGCACACTTTCGTGCAATCTCTTCAACATCTCAGTGGAGATAATAATGAGAAAGGCTGCAGTAAATGCGAACAAGACCATTAACACGAAAAGCCATATGTTAATGCAGTGTTTTCAGGAATCGGAAAGGAATCAGCGAAGGTGGGTCTTTCTGTTAATGAGGGCAAGACAACATTTATGGTGTTAACGACTAGAGAAACCTCTCGACTTGGTCCGCACTTGAACGTCGAAAACCGCTTTAATTTTGAAGTGGTAGATGAATTCTGTCTGGTGGCCGTCTGTGGTGTAATGGTTAGTGTGCGCGGCTCTTGTACATGAGGTCCTGGGTTCGAACCCTGCTCTAACCACCTTAAAAATTTCTTTCGGCGGCGGTCACCTCGCATAGTGACGGCGACACTATCGAGTATATAGCCATGAAAAAAGCTTCTCAAAATACCGTTCGGAATCGGTGTAAAACTGTAGGTCCCAATCAGTGAGTGAAAACTGGAAAGCGCACAGCTCAGTGATTGTGAGAAGTTCTCCCCTGTCCCTTCATGGGATGTAATGGGAAACCATTTATTTATTTAGATGAATTTGTCTACCTTGGATCCGCCGTGAATAAGGACAACAACGTCAGCCTGGAGATAAATAGGAGAATTGGGCTTGCAAATAGATGCTATTTTGGGCTCAGCATGCAGTGTAGGAATAAAGCCCTCTCTCGTCGGATAAAAGTCCAGCTACACCAGACTCTTATTTTACATGCCTTGACGTATGGCACCGAAACTTGGGTCATATCGCAAGCGTATGAAAAATACCTTGGAATATTCTAGAGAAAAATTCTCTGTAAAATAAATGGTCCTGTTAAAAAAAACTGCGAGTACCGACAACGTTGGAACCAAGAGCTATATAATTTATATTCTGACGTGGACATAGCTAGGCGAATCAAATTAAGTCAATAGAGGACGATCAAGACTCCTATGGAAAGACCAAGCAAGAGGACCCCTCCATATCCTTGGAGTTACCAACTGGCGAGAATCTGCGATAGATAGAACATTTTGAAATTTGTTTGTTTAATTAATATGTGTACGAAATCTGACCTCATGACGTTATAAGATATTCAATAAAATTAAAGAACTCATACCAAAGTACAGTTCAGCCACCTATTACTCCACCCCTCGAACATCCCCTGGAGTAATTTCCTCAGGTATTCTTCCAGAGTTCGGGTGGATCAAGCGACATATCATGACGAGCATAAACAGAAAAATATATTTTAAAAATTTTTTTAGAGTATTTGTTTTTGTTTTCAATCAACTTTTTTGTTTAATTCAACATGAAAACACTATCACAATAAATATAATTAAAATCTAGTTCCCGAACTATAATGCGAAATACTCGGAAAAATTTGAAAATGTACTTGATCTCAAGTCTTCAAAATGCTGCTGTGAAAAAATGTTCTGCCAAAAGTTTGGAAATATATTTTTCTAATTCTATCATGAGCAACATATTGACCAAAAAATACATTTTTTTTACCCAAATACACAAAGAATCGAAACTTCAACGGCCGGTAGTTGACAATAAATTCCCTCGTATGATAAAGATTAACGTTCCAGTATACAGGTCTTCAATATTCAATTTCTAGAGTGGGCATTCGGTGATGGAATGCCATATATTTGAATTGGTTGGCTAAAATTATAAACAACCATATCGCTTCATTTAAAGTTTTTGAAACTCTTTGGTTTTGAGCAATAAAAAGAGCTTAGCCTTCAATTCCAAACTGTGAAAACTATCGGTTGACCAATAATTTTCGAATATTTGAAATTGATTACAAATTCAATTCTAATTTAGTCTTGAAATTACTATTTCGTTTGACACAAAATGTATCTACATATAATTTCCTGCTTTCACAAAGAATTTGAATATTCCTAAAACGTTGTAAACTGAAATGAATAATTATAGTGTATGTAGATACGTAGTTTCACACGCATGTGTGCACACGTTACTAAGTATAATTATACATCAACCCAATACTGCGTACTATGAAAGGCCTTGTCAATTTGGGAGGCAAATCTATAATCATTACAAGACTTATTACACCGCCACCTTCAATTATCAGGAAATGGTGATGCTTCATTATGTCATAAGACAGTGGTGCCGGCACTAGCACTCGAACAACACATAACATTATCCTTGGTAAATGTGTACACAGTTGTACAAGTATATCCTTGCATATGCATGTATATACATACGATACGTGTACAACACACAACTACATTCATACAGTCAACCCTTTTATAACAAAATGAAGAGAAGAAATCTAACAAGTTCTTTGCAAATAAGAAATTTGAACAAAAGGTGATTTTTACGAAGGATTTTTTTTTGTTAAATGCAACGTAAGTATTGAAAGCAGAAGCAAAAAAGACAAATAGATAGAGGTTCTCATTATAGATGTCGTTAGCAGTGCATTGGTGTAAAAATAAAAATTTCCTAATTCAAGCAGATTGAAATATAAATCGTTTATAAAAATTTAAAATTCGAAATTGTTGTCAATTTGAAAATTAAATGAAAAAGGCGCCATATTTTCCCTATATTACCAGCAAATCTTAAATTGTATTACATAACGCAGACTAAAGTTCGGATGTATTTTTAGTTGTGTAAGTAAAGTAAAGGACATGGAACTGACCGTGGAGGTGGAAAGTTTGTGATAACTTCTCATTTGGGAGAATGATTCCTTCATAGCGCACCCCAAGTAGCTCACTACTTCCTAGAATTATGTCCCGGGCTTATCGGAACCGTTAGCTAGAAAGATTGACACGTCAGATCTAATGAGAAGCCTCATTGGATTTGCGATCACTGATGCGTTTCAGGTTAAATAGGCGACGCTGCCACTATAGCTCTTCGAAAAAGCGAAAATATTCTTTTGTCCTTTCAAGGCGGATGAGCCAACGCTACTGGCCAACGGCAGATCAAAAATAAAGAAATAACAAATCCCATGACGTGTCAGGGGACGCCCGGTTGGGACGAACTTCCTTTTGCTATATATTATAGTTAGCTCCAACACGCCGTAGGCGCCCGTTGAAAAATACGGTAATTTAAATGGATCTTTAAGAAAAGATACTTTTGTAAAATGATAAACATTTTTAAGAAACAATTTATTTTATAGAATGTACTTTTTTTTAAAAAAAAAGTATGCTTTTAAGTCCTTTTTCGTAACAATAAATATTATATTTTCCAGAAAAGGTCATTTCTTAAAGAGAGATACTTCTTTTATTAAAAGCCAATGTTTTTTAAGAAAAGGTACTATTTTTTTCTGTAAGAAAAAGCCATAAGAGTATGATTTTTTTTAGAAAGCGGTACTTTTTTACGAACAGGTACTTTTTAAAGAAGTGGTACTCTTTTTAGGAAATGGTTATTTTTTAAGAAAATTTACATATTGTCAGAAAGGCTTAACTTATCTCTCAAGAAAAGAAACGAAAAGGTATTATTTTATTTTTAAGAAAAGGTACTTTTAGGCAAGAAAGTACGCTTTTGTAAGAAAAGGTATTTTTTAGAGGGAAGGTATTTTTCTGAAGACAATGTTTTTTTGTTTAAGAAATGTGATTTTTTTTAGAATTGGTCCTTTTTCAACAATGGGAACATTTTTAAGAGTAGGTACTTATCTCGAGAAAAGTAATTTTATTTCACAAAAAATTTACTTTTAAACAAAAGGAAATTTGTTGTAAGAAAATTTAATTTTTTTAGGAAAGGTACTTATTTAAAAAAACTTACTTTGTTTAAGAAAATGTACTTTTTGTGGGAAAATTTACTTTTTTAAACAAATGTACTTCTTTAAGATAAGGTATTCTTTTAAGAAAAGTTACTTTGTTTAAGAATATGAAAAGGTTTTTTTTTGAGAAAATTTACTATTTTTACGAAAAGGCACTTATTTAAGAAAATGTTTTTTTTTTAAACTTCTGTCACTTTAGATTTTCTAAATTAACTTTTTATTGGGTTCAAAACTTCGATATGTGCTAAATATTGGTTACAGGCTCCACCTAGAAAACTTCCCCTTAAACAAGAAATTTCCCAACATATATGCTACTTCTAGTTGATTTCGTTCTCTATTATCAAAGCCGTCAGTCTAGACACAAACCAAAGCAAAAGTAAACAGTATAGTTGATAATAGTTGGTTGCAACATAATAGTGTTAAAACAAAAGTTGTTTCAATTTTTTCACATTTACCACCCATCCCGCAACGTGCGAAAAGGAATTTCAATCCAAAAATCCAACTTCGACACACTGTATTCTGGCCAGCCTCTGGTCTATGGTGGACTGTGCTTGCCTGCCGCCACCGTTATATTGGCAACAAAAATACAAAACGAGAATAAGAAACATAAAATCCCACTACGATATTTGTTGATGACCCCCACCAACATTATGAGCACCACGATTTACAAATATGCACTTGAAATGTTACAACGCTATACTGAGCCGGTGCCACTATCCAACTGGCATATGTCCTCGAGAATTATAAGGCTGATATTGTTGCTATCCAGGAGATGCGTTGGATACATCATCACTGTCCAAGGAAGAAGAACTGTGACATATACTATAGTTGCCTTGGGCAAAAGCGTGAATTTATTTGCTTTGCGACATTTGGTCTCAAGTTTGAACGCCGTGAGTGTGAATTTCCCCGAATGAAGAAAACGACGATGACACCAAGGACATGTTGAAGGATCACCTAGAGGAAACATACAGCCGCTGCCCAGGCCATGACATTAAAACTGTTCTAGGTGATTTTAATATTAAAAACGCCTGAGAAAATGTCTTTGAACCAACCACCGGTAAATTCAGTCTACAAAACAACGTTTCCGAAACGGAATGAGAATGAAACGGAATGTTCGGCGCAAACACATATATTCTAACATATTAATCATTGTGTCTGAAACATGTAATATTGAACAGCAAACACAATATGTTTGGGCACAAGTATATTATATTTGCGACAAGCTCCAAACACACTTCATATTTGCATCCAAACAACAAAAAAAGACAGATTTTTCAGCGTGTATGATGTTAAAATTACTGAGAAAATAAATTACTCTACCCTAAATTCCTCTATGAATCAGCTCTACTATTCGTATCTTTTGATACCCCCCACCAAAAAAATTTCTTCAGTACTGTAATGCAGCGACAGATAACAACTTCAACAAATTTTGTTTGGCGGACATAATCTCTACTTTAAGATCTCTAGGGCACGAGTACTGAATAATTTTCAGTTTTCAATCGTGAAAATTAGACTATTTTAATAAATACACTTAATAGATACGAAAAACTCTATCAGTTGGGCTTGTGCCTCTAAGTTCTTGGAACCTTGGAGCTTCGAGACCACATACAAGACAGATGGATGATGTTAATTCCTAATAGCGGGGTAGGAATGGTAACATTGTTTTTAGTAAATTCATTAGTAAATTCATTAAGTTGATGAACAAATCCACTCTTCCCAATAAATAGAAAAAATTTTCAAATTCCATTGCTTTGAATTTTGTTTGAACTTGAACTAATTCTTCAAATCAGTTTACTGACAAGAAGCTAAAAAATATTCAAATAATACATATGTATATTTTTTAGGAACATATATGAGTACACCCTGATAAATCTGCATGGTTTTCTTGTTTCGATGCAAACATATCGTGTTTGTAGCTTGCCGCAAGTATAGTACACTTGCGTACAAACACATTGTGCTTGCCATTCAATATTACATGTTGGAGACGCAATGACTAAATGGGCGAAATATGTATTTTTGTGGCCAAAAATATAACGTGTTTGTAGCTTGTGGCAAATATGTCATACTTGTGTCCAAACACATTGTGTTTGCCACTCAATATTACATGTTGGAGTCACAATGACTAATTGGTCGAAATATATGTTTTCGTGGCCCAATTGTAGCTTCGTTTGTTGGAAACTGCTGGAAATAAAAACGTGACATGTAACAAAGAAACAAAAACCGCGTAGATGATATTTTCAAATTGAATTAAAATGCAATTACAAGTTGAATACCAACGTACCAACTTTTTCATTTCGACTTGAATGCCACTAAACTCCAAGGCTTGGATTTAACTGTAGTTACACTTTAATATTCGAATTGAATTCAATGGACAATTTTTCTAAAGATTGCTATTGTATTATAGGGTTAAATAAATGGCTTTCCATCACACAAGGGACAAGGGACAAGGGAGAGCTTCTCACAATCACTGAGCTGTGCTTGAGAGCTTGAGAGCAAAACATTGTATCTTCTTCCAACAAAATTTTCAGAAAAGTTGGTATATTTGTTTTTAATATACCCTGTTAGTATCATTTTTAAACGAAGGCGAATGTTACAGAAATTAAGTGTCTGTCAGTTCATTCTAACTATGTGTATTTGTTAAACAGATTAAAAGGCAGTCCTCAGGCAAAACCTACAATAATATAAACTTTCGAGTAGATATAAAAAGTTTTGCTTCCAAAAAAGCAGGTATACGAAACAAGATTTTTGCTTACTAATGCTTCTTACAATGAAGAGAATGAGAATTTCAGATACAGCGAATTCAAACTTTTCACAACACCATGCAATTATGAATTGAAGCTACCTGGAGGTAAGAGAATTTGAGTCTAAGCTCTCCACATTTTGGTTGTCGTAGCTTTTCAAAAAGGCAACTCTGAAATTTTGAAGTAGTCCTAAAAACATCTACAAGTATCTTTCAATATAATTCACACCAATATCTAATAGATATTTGAAAAAGTAGTGTAAAAATTTCTTAAGAAAGTTAAACACTTGCCTCTTAACCCCATTTTCGAAATATCGCGTTTTACGAGGCTTCCCCCCATACGTTATGATTACATACATAAATTCTATGGCAAAAATTGAATGCAATGATAATGCTGATGGGGGCGTGATAAAGCTGACAATGATGGAGGTAGTGATAGTTGTTATGATATAACGTTAACACTCTCAATGTTACCAACACTGACACAAACGTAATTTTAGGATTGAATACAACTACAACGCCTGGAGCAAGAACGTACTAACTGTAACACCAGCACAACAACTTTTGATAATCTCTTAAGACCCTATACATTTGTTATCTCTGTTAAAAGGAATCAGTTCTGTTTTATGTCGAAATTTTTAAATTACTGCCACGTTTTCTGGCATTTCTTCTGTTGGCATCATAAAAACGTTTGCTATTCAATGGCGGAGAATACAATTCAGTGAACTTTATGATATCATTATACGATATCGCAAATATTTTAATTATCACAAAATACAATTTGATTTGTTATAATCGTGGTGTACGTGACTGTCCGAAGGATAAGATGCCTCGAAAAGAAGTAAATATGAGCAGCCACTGTACGGAGCAATTCATTTGTATTTGAAACAAATCCACAGACGTTCTCACAGTATGGTAGAGTTTATATTAAAATAGCACATGAACGTCGGTGGTGCAATTGCTAGTGAAAAAGGCTTTTGTGTATGAGAAAGTTGGCTCAATCTCTTCTTTGACTACTTGTGACATCCTACGGCAATGATCACCCGTCAATAAAAAGCTTTTTATAAAAAGTCTGGAATTGGTCATAATCACTGAGTCTAAAATTACAAAGCGCACAGCGCACTGTTTGGGAGAAACTGTCGACTATTCTTTTAAGGGATGTACATTCAGAGAACTAATTGCTTGAAAAGAGGTTGTAGCAACCGTTAACGTGGCTGTTGCCACCGAATTGCGGCTGCCACAACCGAATTGAGGTTGCCACGACTGAATTTAGTCCCCACAATTGAAATTCGGTTGAAAGATCCTCGCCTCATAATTGATTCGGCTGTGACACCTGAATCTGAAATTATATTCATTCCGCCAATTAAATTTTCTATAATTTCGATTGCAGCAACTGAATTTGTAATAAATTCGTATGCAATAACCGAAATTAGTACAAGATTCGGTTGCGGCAACCGAATTTGGCATCAATTTTAACAATTTTAATTACCGCAATAACCGAATTTAGCCTAAAGTCGGTTGCAACTACCGAATTTGTTGTAACCGAATTTGTCACGAATTCTGACGGTAGAATCGAATTCATTTTCAATCCGGTCAAATGGTTCAAACCTTACGTTTAAAATCCCAAAAAAAAATTATATTCAAGGAATTATTGAATGTACAATTATTGCTATCGCGGTGATATCAAGATTTCTGTGGTTATTAAGAAAGTTATGTGGCCGTCGGTGGTGCAATGGGTAGTGTGCGCGCCTCTTGTACTTAAGATCCCGGGTTCGATCCCTGCTCTGACCACCTTAAAAGAAAAAAAAAATTCTTTCTGCGGCGGTCACCTCGCATAGTGAAGGCGACACTATCGAGTATTTAGCCATGAAAAAGCTTCTCAAAATACCGTTCGGAATCGGTGTAAAAACTGTAGGTCCCAATCAGTGAGTGAAAAATTAGAAAGCGCACAGCTCACTGGTTGTGAGAAGCTCTCCCCAATCCCTTCATGGGATGTAATGGGAAACCCTTTATTTTTTATGTTCGCACAAATGTTCTAATTATGGGTTTTGCGCTAAAACTTTATATTTTGCAGAAAATTTCCACGTTTGTCATAGACCACCAGCCAACAGTTTTCAGGGTTTCAAGTTCAAGGTTTCCAAGGTGTGCTGCCATCTTCTGTATATAGAACGACTTATCACCTAAATCGACAAATACAACACGTGAGAATTGGAGCGATGACCCACAAAGACCGTAGTTTATTTATTATTTTTTATTGTCGAACATACAGGAAAATAAGACAGTGCAACATGAAAAGTTATAACCATATACGGACACGACTACGTGATTAAAGATCAAAAAAAACAAAGACCCGTGTCTCCCAGTTTCGGCCAAAGTTATGCACTTTTTTTATGGGCCCCCAAAGATTTGGGGCTTCGGTGTCATTTTTGCTAAAAAGTGATCATTTGGTCAGGCTCATATCTTGCAAACCGTTAGATTGTAGCTGTTGTCATAAAGAACAAAAATTGTGAACACATAAAATCAAAAAAACTGCATCTTCAAGGTTAAAATCGCAAAAAACTTTAACAAATTCGATATTTGTTTACCTTTTTTCCATTGTTCAGGTCCATAGGTAGCAAACCGTTCAAAATTCAAGGAAACAATCAACTACAAATATTTACCTAAGATTTCAATAAACGTATGAACTTCATAGAATGGATTCTTAACACCTTTTACTTCAACACTGAGATACTATGGTAACTCACCGACCTACCTACGGACCTGAACAGGGGAAAAAAGTTTTTGACCATAGTAAAAATACCAAGTAGTCGCAGTAGATACAACAACAATTGTGGGCAAGAACAACAGGCATTTTGTTTTTGTTTAGGCTCTCTTCTTGTCAAAGTCAACACATACGTATACCAACAAATAAATGTAAACACAAAAGTACAAAAACAAAACCATTGAATTTGACAGAAGCGGCCAACTAAACAAGGAGAAAAAATTTAAATCAGCTGTCTACCGAGTTTACCTTCACATTCTACCATGATTTTGACCTTGAAGATGAAGTTTTTTCATTTTATCTGTTGGAAATTTTTGACAAGAACTACAACTTTTCCTCAGAGAGTAAATCAAAATTCCGAGCGATTTGCAAGATATGAGCCTGACAAAATGATCACTTTTTTGAAAGAATGACACCGAGGCCCCAAATTTTTGGGCGGCCCATAATAAAAGTCCATGACTTTGGGCAAAACTGCGAGACACAAAAAAAATTTAATATTTTAAATTTTTTTTCGATTTTGACCTTGAAGATTAAGTTTTTTTGTTTTTATATTTTCACAATTTTTGTTCTTTATGATAAGAGCTATAACTTTCCCTCAGAGAGTAAATCAAAATTCCGAGCGATGTTTGCCAAAATGACACCGACCCCAAATCTTTAGGGGCCCATAATAAAAAAGTGCATGAGTTTGGGCAAAACTGAGAGACACGGGTCTTTTTTTAGTATTTTTAGTCTTTTATCACGTAGTGGTGTCCGCATATGGTTATATTTCCATGACTTAAAAAATTACACACAGAGTAAATCACCAGTAAATTAATAAACAAAAAGTTCAAAATTCAGTTGAGGCAGTACGAGTATCCAAATTTGGTTGTGACGACCTCTAACTTGACTGTGACAACCTGTAATTCAGTTGTGACAACCTCTAATACGGGTGCGATAATACCTAATTCGTATGCGACAACCACTAACTCGGCTGTGACAATACTACAAATTCGGTTGTGGCAGCCTCCATTTCGGTTGTAACAATCACTAATTCGGTTATGACAAGCTCTAATTTAGTTGCGACACCATCTAGTTCGGCTGCAATAATATCTAATTCGGTTGAGACAACCTGTAATTCGGCAGTGACAACTCTTAGTTCGTTGACAATCTCTAATTCGGCAGTGACGACTAGAGTATTCAAAAAACCGCCGTTTCCAACAAACCGCGGTTACTGTTGATTCGAAAACGGATGTTTTCGAAAAACCGGTGCAACACATATTCTGAAACCTTCGAACAAACACCTGGCCAGACCCCTATACGTTTTTATGCATTTGTATGGCAAAAATGGTGCCGTAACTTTGAATTTCTAAGTATGCTCGTTTATTATATTTGTCTTTAGATTTTTTTTTGGTTTGTTGATATAAAGGGTGTTTTCTAAAGCTCGATATAACTTCAAACTGTAAAAAAATAACACAAAAAATTAAATTTTAATTAATTTTTTTTTTATTCGTAAGATCAATACGTGGCATTAACATTTGAAAATGATTGCGAGCATATCGGCACCGCGGCTGTTCTTGACGAAGCGCATTTTGGACGTCCAATTTTCGGCCACTTTTTCGAGCACTGCTGGCGTCAATTGTTGCTGGTTTATCAGCATAAACCAGTGCCTTCACGTAGCCCCACAGGAAATAATCGATAGGTGTCAAATCGCACGACCTTGGAGGCCAATTGACAGGTCCATTTCTCGAAATCAACTTAGCGCCAAATTTTGATTTCAATAAGTCGATGGTTGTGATCGCCGTATGGCACGTAGCGCCATCCTGTTGAAACCACATCTCGTCTGGATCAATGTCATCCATATTTTCAAACAGAAAATCATTGATCATGGTGCGGTAACGATCTCCATTGACCGTAACGCGAGCTCCGGCCTCATTTTTAAAGAAATAAGGTCCGATGACGCCACCAGCGTGTAATCCGCACCAAACGGTGCATTTTTCTGGATGTAATGGAGTCTGGAGGGTCTCTTGTGGATTGGTCTCACTCCATATACGGCAATTTTGCTTATTAACAAACCCGTTAAGCCAAAAATGAGCCTCATCGCTGAACACAATTTGGCGATAAAACAACGGGTCAGTTTCCAACTGAGTTTCAAAGTAAATTTGGATAATTTGGCAGCGTTGTTCAAGCGTGAGTCTATTCGTGATGATTTGCCAGAGTATACTGAAACAAATAATAGAAATTTTTTTATTAAAATTTAATTTTTTGTGTTATTTTTTACAATTTGAAGTTCTATCGGGGTTGAAAAAACACCCTTTATATAGCAACCTAAATGTAAACAAATTGTTATTCATTTTGTGGAATGCATGAGAAACAAGTATAATCAACTTTAGAATGTTGTTGGCACACTGGATTAGTGCATTTGGTGCAGTAAAAACGTGTCTTCCTACGCAGCTTTTCGTCTTGCGTGGCACAAAATCTACAAACTTTCTGGAATTCAGTGTACTAGGGCCGCTTTGTTGGTTAGTCAGCATGTTGCTGGGAATATTCGACGGCCTTCCAAAGAAAGATTCAATGGCCAAACGGGTTAAATGTTGTCCCAAAATATGGTTGTTGTTCATGCGATTTTCAGTATTAGCAAGCACCGATTGTTTACTCAGCATGTTCAAGAACATTCGTCGCTTCTCTTTTCTGGTTCCTTCTGTATTTTCATTGCGTATGATGTAAGCGGCTAATCCCGTGACGTCTTATCATGTTGCCAAAAAATGCTAATGGCCAACGTCTGGTTGAGCGTTTTGTGGAGTAATGCGTTACCATTTGGTCCATTGCATCAACGCCGGCCTTTGTTTCAGTGTTAAATAATATAGCTTCCGGTTTTTTTGCTACGCCTTCAACTTTCTCGGTGTAGTGCACAGTGGCTAGTAGATTTACTGCTTTGTTCTTCTTTGGAACGTAGCTGCACAGTGATACAAGGTTATCATAGAAACCGAACACAGATGATAGCACTGGCCGTTTGCTGTCTTTTTTCACTTCTTTGGGAAGACACCTTTTGTTGGATCTAATGGTGCCAACGAATGCTAGTCCAATCAACGAAAGACGTTTAGCTGCGTCTAATGTTGTAAAGAAGTAATCAGCAATAATAGTTCTGCCGCTGTTGGGGTATCGATTAGCCAAACTCATGAGCACATTTCGCCTTGGTTTGTCTCTCGTTGTTCTCCCTCTTTACCAGTGTTCAGTTTTCCTTGCAACGGATATTTGGTTTTCGCATCGCATGCCCACCATACTTTTATGCCATACTTTGCGGGCTTTGATAGGATGTATTGCGCGAACTTTGTGCGCCCACGGTATGGAAAGAGCTGCTCATCGATGGTTACACTTTCGTATGGTCAAAATTACTGGCAAGATTGTTATTGAAGAAGTTCCATATGTCACGAATTGGAGCAGCTTTGCCGGTTTGTTGACGAAATGCGCTCGTAAGATTATCGTCAAATCGAATACAGCGCATCAAAGCAACAAATCGTGTATATGACATGGCTGCACGGAATATTGGAAGTGCATCAGTTTGCCACCTCAATCTTGAGAGGTGCATAGTATAATGACTGACACCGAAGGCCAATAGTATCCCAATAAAAGCGTCAAGCTCAACACTTGTCATATCAAATCATACTCGTTGTGTGCAATTTGCATGTTCTGCGTTCCATTTGCGTGCAACTTTCTCAATATAGATTTGCTTCTGTTAGTGGAGCGGAGTGGTCAGGTTTGTTTTTGGTCCACCTCTGAAACGCATGATGTTGTGCTGGCGGAATCTGACTGTAGCGGGTTCAGCTGTACCCCTCTGGATACCATCTTTTCCAAGCAAAAAGCCGTCTGCAGCTTGAGTTGGTGCATTCTGACTTTCTTCTTCGGATTCTTCATCGCTGTCGAATATTTCATTTGCTTCAATTTCCAATTCATATTCAATGTCCGAGGCGTCATCTTCGGGCACAAAATGTGTGTTTTCATCGCTTTGGTCTTCAAATAAATCTAGTTCTTCGTCTGTTTCTGTGTGAAGTGCGAAATAACGCTGTAACGCTGTTGTTAGTTGTTGTTGAAAATTATCAGTAAGGCTGCCTGTACGCAATTGTGTATTGTACGCAAATTCTAAATCCTCTGCTGTAATATTAGTTATAATTTGACTGTCAGTTTGTATGGAATTTAAAAATTATAACTGTAACTAGATATTGAGATAATTTCCCTTTGCCGTGTAATATAAACTGGTAGTTAATCTGCCAACAGTGTCAAACAGCTAAGCTATCCGTTTTGTTTTAAATTGACAAATTCCTTACGAAAGCTAAAATGTTTGACGTCGAATACATTATGTTTTAATTAACTATTTTTATTTTAATTCTACAAATTAACTGCTTAATACCACCATAAAAGATGTTGTTATTAATTTTGCAGATTCGACTATATTTTTCGTTATCTTAACTAAACAAAACAAACAGCATTCCTTAAATCCCCTATTCCATAGCAACCCCTGTGTGAAAATTGAACATTTAAAATTTTAAGCTGAACACATTTCCGGTAAAATCTCTTTCCCTATTGCCGTTGTTGTTGTGTACCCTGCTATGAAATGGCAAACTTTCATGTGTAATACCCAATTCAACCAATTATGTCGAATAGAGGAAACACAAAAGAATATTGTTGAAAACAGGATAATATTTAAAAAGGATCCAATTCAATTTAAAATTCAGCCAGCAAACTGATATAAGCTCTTAAAATTCTAACGATACCGTCCCAAATTTGTGACTTTGGGAACAACAGCACCATGATATGGCATAAGCAATAATCTCACGTACAAAGATCTTTAATGAAAACTGCAAATCAAATGTTAGGCCATGGGAAAAGACTCTTGTAAAAGGCAAACACAGCAAGAAGAAGCACAAAAATGAAAAGCATAAAAGTTAAATTGTTAGAAGTTAAGGCAAATCATAATTTAAGGCACTGAATTGCCGCTTTCTGTATAGCCATTGCCTGTTGATGGGCTTTTTTATTCATCCTAAAGAGAACTCGAAAATGCTAATTTAACTTCCTTTATATTTAACTAATTTTATAAATACCTAATAGCATCAGAATGCACAGTGGGACAGATGGTATAAAAACGGCGACAAATTCAGAGAATCTACAACTATTAGTTTAAAGGCTGCGTGACCAATTGAATTTCCCACGTAGTTGAATTTTAGGCAAACTGGATCATTTGGTTTGTGTCTGACAGCCAACGAAAGCAGACAACCTAGTGAATTTCGACGAAAATGGGGAAAATTGAATTTCCGTCACCGAAATCAAAGAAAGACTTGCTAAAATCTATGAGGACTTTGCACCGTCAAATGCAATGGTTAAACCGTGTTTTACTGAGATTTGCTTTTCACCGTGGTGCAACGGTAGTGTGCGCGGCACTTGTAAAGGGTTTTTCAACAGACACGCTACAAAAGAAAATCGATAGGGAGAGCAAACGACGCCATATTTTTCCCGCTCTTTTGACATTTCTTTTCAGTAAGGTTTGCTATTTCATCACGGAAAGATATACGAGCCAACAACGAGTCGAAATTATTAAAAGTTACTACCGAAATTTGGAGTCAGTGGCCTCAATTTTAGGAGCGGAAAATCATCGGAAGTCATCTTCAGCGATGAGGCTCGTTTCTTGCTGAATGGCTTCGTCAATAAGCAAAATATGCGTTATTGGTCAGACAGCAATCTACACGTAATCCATGAGTCATCATTGCACCCCGAAAAAATTACGGTTGGGTGCGGTTTATGGGCTGACGGCGTCATTGGGCCGTACTTCTTCCGTGACGACCAAAACCGGCACATTACTGTGAATGCGAATCGCTACCGTTCAATGATAACCGAATATTTTTGGCCCCAATTGGATAATATGGACTTAGAGGACATGTGGTTCCAACAGGACGGCGCTACAAGCCACACGGCGAATTCCACAATCAATTTATTGGAAACCAAGTTTGGTGAACGTGTAATCTCACGAAATGGCCAGTCGATTGGCCGCCTCGGTCGTGCGATTTGACGCCGTTAGATTATATCCTGTGGGGCTACGTCAAGTCTATGGTCTATGCCAACAACCCAGCGACGATTGATGAACTTCGTACGAATATCGAACGTGAAATTGCAGCAGTATCGGCCGATTTATGCTTGAAAACCGTCGAAAATTGGGTTCAGCGTCTGGACTTCTGCAAGCGTGTCCGTGGTGGCCATGCAAAAGAAATCGAGTTCCATACATAATGGCATCGAACGTACTTTCACAGGAATAAAGAATTCCATTGGTATCTAAAACCGGTTTTGTTTTATTTAAAAAAACTTTTGTAGCGCTCTTATTGAAAAACCCGATACATGGGAACGTGAGTTCGATCTTTGATCTGACCACCTTACACCTCTTCCGACGGCGGTCACCTCGCTTAGTGACGGCGACACTATCGGGTATTTAGGACTTTAAAAACCTTATAAAAATGCTGTTCGTGACCGGCGTACAACTGCAGCTTCCAATCAGTTACTAGAAAGCCCACGGCTGACAGGTTTTAAGAAGCTCTCCCCAATCCAGTCATGGAACGTAATGGGAAACCATGTTTATCAACAGCTTACCTAAATATAACACAGTAAAAAATAAATGGTTCCCCATTACATCCCATGAAGGGACCGGCGTGAATTTCTCACAATCACTGAGCTATGCGCTTTCCAGATTTCACTCACTGATTAGGACCTACAGTTTTACACCGATTCCGAACGGTATTTTGAGAAGCTTTTTCATGGCTATATACTGGATAGTGTCGCCGTCACTATGCGAGGTGAACGCCGCCGAAAGAAAATTTTTTTTTAAGGTGGTCAGAGCGGGGATCGTACCCAGGATCTCATGTACAAGAGCCGCGCACACTAACCATTGCACCACCGAAAGATTATAACCATATGCAGACACCACTACGTGATAAAAGACCAAAAAAAAACACACGTGTCTCCCAGTTTTGCCCAAAGTCATGGACTTTTTTTATGGGCTCATATCTAGCAATTAGTTCGGAGTTTTGATTTACTCTCTGAGGGAAACTTGTAGCTCTTGTCATTTTGATCATTATGATTTGAAAATCATAATGAGCGATGAGGCTCATTTCCACCTCAGCAGGTACGTGAACAAGTAGGTACGTGAACCCGCGTTTACGTGAACAAGCCCGAGACCCTGGAAGCCCTCAAGGTCAACATTCGATACGAGTGTGAGAATCTGTCGCCCGAAGTTCTCGCCGAAGTGATGAAAAATTCCATGACGCGAGCCCGTATGGTAATCAATTGTGATGGCGCCCATTTAACCGATATCATCTTCTCAACTTAACCAATAAAATTCTAAAGGTTCAAATAAACATAATCAAAAAACAGAATCGAAGTTTTTCATTTAGAAAAAAAATGAGAGTCAAACAACATCGGATGACTTCTTTTGAAACACCCTGTACCTTGTACGCCGACAGATCCGACAGATATTTTAAAAGTGCTGGTAATATTACCATTTTATTTTCATCGCCTCCACTGTGCCACAGGATCTAAAGCTTTTCGGCTTTATTCATAAAAAGTTATAAGAGGTTTTTGTATGATAAATCGTCTCCCAAACCGTTCATAACTTATTATGAATACGGCCATTTATCTTTATAGTGGGAAATTGCTGTTCTGACCTCGAATTATTTATATGAGGTTTTGACTCGCCTCTTGGCAATCTTTGCGGCAATAATCATTTTCGTATAGCTTAATTTTCACTGGTCTTGAGAAACTGTTACCCGAAAGCGAAACTTCCAAGCCATATCAAAGCACTAATTCTGAAATATCTCGAGAATGATTAAAGGAAGATACTTAAAAATACTACTTGGTTTATATTATTTATGACGATAAATATGTGACATCTCCGCAATATCGCTATGTAGATATATCTTACATTTGTTTATAGGATCAAGATCTCCTACAAACAGTGATCGGATTGGCCCGCGAAATTTATCGGCGTACTCCATCCTCTGTTGTTACATTACACTCTGTATATAATATATATAGTAGTGACGGCGACGCTATCTATTATTTAGGCAAAAAACATGTTCACAAAATACCATTCGGAACCGGTGTAAAAAAATCACATGAGGTGTCAGGGGACACCCGGTTGGATTAGGTTGTAGTAACCTTAAAATTTGGATGTGAATTCGGTGGTCATAACCTCTAAATCGGTTGTGACAAACTCAAATGTTGTGGTAACCGTTTTTAATGCGGTTATGACAATCTCTAATTTGGTAGTGAAAACCTCTAATAAATTTATGGCAACCTCGAATGCGGCTGTGTAACCTCTACTTCGGTTGTGACAACCTCTACTTCGATTGTGACAACCTCTACTTCGGTTGTGATAACCACTAATGCGGTTTTCAATGCGTCTAATTTGGCTGCGGTGGCCTTTTATGCGGTTGTGGCAGCGTCTAAATCAGTTTAATGTGATTGTGACGACATACAATTCGGTTCGGTAATTCTTTTAATGTGACTGACGCCTTTTACTGTGATTGCCATAACCTCTGTTGTGGTTGTGCGACTCTGTAAATTTGGGTGTGTAACCCCTAAATTTTATCAGGGCTAATATGTTTGCCGTAATCGAAATTTCCTGTGGTTTCTCTTACGCCTTGCCTACTGTGGAAGTGATAGCAGCCAAGAAATATTCCATTGTGTTCGTTTATTTAAAAAAGATCGTAGTCTAACACTCTGTCACACAATATATAAACTGTTCATGACTTGTGAGAAGGATTGGTACCCATATCGATTATATCCAAGTAATATTTGATTCGCAAGTTTGATCGTCCACCCACATCCCACGCTGAGATGTCAGACTTATCCCGTTCCTAAATGGTTGAGTCAACTTTGAAACATCACATTTCCTAATCCACCAGAAAGTATTCAAAAAACTGCTTAATACATTTTAATGCATTATACTCGTATGTTTTCAGCACTGGTTTTGTAGTCACCATACGAGTACGATGAAGTGATTTGACAGGAAGTAGGCGTTACTCCACATCTTATGACACCCGCTGTCACAATGTTACATTGACAATGGAACCGGCAGGAGAAAAACAAATTCTGTTAAATAAACAACGATAATGAAAGCAAAATAAGTACTGGCATTTAAACCATTATTTAATCAAAAGAACAACGAAAATTGTGGCTAAAGAAACAAAGTTGTGAATGAAACTTAAACAAAAGGAAAAGCAGAAAACAAAATGTACGGAAATGAAACTTTTGTTACTACTAAACTTGGATAAATTGAAAATTGTTATTTAAAAAGTTAGCGAGTCTCACAATGGAATGAGCTACCTCACGACTTTGCAAACCACCACAGTACAAAATTTGTTACAGTAGTCGTGGTGGATAAAAGTAAACACTGTACAACAAAGCATCTTCCGGTTTTGAGGTTTGTTTGCGATATGGTTAGCTGGTTGGTATAGATGAATTTAACGCATGCGATAAAAAAAGGGGATGCCATATGTTTAATATGTTACTGGGAGTTATCAAGGAAAATGTTGTAATAAAACATGATTTTGGGGGTAGCACTTTAATGTTCGTCACATGCAACCTCGGTTAGTTACCGGTTAAATGGGACAAACGAAACTAAGTGAAACGCTGATTGCAGAAATCTTATGGTCAATCTTTTTCCTCATTGAGTATAGAGACATTTAAAATAGATTAACTGTTAAACTAGTAGTATCACTATAGTTATGCAAACTTAAAAAATAGTATTTAAAAAATAAATAAACTTATTACTTATCCGGTCAGGGACCTTACAAAACGAAGACAACATATTTCGCCATATTTCGATCTTTCGCCTTATCACTCCAGTTGGTAATACTAAGCTTAAACAGGTATTCGTCAACCTGGTCCCTCCATCAGAGTCTTGGTCTTCATAGTTTTCGCCTTCCGAAAACCCTTCGAGCTGGTTCGTCTTCATCCATTCTACTGACATGGCCTAAAAATCGCGTTATTTTAATCCGCTTAACTTTGTCAATGTCGGTATAAAACTCATACAGCTCATGGTACATGCTTCGCCGATACTCGGCGGGGTATTTTTCTCTCGAAGACTCCTAGAGATATTTCGTATGCTTGCGATAAATTCCAGGATTCTGCGCCATAAAGCAAGACAGCTTGTATGAGAGTCTGGTATAGTTGGACTTTTGTTACTCGAGAGAGGGCTGTATCTCTAAAGTGCTTGCTTGTCCCAAAATAACATCTATTACCAAGCATAATTCTCCGCTTGATCTCAAGGCTGACGTTGTCGTTTTTGCTTATCAACGTTCACTCTTTCGTCTAATCGTGTGGAGTCACTGCTCGTTGAAACCATTAATTTTGTCTTGTCCTCATTTACCGTCAGACCCACTTTTCCTGACTCCTTCTCAATTCTCGAAAAAACCCCAGTAACTTCTCTAATTGTGCGCCTAATGATATCTATATTACCGGCATACGCGAGCAGCATGCGACTTTTGCTGCTGGTGGATTTATTCAAGTTGACTGCAGCTTTTCTCATAATGATCTCCATTAAGATGTTAAAGAGATCACACTATAGGGTGTCGCCTTGTATGAGGACTCGCTTAGTTTTGAAAGGTTCCGTAAGTTCCTTACCCACTACACTGCGGATTTGGTGTTCGTTAAGGTCATCCTGCAAAGGCGTATGAGTTTTGCAGGAATACCAATCTCAGACATTGCTTCGTAGAGTTTCTCCCGTATCGGGATATCGACGGCCACCTTATAATCGACAAATAGATGATAGGTGTCGATTTGTTTTTCGTGGGTCTTCTCCAGGATTTGACGAAACGTTAAAATCTGGTCGGTTGTCGATTTTCTAGGTCTAAAGCCACACTAGTATGGTCCAATGAGGTCAGCGATTATTGGTTTTAGTCTTTCGCACATTATGCTTGACAGAACCTTATATGCTATGGATAAAAGGCTTATTCCACGGTAGTTGACACAGAGATTCGGGTCGCCTTTTTTAAATATGGGGCATATTACACTGAGACTCCAATCGCCGGGCATGCTTCTTGATTGAAACTTATATGCTATGGATAAAAGGTTTATTCTACCATCGTTGGTACATAAACTGCGCGGAGAAGTGATTTATCTATACTCCCAACATGCTCGGCACATCTGCAATAAGATTTCCGTCCTTATCTTTACAGAAGAGGGGCCTGAACCATGTACATTAGTTCCGTTTTTGACTTTTTGGTAGAATTTTCGGGCTTCGTTCTTCCTTCTGCATGTCTCAATTTTCTAACTCTCGCGCTTTCTCCACTGCCGTTTCGAACACCTCAAGAGACGATTTACCTCCATTATTTTTCTCCCTATACTGCTCTAAACTAATAAACAGTTTTACTCCAATATTGCAAAAAATTTAAATTACTGATTTATGTGATTTCTGCAATCAGCAATTCAATAAATCACTAGTATAATTTGGCATTTTTTTGCGTTTACAGATGAAAGTTAAATTCATTTTCTTGAAAAAATCTAAATTTTGGTGAGTCGCATGTTTTTGTCTTGATGGCAACTAAATGTAAACTATACGTCATAATGGATTTATTATGCAATTTTTTTTTTTTTTGTCCAAGATGAAGTATTTGAGATTAGTCAAATTTGGTTCAAACCAGGATATATCGTTCCAATACAAGCCACCAGTCAAGACTGAATAATTGCCTTAAATTTTTATTTTAAAAATCATTGAATCTCAGGACCAATTTATCTATACTTCTATACTAATATTATAAGGAGGAAGTGTTTGTCAGTTTGTTGGTCTATAGGCTATATTTTTGATGTGTTAACATCTATAGGCGCGGTTAAGGACTTAACTCGCAAAGTACACACATCCAAACACAGCTTGTCCGACTGAGATTGTCCGACTGCGGTCACAGACTGTTTGGCGTTAAATTCCTCCGAAACGGCTGGACCGATTTATATAAAATTTTGTGTGCATATCGGGTAGGTCTCAGACGCGGCCAACATATATTCTTCATATATATAAATGATAAGGGTGACCGACCCCTATATAGAACACAGATTTGTCCGACTGCGAAAAAACATACACTGATGTAGCGGCAGCGAATGGGGTGTGTGTGGGTGCTCAGCACTCTCAGAGCAAAGAGAATAATAATGTAGTTATTTCTTTGATACGTATGTATATAAATATGAGATAGCAAGGGAGCAACGAAAATTGTGTGAACTTGTGTAGCTTGTGTATATATTGGCATGTGTCTGTTGCTTTGCATTCTCTTTGTTTTTTTGTGGGAATAAAACAAGAAGTAGTAAGCAAGAAAATAATAACACTTGTTTTTAAATATGTTAAATATGTCGCAAGGAAACTAACGGCGGTGACAAAAATGAACTGTCAAAATATGGGCGGGATTAGACAAACGGCCCATACAAATCACAAATTAAAAATCCATTATTTCTGCTCCTGTTAACGGTATTTGAACAAAATTGGGTAAGTTGGTTACGTATACATATTCTAATATCTAAATGTGGGCCGGAATGGACAAAGGCGCGAATTTATAGTCAAAAACTATGTTTTTTACGGGTTGGTTTTTTTATTATTGTGAAAGGTAACCCAACTAAAATGTGGGTGCGGAACACTCTCAGAGTAAAGAGAATAATGACGTAGTTATACGTATATAAAACTGAGATAGCAAGAGAACAACGAAAATTGTGTGAACTTGTATAGCGTATGTACGAACATAACAATGTATGTATGTACATGTGTCTGTTGCTTTGCATTCTCTTTGTTTTTTGTGGGAATAAAACGGGTGTACGAAAAATGGCCCACATAAAAAAATGAAAAAACACCCAAAATTTTTCATACATTTTTGGGCCATATTTCATAAGAAATATCGCCCACAAAAATGGGTTATAATATCAACATTTTTGGGCTATTTTTCATTTTTGTTTTTTTGGGACATTTTTCATCATGAAAAATTACCCCAAACCCAAAATGAAAAATGACCCCAATATTTTGTACTACCTACAACAACACAAGTTTGGGCCTTTTACTTACGTGCTGTTGTGGGTAGTACAAAATATTGGGGTCATTTTTCATTTTGGGTTTTTGGTAATTTTTCACTGGGGCCACATTTCATGGAGCCTACAACAATTTTTGGGCGATTTTTCATTTTTTTTTTTTGGGTGATTCTTCGTTATTTTTTGGGCGAAGTTTCGTTTTTATTTTTGGGTCATTTTTCATTTTTTGGCCTATATATTTTTTTGGGCGATTTTTCATTTATTTTTGTGGGCCATTTTTCTTTGGGCCATTTTTCATGCTGCCGAATAAAACGGGGCAACGAAAAATCGCCCAAAGAAAAATCGCCCAAAAAAATTTATGAAAAATTGCCCAAAAAAATCCCATACAAAAGTGGGCGAAATTTCATATGAAATATCGCCCAGAAAGAGTGGGTCTTATTTCATAAATTGTGGGCAATATTTCATTTTCATCCTTTGGGCGATTTGTCGTACGAAAAAACGCCCAAAATACGTTTGTGAAAAATTGCCCATTTGGATGTTTTTTCATAAAATTAAATATGAAAAAGACCCATTGTGGCCCATATTTCATAATTATAAATACGAAAAATGGCCCAAAAATAATCCGGCACAATTCCGAAATTTGTGGGCGATTTTTCGTTTTCTTATTTTATGTAAAACTGATATTGCAATTGAAGTTACTTACCTAAACGCTCTTAGCAACCACCTACAGTTTGTGTTGTTTACGTTTAGCTGTTTCTGTTACTGTGATCATTTCATTACAAAGCAAGATCATTCTGTACAGTAAGACGACACTGAAAGCATCATATTAAGTGCACGTAGTATTTACAATGGAAAATATGGAATATGCATTTTTTTGCCACACAAAAAATTTTTCGCCTACGGCGCTTGCACCAATACATTATGAAGCAATTATTTCTCCAAAATTGCCCTATTTTCGGACCGCACCGCTTACTTAAACACAAAATAAAATTCTTTTCGAATAGAATAGCATGATTTCTTAAAAGAGACTTCACTGTAGCGGCGCTCGCTAAAACAAAACATGAAAAATTATTTCGAAAAAATCGCGCGATTTTGGAGAAATAATTTTTCGCCTGCGGCGCTTGCACCAATAAATTATGAAGCAATTATTTCTCCAAAATTGCTTGATTTTTTGACTGCAGCGCTTACTTAAACACAAAATAAAATTCTTTTCGAAAAGAATAGCACGATTTCTTAAAAGTAACTTTACTATAGCGGCGCTCCCTAAAACAAAACATGAAGAATTATTTCGAAAAAATCGCGCGATTTTGGAGAAATAATTTTTCGCCTGCGGCGCTTGCATCAATACATTATTAACCAATTATTTCTTCAAAATTGCTCAATTTTTTGACTTCAGCGCTTACTTAAAGACAAAATAAAATTCTATTCAAAAAGAATAGCATGATTTCTTAAAAGAGACTTCACTGTAGCGGCGCTCGCTAAGACAAAACATGAAAAATTATTTCGAAAAAATCGCGCGATTTTGGAGAAATAATTTTTCGCCTGCGGCGCTTGCACCAATACATTATGAAGCAATTATTTCTCAAAAATCACGCGATTTTTCTACTACAGCGCTTATTTATACACAATACAAAATGGCTATAAATGGCTGAGATTTAATCTTTTTCAAATATTAAACTTTTGTACTCCTACATGTATTTCTTATTTCATTCTCACTATGATTTTGGGCTATTTTTCATATGAAAATTTTGCACAAAATGGTATTAGATGACCAATTTTTCAATAAAAAAATGGCCCAAATTATTTGGGCTATTTTTCATATGAAAATTTGCCCAAATAATTTGGGCCATTTTTTTTAAGAAAAATTGCCCAATATTTTTGGCCGATTTTTCATTTTTCCTTTGGGTCATTTTGCATATATTTTTGGGGTAAATTTCATATGTAATTTTGGGCAATTTTTCATATTTTGACCCAATTTTAAAAATTGGGCGATTTTTCATAAAATTATTGGGTCATTTTTCTTTTGGGCGATATTTCATGCCGCCGAATAAAACAAGAAGTAGTAAGCAAGAAAATAATAACACTTGTTTTTAAATATGTTAAATATGTCGCAAGGAAACTAACGGCGGTGACAAAAATGAACTGTCAAAATATGGGCGGGATTGGACAAACGGCCGTGGTACCTCCCATACAAATCACAAATTAAAAATCCATTATTTCTGCTCCTGTTAACGGTATTTGAACAAAATTGGGTAAGTTGGTTACGTATACATATTCTAATATCTAAATGTGGGCCGGAATGGACAAAGGCGCGAATTTATAGTCAAAAACTATGTTTTTTACGGGTTGGTTTTTTTATTATTGTGAAAGGTAACCCAACTAAAATGTGGGTGCGGAACACTCTCAGAGCAAAGGGAATAATGACGTAGTTATACGTATATAAAACTGAGATAGCAGGAGAGCAACGAAAATTGTGTGAACATGTATAGCGTATGTACGAACATAACAATGTATGTATGTACATGTGTCTGTTGCTTTGCATTCTCTTTGTTTTTTGTGGGAATAAAACGGGTGTACGAAAAATGGCCCACATAAAAAAATGAAAAAACACCCAAAATTTTTTCATACATTTTTGGGCCATATTTCATAAGAAATATCGCCCACAAAAATGGGTTATAATATCAACATTTTTGGGCTATTTTTCATTTTTGTTTTTTTGGGACATTTTTCATCATGAAAAATTACCCCAAACCCAAAATGAAAAATGACCCCAATATTTTGTACTACCTACAACAACACAAGTTTGGGCCTTTTATTTACGTGTTGTTGTGGGTAGTACAAAATATTGGGGTCATTTTTCATTTTGGGTTTGGGGTAATTTTTCACTGGGGCCACATTTCATGGAGCCTACAACAATTTTTGGGCGATTTTTCATTTTTTTTTTTGGGTGATTCTTCGTTATTTTTTGGCGAAGTTTCGTTTTTAGTTTTGGGTCATTTTTCGTTTTTTGGCCTATATATTTTTTTGGGCGATTTTTCATTTATTTTTGTGGGCCATTTTTCTTTGGGCCATTTTTCATGCCGCCGAATAAAACAAAAAGTATTAAGCGAAAATAATGACACATGTGCTTGCACTGGTCTTTAAATAATTTTATGTGTTAATATTATTTAAATGTAACGTCATCAGATGATTGACCGCTGTTTTTTATTTTCCAAAGTAATATTTACTAATGTGTTCATCGAAATCGAACAGTTACCGTGTACCAAAAAGGTGTTAACACATCGCCCGTGAGTTCGAACACACATTGGATTTTTTTTATTTTTATTGGTACGAAGGTCCTTATCGCACGTTGCGGAATGGGAGCAAAATGAAAAAAATATTGAACAACTTTTGTTTTAACACTATTATGCTACAGCCCACTATTATCAACTATATTATTTACTTTTGCTTTGGTTTGTGTCTAGACTAACTATATGTCTCACATATGTTGAGAAATTTCTTGTGTACTGGGAACTTTTCTAGGTGGAGCCTGCAACCAATGTATATAACAAATGACCTGTAACCAATTATAATACCCTGTAACCAATGTATTTATTGTAGTTTTTAACCCAATAAAAAGTAAATTTTGAAAAGCCAAAGTGAAAGAATTTTAAAATTAACATTTTCTTAAATAAAATAAAAAAGTAAATTTTCTCAAAAAAATACCTATTCATATTCTTCAACAAAGTACGTTTTCTTTAAAAACACCCTTATCTTAGCGAAGAATCTTTCCTTAAAAACAGTAAATTTCCATACAAAAGGTACCTTTTCTTAAAAAAATATTTTTCTTAGATAAGTACCTTTTCTGAAAAATTTACCTATTCTTAAAAAGAGGACCAATTCTAAAAAAAATTCCCATTTCTTAAGAAAAAGCTATTCTTCAAAAAAATACCTTCTCTTAAAAAAATAACTTTTCTTAAAAAAATGCTTTCTTAAAAGTAAATTTTCTTAAAACTAATAATAATACCTTTTCTTTTCTTGAGATAAGAAGACTTTCTGAAAATAAGCGCAGTTTCTTAAAAAAATATCCTTTTCCTGAAAAGAGTAGCACTTCTTTAAAAAGTACCTGTTCTTAAAATATACTTCTTTGTAAAAAAATGTATACTCTTTTGCCTTTTTCTTACAGTAAGTACTTCTTCTTAAAAACAGTTGCTTTTCTTAAAAGAAACATTAGCTTTTAATAAACGAAGTACCTCTAGTTAAAAAACTACCTATTGTTACAAAAAGGACCTAAAAATATACTTACAAAAAACATAATATATTCTATAACAAAAATTTCTTAAAAATAGTTTATCAGTTCCACCATTTAAATCATCGTATTTTTCAACGGGCGCATTAGGGGTTTTGGAACCTTCTAGTACATAATATATAGCGAAAGGAACTTATTTCCAACCGGGTATCGCCAGACACCTCGTGTGATTGTTTTTTTATTTCTTTTTTAATTTTTAATACTAAAATGCAGGACGAAGTCTACCGGGTTTTTAGTATTTAATATAAATTCATTTCCTTGGTATTATTTTCACAGAAGTTGAGCACACAAGTTGCAGTTAATATATACGTAGCTAAGGGCGGACCAATAAGTCAAAGACTTTTCAAACTTCCCTCGTAGTTATATGAAATGCAACACTACTCCCATCAAGTACCACCAGCTAATAGACTACTGTCGCATTTTGAACAAGTTCCGTCATTTACTTTGTGATTAACAGCTGTTCAAAACATGAAACTTCGTGAATTTTTTCAAAAATATAAAATAGTGAATTTCGAGTGCTCATTAAACATTATTCTTTGCGAAGAAAACCCGTCAATCAAACCAAGGAAAACCGTGGTAAATACTATGGGGACTCTGCACCATCAATTTCAATGGTAAAAAAAGTGGTTTACTGACTTTCGCTGTGGTCGCACAAGTATAAAGGACGTTGAACGTACTGGACGGACAATTGAGGTCAAGACACCCGAAAATGTCGAAAAAATCCACGATATGGTGGTGGCCGATCGAAGAGTAAAAGTGTGTTGATACCATAGGCAATTCATATGGCAGTGTGGTTTCGCTTTTAAATGATCAATTGGGTTTAATAAAGCTGTCTGCAAGATGGGTGCCGCGTTTGCTCTCAATTGACCATAATCGCACGGGTGCACACGTGTGTGTGGTCTCAAGGGCAAAATTTAGCCCCCAGTGACTATTTCCTATTTCCAAACCTAAAGAAATGGCTCGGTGGAAAAAAGAGTTAGCTCCAACGATGAAATAATTGTCCCATGTTATGGACTTCGAAAAATCCTACTTTTTGGAAGGGATACAAAAATTGGAGAAACGTTGGACTAGTGCCCAGTTTCACAGTAGAAAATTCTCCATTTAAATGGACTTTAAATGCCTGACGCTTGTCATTTCAAATGAAAATTTTCTGTGAGCTTTTGTATTGAGCTTTTAAATGACGAGTGTGAAACTCACCCTAAGTGTATTGAGCTAAAAGGAGATTATTTTTTTCCAAAAAAACTGTGTTTCATTCAAATCGTCACGGAGTTATTGATCCACCTCGTATTTCGGATCTTTCCATACTCTTTATTAGCAGTAAATGTATTGTGTTGGCATCCCTGTATACCCATACCCAGAAATTTACACAAAAACATAGCATCAACATTCAGTACAAATGCTTTTTTTAGCCCCGCCTGTCTGTCAGTCAGTCAGTCAGTTACTGAGTGGAGAGGAATACAAAACTTCCGTACATGCATTCCATTTTTATTGTTTTCATTTCGTATCCTGACGCCATGTAGTCCCAGCGCCCTTGAGCATTGTACATTGCAGAAATTCAACAGTTTCTGGCATATTTTTAAAACTTTTCTTTGTATTTTAATTTGTGTGAAGAAATTTAAGCAAATACTTACACATATGAATGTCCTTGCAGCGTTTAATTTCTAGCACGATACGTGTTTTTTTGGTACTGCAAGTGAAAGGTAAACTGTCGTAAACATTATGATTGGCCACCCTCTGTAATGATGATGGTGGCTGGAGGACAATTATAAACTCCAATTAGCAAAGGTAAGGCAGCAAGTGAGGGCAACTACGCTTGAGCTGATAACAACCTCCCACCGCTTCAGCACAAGTTATTATTCCACTATAACAATTAGAAAAGTTTTTTCCATTCACGTCTAGTAAATGAATGTAAACAATGTTGTTTCGGCTGTTATACCATTTGCGTTATCCTTGATTAGCTGGGGCAACAAGAAAATATCCGAATGATTGGTAAGAAGTGCGAGAAAAAGTTCCAGTTCAAATTGTTTGAATGCCTTGCCGTAACTTTAAGCATAAACCATAGAAGTAACAACACAAAACAGTCGCAAGGGTAGATAGAACTTGGAAAAAAAAAGATAAAACAGAAAACTTTGGCAAAGGTATAAACTAGTTTTGTATCTGATTGTTACCACTCAGTAAGCAGAGTACGTTTAGTTAACACTTTAAGGTCAGCTTGTTCTAACATTTGTATGCCAAACTCCTAAAGCAGTTTCATACTCAGTTGTAGTTTTGAAAGGAATACAAAAAATGTTTCCCTTCGTAGGTGGAAAAGGAAAAATAAATTTATCATTACAGACCCTTTTCAAATTGTCCTACATTGGGTGACCCAGATATATCGTTTTTTAAACCTTCGTCCTGGAATTCAAGTTTGTTGTATGCCATAAAAAAACGGATTTCATTTAAGATCATTGCATGAACCAGAGGATTTCTGCCAACCTGTAAATCGTATTTCATGCAACGTTATCGTTTCATTGACATCTCTTTTTCACATTTATCCCGGCCCGATTGTACCTTCCCGTGTAAACCTTCTTTGACACTTGAATGAAGTAGTTTTCGCAGCGCTTGAATTATGTAAATACAACACATGTATTGGATACATACATACAAGTATGGGTTTATGGTAAGCGGAGTTGGGTCCCTAACAAATTTCGCTAAATCTACAAGTATACAGACTAATAAATATGTGAAAATTGACAATGTTTCGAATCTCGTTCATTCCATATAGATTCGCGCTTAAACGACTAATCAAGGTTTGTCAATAAACAAAATTGCCGCACATGGAGTGAGAGCAATCTACAACAGACCCTGCAGACTTCATTACATCCTCAAAAAGACACCGTTTGGTGCTGTCTACGTGCTGGTGGCATCACCAGACCCTATTGTGGATTCAACGTGTGGATTCAGCGTGTGGATTCAACGTGACGGTGCTACCATACAGCGACCACAACCATCAATTTATTGAATCAACAAACGCACAGTTTGGGCAACACAGGACTCAGTTTAAAAATAATTTTGCAATATTTCCCATCGTTGTTCAGGCGTAAAGAGACTCATTTTAGGGCGCAGAAATATAATCCTGACCGATAGTCAATATGTCGGACAGAAACATTTATCAGTGTCACGATCACATATGATTTAAAAATCTGCCTGTTTTTGGACCACCCTTTAGAACATGCCTTAAATTCCTTACATACGAAGTACTCCGAAGCATACTGTGCGAAAAAGGCCAACTGTTATTATACTGAACATAACTTAACTTCATTTCCCCTTACACTTTCTCCCCAACACTCAGCTGTGAGCTGTCTAATTTATAGGTCAACGGATCAGGACCTACATCTTTACACAGAACCCACACGGTTATGTATTAAAATTACTCCAGAGTGTTGATATCACTCAGCGGTGAGACCATCGTCGAAGGGAATTATAGGTGGTCAAAACGGAAATGTTTTATGAAATATATTTGGAGAATATTTCCAGACGAACATTTGTACACGCCCAAAATGTGAATTTCTTTGTTGTTTGGATGCAAATTTTAAGTGTGTTTGAAGCTTGTAGTAAGTATAGTATAGTTGTGTCCAAACAGAACGTGTTTGGTATTCAATATTACATGTTGGACACGCAATGATTAATATGTTATAATATACATACTTGTAACTCAAGTATAGCTGCGTTTGGGATACAAATACAGCTTTGTTTCTTGGGCTATTGAGAGCATGAGAATAATAGAGGTACAAGGAGAGATTAGTAAAGTCAAAGCTGTATGTGCGTAGCTCTAGTTTTGCATTATTTTTCAGTCAGTGATTCATAGAAATTTCCTAAATGCGTGAGTAAATTGTAGATGAAGTGAGTATTTCTAACATCTGTTGCGTTTCAGTTTCATGTATTCAGTCGTCAATTGGACAGAGGATAGCAAATGCACCTGGTTGATTAAGTAAGCATGCTTGGAGAAAATGTATTGTACTCGCTAAAAATGTGTCTTTTTTGTTGATTGGTTTTTGTGCTTTTTTATGGGGCATTTTGGAGACACAATGATTAAAATGTTACAATATATGTGTTTGTGATCCAAATATGTCTGTGTTTATGATACAAATACAGCTGAGTTTGTTGCACTGTTTATGCTCTCTCAAGAGCAAGACAATAAAAGAGAGACAAACAGAGATAATGCACAGTTTTACTTCTGAGTGTGCAATTGTATTTTTTCCTATTCATCTTTCAGTCAATCATTCATAAATATTCCTGAGTGTGTATGTAAATTGCAAATGAAGTGAGTGATTCTTATTTTGTCCGCTGTATTGCGTTTAATTTACTGCATTCAACTGTCAATGGTTTATCGGATAGAGGATATCAAATGCGCTTGGTCGGCGCTTAGTAGACAATATTTGTGATCAGCAGAAAAAGGTCTCGGACGAAGTAATAAATGATTTTAAGGAAAGAAACTGAAAAGAGAAACAGCGTGTCAAGCCCTTTTTTTCTGCCCGAGCCTTTATTGCTAAAATCAGAGCGGCGTGTCATTTGTGAAATGTAATAAAAAAAACACACAGTATTAAAACGGCGCTCGGCTTGTATGAATGAATGAGTATGCACATGTGTATATTGTTTGTGTACCAACTAGGGTGTACAAACAGCCGTATTTTTTGGAAACCAGTTTTCTGTTTGTTCGAAAAATCAAGTTTTTGAGAAACTGGTTTTCGGGGTTAGTTTTGGCAAAATAACCGGTGGAGCCTGGTTTTTTCGTTTTTGTTTATTTGCTTTAAATTCAATTACATATACAGCACTTACAATACATTTGTTTAGCGATCATTTCATGTACTCATTAGTATTTAAAACCCAAAATTTCACAGCTCTATTTAAATATGACAATTACGTTTAAATTTTAAAGAGAGCATGTATGGCATATTCCAATCTGGAATGCGTGTTTAATATAAAATTATTCAAATATACATTAAACTGATTTAAATTCGAAAATTATATGCAAATTTGAAAACGGATTTTTATGTGTGAAAATCTTATTAAGTTTAAAACATTTATTTATAAAAACATTTTAATTTTGAAATTTGAGTAAAAAAATGTTTGGAAAGCTCGATTAATTCTTAAATAATTTGTAGTTATTTCTTAGTCAAGTCATAAAACCGTTTGAAATTTGATTAAAAAAATTGTTTGGAAATATCACATTGAACTGTTTGGTACATAAATTCATATTTGAGAATAGAAATCATGTTTCGTAATTCCAAAATTTCATTAAAATTCGAAAGTCATATTATTTATAATTATTATTTCAACAAGAACGACTTCCAATGGGATCTCCAGCTTCCCCGATTGTGGCTGATATTGTTATTGAGAATCTACTTGATTCCTGCATAGAAGAGATGGCCATAAAACCAAAAATCATTACTAAATATGTGGACGATTTATTCTGTATCGTTACAAATAGTGCTATAGATAATATTTTGACAACATTTGATAATTTTCATCCAAATATTAGGTTTACAATTGAAGAAGAGTGTGGATCAAGACTCCCTTACTTGGACACCATGGTAATAAGAAATGGGCAGAATTTATTAGTGGATTGGTACCAAAAACCAACTGCTTCTGGAAGGGTTATCAATTACCACTCCAAATAATAGAGAGAGTTTTGAAGATAAGCGACGGAAATTTTCACAAAAAGAAGATTACAGCTATATTAATGGACAACAATTTCCCAATAGGGTTAGTCAATAGATTAATAAGGCAATATGCAAATAAGGGGCAAGATAACCAGTACCCAACGGTGGAACCCAAAAAGTTTAAATCAATATCTTATGTGCCAGGATTTTCTGAGAGATTAGAAAAATCAAAAATATTTGATACTAATAATTACAAAATGGCCCATATAACAACCCACACACTAGGTAGATTGTTTAGTAAAACCAAAAAATAGAATAGATAAATTTGATAGATATAATATAGCATATAAAATACCTTGTGGAGGAAATAATAGTGAAAGTTGCAATATGGTATATGTAGTAGGTATAACTAAAAATAAACTTAAGACTAGAATTGCAGGACACAAATCAGATCAAAAATATAGACACATCTCAACACAAAACACAGCATTATCATCGCACTGTGCAAACTTAAATCATTTTCCAAACTTTCAAGATACGTCAGCTTTGAATAGGGAAATTAATTATAAACGTCGCTTTATTTTACAAATATTACATATAATAAGGACTCCAATAGCGAAGAGAATAAACTTTAAAGCAGATACGGATAATGTAGCCCAGAATTATAGACATTTAATTAGTAAAATGTAGAATATTTCACCGAAATTTGTTTGATGTATCATTGAATTTGTCACTAGGTAACATTTTTAATATATCCGGATGTAACTTGTTGAATTTACCATTATGTACATATTTTTATCAACCAAATTATTTTTCTGGCTGTAAATTGGAGAAACTATTTCTACACAACAATTTTTCTGGCTGTAACTTAGAACATTTTTCATATGATAAGAAAAATTCTTCAATTGTTTAATTTTTTGTTATTGTTGTTTTTTTCAACTGACATGAAAAAATTTTGTTTATCAATTGTTTTCACATTTCTAATTAATAATATATCTTCCTGACGATGCTATCCAAAGGGTAATATCGAAAAAAATAATTAATTAATAAATACGACCAAACGCTCGTACAATTTAATTTTTGAATTAAATTATTAATTTTTTAATGATATAAACCCACATTAAGAAAAACCCGGATAACCGGTTAACAGACGTAAAATAACCGGTTACCGGTTTGTTCGAAAATTACATGCGTGTTTTAAATACCCGGCACACGGATAAGAGCAAAAAAGCGGTTAACCGGTTTGATTTAAAATGTAGTAGCCATGGTAGAATTATCTGTTAGGTAGTGGCATTAGAAATTCCGTGGTTAGGCTGTCAAAATTAGCTGAATAATGAAAAACACTATGGACACAAAATGTGAAACTAAATACAACTTGGTACAAAGTCTGTGCTATAAATTGCACTTTGATTGAAATTCTTTGAATTTTATTAACAAACAAAATGAAACAAAATCAAATTTGACGTAAAAGATGAAAAAACACAAATCAGCTGTGTTGACGCGTTTACCCGATAAATAATTCTACCGCTTCTGAAGTGTTTGGCGAAGTTGAAATCTGAGACAAGAATGAAATGAGAAGCAAAAGAGCAGCAGATTCTCATTTCATAAAAAAAACAAATAAGGCATTCAATGAAGTAAATGTAAAAAGGGACGTTTTAAATTTTTGTGTATTGGTAAAATCGTAAATATTATTAAAATTATATTGAAATCAAAAAACAATTTGTTTCTAATTATGTTTGCGATCAAATACGCACATGTTCCCACGTAAGTATGTGGATGTTTGGGGGAAAACACGCGAATGCTTCCACGAAAGTACATGTTATTAATCATGCATATGTTATCATGTAAAAGCACGTATGTTTGCCAGTCATAATTCTAGTGTTCCCATTTAAAGTCAAGTGAGTTTTGGGACTTTCAAACATATGAATGTTAGGAGTGTGTTTCAAACATATACCTGGTTCCTGCAGACTATGTTACAGTGGACGTTCTTTTCAGAGTATAGTTACCATATGATGTTTGCAGAAATCATGTTAAAATTGGGAAGGGATTATTAATAAATAAAATTGTAATTAATCAAATGTAAGGATTTTGATTTGCACAAAATTTAGCGGCCCTTTTGGGCCTTAGCTTTAACTACGACAACGTATAGTGTAAAAATAATATTTCACTTCTGAACAGTTTTAATTATTAAATGTGAAGGGTTTTGAAATGTAAAATCATGTCTTTATATCTTTATACTATACTTTGAAATTTGTAATTACTTTTGACAATATATGTCTAAGGAGAAATGTTATATTAAATAACGGGGTTTTCAATAAGACCGCTACAAAAGTTTTTTTAAATAAAACAAACCCGGTTTTAGATACCAATGAAATTCTTTATTCCTTTGAAAGTACGTTCGATGCCATTATGTATGGAACTCGATTTCTTTTGAATGGCCACCACGGGCACGCTTGCACAAGTCCAGACGCTGAACCCAATTTTCGACGGTTTTCAAGCATAAATCGGCCGATACTGCTGCAATTTCACATTCGATATTCGTACGAAGGTCATCAATCGTCGCCGGCTTGTTGGCATAGACCCATAGACTTGACGTAGCCCCACAGGAAATAATCTAACGGCGTCAAATCGCACGACCGAGGCGGCCAATCGACTGGTCAATTTCGAGAGATAACACGTTCACCAAACTTGGTTTCCAATAAATTGATTGTGACATTCGCTGTGTGGCTTGTGGCGCCGTCCTGTTGGAACGACATGTCCTCCAAGTCCATATTATCCAATTGGGGCCAAAAATATTCGGTTATCATTGAACGGTAGCGATTCGCATTCACAGTAATGTGTCGGTCTTGATAATCACCGAAGACAAACCGCACCAAACCGTAATTTTTTCGGGATGCAATGATGACTCATGGATTGCATGTGGATTGCTGTCTGGCCAATAACGCATATTTGGCTTATTGACGAAGCCATTCAGCCAGAAATGAGCCTCATCGCTGAAGATGATTTTCCGATGAAAATCCGAATCATTTTCAAGTTGTTGCTCAGCTTAATTCACGAACATACGACGCTTATGGTGGTCAAGCGGCTTTAGTTCTTGCGTCAATTTGATCTTGTAAGGATGTAGGCCAAGATAATTTTCGCAAAATTCACCACAACGACGTCACAGAGATGCCCAACGCTTGAGAACGACGTGTGAGAGACACATTTGGGCTTTCTTGAACTGAAGCCTCAGCGGCAGCAAAATTCTCGACACTACGGGCACTTCTCTGTCTCACTGGCACTGGAACATTTTTTACTGTGCCTGTGGATTCAAATTTTTCCACGAGATTGTTGATTTCCAATTGTTGATCTGGTAGGACGATTATGACGACCGTAAATTGGACACGTATTTTGTGTAGATATTTTCGATTTTTTTACCGGATTGTAAAGAAGACATGTTCCGATTAAGTATTGAATAAAATATCTGTCAAATAGCTTCCTCAGCTCTGATGATGAACTTTTCAATGACTTTTTCACACAGATGTGGCTGTATCTCCCCAATGATACGTTGGATCTCGAATTTGAGCTCAGGTATTGTTTCTGGTTTATTCGCATAAACCCGAGATTTCACAAAACCCCAACGAAACAAAACGAAGGGTGATAAATCGTATGACCTTAGTGGCCAGCTGACAAGATTTTCTTGAGATAATTTGTTCTGGAAATCGTTACTGCAATAAACCGATTGTATCATGTGCGATGTGGCAGGTGGCGCCGTTATGCTGAAACCACAAGTCGTCCAGATCCATGCCATCCGGTTGAAGCAACAAAAACTCTGTTATCATGTTCCTGTAACGACTGCCGTTCACAGTCACTGCAATTTCGGCCTCACCTGCAACAAGTAAAGTTCAATGACGCCGACCAAAATCCGCACCAAACAGTAGCTCGTTGTGGATGCATTTGATGCTCATGGATTGCATGAGGATTTACCGAGTCCCAAATTCGACAATTTTGTATATGCAGATGAGTATATGCATGTGAATAAGATGACTTTTTTTGAAAAATTGGCATCGACTTCACTTTGCTCCATTACCCATTCCACGAATTGCCGGCGCTTTCCATGGTCTGCTGATTTCAGCTCCTGAGTCAGTTGGAGGTCTTTTGTCAATATTCTCTGCGTAGTGCTTCGTGAAGTTTGAAGTTGTTGAGAACGATGCCGAATTGATGTTTTCGGGTTTCCGGCGACACTTTCGTCTGCAGCACCAACGTTTTTAAGAGGCCGGCCGGTACGTACGTTGACGCACAGGAGTCTTACTCTATACAGCCGATGCAGTTTCTTCAAATAAGTTGACCACTGTTCAAATGGCGGGCACATTAGGTACACTTTCTCAACTGAAAATTCTCCGAAGTTCGCGAGCGGTCTCAGCAAAACTTTCCTAATCTTTTTAATAAGTTTTCACAATTATAACGCGTTGTTCTTTCGTAAAGCGCTACATTTTTAATAAACATATGTGACATCTACAAATTCCAGAGTTGCCACTACACAAAAAAAAATGAATTACTTTAAAAAATGCAATCTTACAGAGACGCCCTTTTATATACATATATAATTTTCATAAAATTTTAAACTTTGCTAAAATGTTAAAGCTTTCCGATTTTTTGGGTTTTTTGTGTGAATTTTGCGGACTCGATCACTAGTCTCAGAAGAGGAAGTCCAATCTGTCTAAAATTATATGCGTCTCCTTTTAGTGTCTATTGTTCCCAGTCCAGCATACGGTAAAATGGAAATACAAGAATTTTGCAAACTTTCTGCATGAGAATTAAAGTTAAAAATTGTTTAGAGAGCTTCAAACTTCGCTGTTGAAACAGAAAAGAGTTGTATTGTGTTAATAAAAAAATCAATACAAACTGTCTAGTAATAACGTCTGTAATCCTTGGGCAATTATTAATTTGACACATTATTCCTTGAAATATTACGGTTTCCCTACCAAGAGCACTTTTCCACTCCATTAGTTACCAATGCCGGGCCCATCATTGTGTTAAACTTGGACTGTGTAATACAATAATTCCCCCCACACCATCACAAACTTAATAGCCTTTTGTGTTACCACCCATTTGTGGTCGAGGAATTTATCTACGCATGAAAACCATTAAACCCATTTCATTTGCCACAGAGACAGTTTCCGCATGGAATTTTGTGGTTAACATCAAATATATGAACTGGAAACAAATGACAGCATCAAGCAAAAAGCAACAACAACTAACTCAATTTTCCAAATGTCAGAAACTCCCATAACTGTGATATCATTATGGTCTTCAAATAGCGGCAACTATAAATAGCAAAAATACACTATAAAATACCATATTGAATTAATTGAATGGGGGCGATACCAGGGAAATCATATAAATGGGCAGAACTAATGGACGATGTTTGTTTATAGCCTTGTTATGTTTGAAAATGTGAAATACTCTGTATTCATGGATGATTCTGACCAACCCAGCATTATTCTTCATGCAAATTTCGTTTATCACATTGTTGCCATACCCAGAAAAACCAGCAAGTAATGCAGGCTACCATCACTTCATTCTGGGGACAACAAGGCTTAAGTGGGGCAATAAAAAGTCATCTAAACCAAAAAAAAAAGGGACACCATGAATAATGTGTGAAAATCCATACCCACAGGCTCACTTATCTCCAAGGAACACAATGTATGAATTTAAATGTTACGTTGTGACATGTAACACTTAAGCTGGAAATGTTTTCATTTAAAAATTTGATTGTTTAGTTTTGAATTTTAGCCATCAAGGCCGTTATATAAACGAGTAAAATGTTACGCTGCTGTTCAAAAAAATTTGCCCAAAATCTAAATTTTTGAAATTCATTTAGTAACAAACCAAAGAGATTAATGTATTTTGGATGAATCCACAAATAGCAAGAATTATGGGCATCAGTTTGCAATTTGTGCAAGATTTAACCAATTTAGAAATGGTAAAAATGGTTTACGGTTACATGGCTGAGCAAAATAATATTTTCTGTCTATTTTACTGGGCGATGATTGTGCTCGATGATAAAAATAAATAAATGTTTGAAATTGTTGAATGACGTCGTATGGATTAAACCATAGTGAAAGATGTAGATGAGAAGTCTATTCTCTTCATAATTCCAACTTCATAGGTATGGTCGCATGCAAACTTTTGATGGTGGAGTGCATGAGTTCAATGATACCAGATATACCAAAACGACATGAAAAAGATAAGGTCACAGTCCTTGCAACACCACCTGGTGTAAGTAAAATTACGGCGAATAATTTGCTCAAATCCTCAATGAATATTGTGAAATGAAACATCAGATGAGGGAAATTGTTTATATTTTCTAATTTACTCTATGGATTAAACTTCCGACGCATGAAACACTACAAAATATGTGTAACAAATTAAAAAAAGTATAAAAAAAGTGTGGCCGTCGGTGGTGCAACGGTTAGTGTGCGCGGGTCTTGTACATGAGATCCTGGGTTCGAACCCGGCTCTGACCACCTTCACATTTTCTTTCGGCGGCGGCCACCTCGCATAGTGACGGCGACACTATCGAGTATCTAAAAAAAAAATAAATGGTTTCCCATTACATCCCATGAAGGGACCGGGGAGAACTTCTCACAATCACTGAGCTGTGCGCTTTCCAGTTTTCACTCACTGATTGGGACCTACAGTTTTACACCGATTCCGAACGGTATTTTGAGAAGCTTTTTCATGGCTATATACTCGATAGTGTCGCCGTCACTATGCGAGGTGACCGCCGCCGAAAGAATTTTTTTTTTAAGGTGGTCAGAGCAGGGATCGAACCCAGGATCTCATGTACAAGAGCCGCGCACACTAACCATTGCACCACCGGCGGCCGGTCGAGTATCTAGCCATGAAAAAACTTCTCAAATTACCGTTCGGAATCGGTGTAAAACTGTAGGTCCCAATCAGTGAGTGAAAACTGGAAGCGCACAGGTCAGTGATTGTGAGAAGTTCTCCCCAGTCCCTTCATGGGATGTAATGGGAAACCATTTATTTTTTTTTTATAAAAAAAATCCTTTCGGAATTTCAGTTTCAATTTCGATACAGCATTCAAATTCAAAACTTTTGAAAATTCTTTACAAAAAAATATTTTTACGAATTCCAATATTTGCAAAGGAATCATTTCTCGTGTTAGAATTTCGATACACACTTGAAATTTTAAAATCACAAACTTTTGAAATATTTAAATTTTAAATTTCATATGTAGATTTCGTGATTTTTTGTAAAAATGGAAAATGTGAATTTCGAGTGCTCACTAAACATTAGATTTTGGGGGGAAAAACCGTCAATCGAACCACGAAAACACTAGATAAATCCCACACCATCGATTTCAATAGTAAAAACGTGGTTTACTGACTTTGGTTGAGGTCGCACAAGTACAAATAACGCTGTACGTTCTGGACCTCCAATTGAGGTCAGTACACCCGAAAATGTCGAAAAAATTCACGATATGGTTTTGGTCGATCGAAGAGTAAAAGTTCGTGAGATTGTAGATGCCATAGGCAATTCATATGGCAGTTTGGATGCGATTTTAAATGATCAGTTGGGTTTAAGAAAGCTGTCTGCAAGATGGTGGCCGCGTTTGCTCTCAATTGACCATAAACGTACGGGTGCACACGTGTGTAGTCTCAATGGCAAAATTCCATGAATTGGTGTACGAATTGGTACCTCATCCGCCATATTCTACGGATTTAGCCCCCAGTGACTATTTCCTATTTCCAAACCTAAAGAAATGGCTCGGTGGAAAGAGATTTAGATCCAAAGATGAAATTATTGATTAAACGTTGGACTAAGTGTATTGAGCTAAAAGGAGTTAATATTGAAAAATAAGTTTTTTTTTTTGCAAAAAAAAAAATATGTTTCATTCAAAAAATTCACGGACTTATTGATCCGCCCTCGTACATATTATACACAGTAATACTGCATTTACACCAAACAAGACTAACGCATTTCGAAGGTTAACTCCGTTAACACGCGCTAAGCCAGAAGATTACTCATACCATTTTAGTCTTTAGCAACTGAAGTTTAATTTTTAACCTAATTTTAAACTGACGTACAATTTAATGCAACAGTGTTAGTTACTAAAAAAAATGCAACCATATTAAAAACACGCCCAAAGAATCAACTGTTTGACAGATGGAAGCCGATCGAAAATTGTTCGACGAGTGGCCGCCACCAAAAATTTTTTTGAAGCACACGCCGCCGTCGATATGCAGTGGTGTGCGATGAAATAGAGTCAACACTAATCAACATTTTCAAAACAAAAACAAATGTAGAAAAATTAAATTTTGTTTATAACTTTTATTTTTAATTTTTCAATTAAGAACTAGATACAACATTTTAGAACATTAATGTCGTAATTTAAAATTAAATCATTAGGTATAAATCAAAATATTTCAAAATGCCCCGTTTTGCCTGTGAATTAAAATAGAGTCATCACGATTCATCATCTGAACTAGAATAAATAGCTGTGTCAAATAAAATGTATGTTTCATTAATCCTTTATATTATCTCAGTACTTTATGAAATAACTATTATTTTTTATCACAGCTAAGCAACGCCTTGACATTGAATCATCAAGTCTCCACAAGCCATGTTTTCCACGCCGATTGTACCAGTGTCATAAGCTCATCTTTATTAAATTCGTTTATTCCTTTGATAGACACTTTAATGCCCCGCCACAAATTCTGAATAGGATTTAAGCCCGGCGACTGCATAGACCATCTTAAAACTATGACACTATTATTTTCAAATGAAGCTTTTGCTCGCTTCGATGTGTGTTTGGGGTCGATATTATGTTGAAACACCCATCGAAGCGGCATTTCCCAATTAGTACAAGGCATCATGATGTTTTTTTAATACAGTGGTATAATATGCAGCGTCCATTGTCTGTTCAATTTGGAATAAAGGTTCTGTCCCAATGTAAGAGTAACAACCCCGTACCATTATGTTTCCGCTACCACGTTTAACTGTTTGGATTGTGTTCTGGGGCCTGAATTCGGTGTTGGAAGGTCTTCGTACAGGAAGATTACTCTTATCATAATTACCCAATCTCACTTTAGTTTCAGCTGTCCTCAAAATATTTCGCCATTTGCGTACGGGCTATTTCACCTGCTCCTTGGCAAAATCCAACATTTTTTCAACGTTCCGTTTGGATAGAAATGGAACTTTTCGGACACTTTTTGCCTTTAAATTGTTTTTAGTTAAGTTAGCATTTTTCTTAATGTAGAGGTGTCAACATCCCGATCGTATTGCCTTTTAAAGGCGGAAGAGGTAACAAAAGTCGAACTCTACGTGGCGCAATATTTTTTGGTTCCAATTGTTCTATAATTTTCAGGGTTTTACCGTCTCTTTCCTGGATTGGGGTTATACCTTATTCCGGTCTCCAACATTTTCTTTGAGCATGCGTGACTCTATTTCATCGCACACCACTCTAAATGGCTCTTGTTGGTTTAAACTGTGAGCTGATTTTATTGACTAGCTCGATTAGACTCACTGACAGAATAAGTAAAAATTCCGCTCGCGAGCCGAAAAGTTCAACTTCTCCTCAATTTAAAGCTCTCACTCCGAATTTAATTTTTAAAATTTTTGTTTATATGAATCGCTCCCGAGCGAATCAAATATAAAAAACAAAAAATCGTTTGGAATGTTTGTGTCTATGGGTAAAAAGGTGGATAAATTGCTAAAACATGGTACAACGGCAAAAACATTTAGAAATTTATAAAAAATAATGTGTGTGGGTAAAAAGCTGTAGAAGGGTCATGAAAGAGTACAACTTCAAAATGCGAGGAAAATCGCATGGAACAATTTATAGGATGGTGTACCAATATAGTGTACGTTGGCAAAAAATATAGCTAGGGGTAAAAAGAGCAAAACAAAAACAAAACTTGAGAGTGCAAAAATAATTGGGTATATAACTAACTATATGTCAAAAATACTATATGTGCGAAAGGGGCAGGAAACGGTAAAACTTGAAAAAAGGGGAACATTAGTTTGGAATGATTGGGAATGTGTTAATAAGAGTGTTTGCGAATAAAACAGGATATAAAGGATACAAATTTAAACAACGAGAAATATTGTGTTTAATGATTGGGAATTTTTTAAAAAATACGGTAGTGTCTTAAAAAATGGTTGAATTTCAAAAAGAGTCGAATTAGGTAAAATCTAAAAAAACAACAACAAAAAAATAAAATACATGACTGTTAAAAATGGTGTTTTTTCGTAAAAAAAGCTAAATATGAATATGCGAGAAATCTTCTTCATAAAAATTATATGTTTGTAAAATATGTCAAAAATGGGTAAAATATAAAAATGCGGTAAAATCGAAAAATGGGATACGTGCATAAAAAAGTATAAAATGGTCAAAAAGGTGTAAAATTTCAAAATGCGAGATAAATCGATTGAAAACATTGGAAATGTATTAATTGAAAAAGGGACACAAATGATTAAACTTCAAAAAGATAGAAATTCGGGTTGGAATGCTTTATAACTTGTTACAAATGATGTATGTATGTGGGCTAAAAGCTCAAAATGCGGGGAAAATAGGTTGTGATTGCATCACGCTGTGCATGTTTTGAATTTAACACCGAGCTTGTCCTTCGTAATTTTGAAATTTAAAAAAAAAACAACTGTGTTTTTTGTTAATGTCAAAGTTTTAATATGACATTATTAGTTTTATATTGAACAAACGCAGTTAAAACTAATTTTACCGGGTACAATAAACGCCTTTTAATTGACGGTTAATGTGCGTTTATCATCAGCCCCTGAAGTTCGTAATCCATGAGCTTAATTTCTACTTATGGCCGCTTCCAATTCTTGTTTGCTTTGTTATACTAATATAAACCAATTCCGGTCAAAATCTATTTCGAAAGGCGACACTGATGTTCTGTTTAATACACACAATTCTCGTCATTTAGAACTTATTACAGGCTAGCAAGACAATCGCTTTGGCCCAAACCTTTATCATGTTTAACCATATTTTAAATTCTTTGCACATTGCTAACCTTTCCAAATGATTCTTCTCGCATTTTCAACAAACTCAACGAACCCCCCCCCCCCCCCCTTGAAGAAGTGTTTTATCCACATTCACAATTTTTGCCACATTCCTAATCTTTCCAATCCACTTTTCTCACATCTTCAACGCTTAACCTGTCGCCACTTTTATCCTGCATTTTGAAGATTTGCGTTCATAATCATTCGATACGATTTTTGTCGCATTTTTAAACACATTCGAATTTTAGACACCTTGCCATCCATTCACACAAATTTCCCGTCTCATAATATTTTCATAATTTGTTGCCCGCTTTCCTATTTTTTCACCCATATGTACATTTTTCCTATAGATTTAATAATTAAAAAATATTATGAAATGTGACTCGGGAGTCATTCTTTTTGAATTAAATTGGGAATGTTTTAAAATCCTTGAAAATAAAAATTCGGCTCCCAAGCTAAAAATAAAACTCGGGAGTTTAACAGAGTTAAATCTTAAAAGAATTAAAAATTAAACTCCCTCAGCGATGCAAATTTTTCGAAGGAATCGAAAATGAATGGTTCTCCTTACTCTGCTCACTGATTCAATTTTCATTTGTACAAAACTGTCACAACCAATAGCCAGCAACTTAATTTTTCTGTTGTGCCGCCGTCTTCGATATTTTGTCTCGGCGCGGAGACATATCAATTTAATCTCAAATTTGGTGGTGTAAACGGCAAAGATTAGAGAAGAAGGTTATATCTAACCTGGCCGTGATAAACGGTGGTGTAAATGCATTATAAAGAACTCTAAGTTCCAAACGCGGATTTAGACTGCTTGATGCCCTGGACGTAGAAAATATAAGATTCCTCAAAAGCGACTCTCATAAAATTTAAAATTTAATCCAATTTGTGTTTGTTAATAAAGGGTGGGCCATAACAAATTTGGAATTTTAGCTGGTTTTAAAACAAATTACAATAGATACTTTTAACATTATGATATTATGGGTAAAGAAAATCATTGACATTTATGAACGTAATACAACATCGTTCAAAAAGCTTCCACGACTTGCTTTGCAGAACCTCATTCGATCCACCTAATTTTTCAGTACGTTTTAAGATTTGGGCCTATGTCTCGTGAAAGACAGCATCGATTTCGTATTTTATGAACCGGGATTTTATGAACCCGGGATTGTATGTGTATCACGTATCTTTCACTGCTTCCATGAGATAACAGTCTTACGGGGTTAAATAGCAGTTGCGAGGAGGCCAATGAGCTTCCGGGTTTCGGTTGTGCATGCGAGTTTCGAATATAGTGTACAAGAGAGTGATTGCAAGTAACATTGGCTGTGTGGCACGTAGCGCCGCCCCGTTGAAACCATAAACTTTCCATATTATCTTTTTAAAATTTTGAAAACCAAACATCGCTGAGCACGAGCATTATTTAAAATCCTAATTTTGCATGGCCCACCCACCTATTACTTGCATGTCTTTCTTTTATAAATTTGCATTGTTGCTAAATTGTAAAGGTTTCACTTTTTAAATTAATAAAAGTCCAACTTCAATCAATCCAAGGATGTAAAATCCGAAATTTTTTTTAATTATATATTTTGACACAATCGAAACCCCGGACTAGATTTGTAGAATCTTGGAAATGTGATAATTTTAAGATTTATTTGTAAGCCCATATGTTAAATGTATTAAATAGTTTGAATCCATCGCATTTAACGTCTCATCGAGTGTATTATGAATAAAGACTAAAGTCAATGGTTGAAAACCTAATGGGAACTTATTCGTTTCGTTTTGGACCACGGAAGCCTCGAAGAGATCCACGAACAGCAAATCTATGTATATCATATTTTTGTCGATTTCGAAGCTGCTTTGACTGCCCCGGGGATACATGTACGAAGAAATGTTGGAACTACGGATACCAGAAAAATTGACTTACTCTGCAGAATGACGTTGACCAACACCAAATCAGCAGTGAAAGTATGGAAAGATCTCACCCAATAATCGTGTACCAGCCAAGGCGATACACTTTCGTGCAATCGTTTATAATATTATATTATATTATATTATATTAATATTATTTAAAAAACTGCACAAAATATGCATTAAATATGGCCGCCGGAGATGCGATGGTAGCGTGCACGCCTCTTGTACATGAGAACGTGGGTTTGATCCCTGCGCAGACCACTTTACATTTCCTTCGACCACGGTTACCTCCCTTCGTAATGGCGACACTATCAGGTACGCAACCATGAAAATATAAAAAAATCAATGAGTGTTCGAACTCACGGGTGATGTGTTAACACCTTTTTGCTACACGGTACCTGTTCGATTTCTATGAACACATTAGTAAATGTCACATTGGAAAATAAAAAAATAATGGTTTTTTTGTATACACCGGGCAATGCTGAACATCAAATGACTCGCTTTGTTTGGCCATAGCAACAACAACGAAACAACCAAACACACACCACCACACATACTTTGTCCGAAGTAGCTGACGTATACGTGTGTCACTCAACCACATGTTTGCCATATCAACAGCAACGAAACAGCCAAACACACAACTTCACACATATTTTGTACGAAGTAGCTGACGTATTAGTGTATCACGATAACGTCGACTGCGGAAATGAAATTTTGCGTGGCTATGCTTTACATCTCCGTTCTACAACAGCAACAGACACATGTACATACATACATTATTATGTTACTCTTTCATTGCTCTCTTGCTCGCCCATTTTTGTTTAACACGTCATTATTCTCTTTCGCAGTCGCAGAAAATCTGGTTTTAGCAGCAACATAAAATCTGGTTTTAGCAGCAGCATAAAATCTGACTTTGACAGATTTAGTCCCTATACGCCGCTATAGATGTTAACACATCAAACATATGGGTCGGAACCAATGCTAAACTGTGGGTCCCAATTAGTGAGTGTAACAGCTGGAAAGAACACAGCTTACTGATTGTGAAGAGCTCTCCACAATCCCACCATGGGATGTAATGGGAAACAATTTATTTTTCAGTAGGAAAAGGTCTATGTTGCTCGCGTATGCCGATGATCTACAACAGGTTACAGCACTATTGTCAATAATCGAAAAAGAATGGCCGAAAGTGGGCCTTGTTCCTAGTGAGGGCGGCAGATAATTGACGGTGTCGACGAATGGACAAATTTGAAGTTTGTTGAAAATTGTTTATTTAATAAGTATAAGGCATGTGATCCCGTGAGGTTGTAATATAGCCAATAAAAAATATCGACATTTTTCTTACCCATTAAATTTTAAGGGGTCATATATTTTGTGATCTCCATTATACAATAATGGCCACATCTCCTAAACGATATATCTAAAAAGGCAGACAAACATAAAAAATTTAATATCTCCTAAACCGTGCGTCTAATGGTAGGCAAAATGTCTCCTAAACTGTGTATCGTATCGCAGAAAGAAGCAAATTTCGTCGTCAGACAAAACAATATAAACCTAGCCGTAACTTCTAAACTGCGCATTTAATCGTAAAACCGACATTTCGTCACCACAATTAGAAACATACAAACGGGGAACTTATTCTCAAAACGTAAAAAATTTCATGATCACAGTTACAGAGATGTGAAAGTGGTCAAATTTTCTAACCAGTTCGTCTAGTCGTAAGAATGACGACATACATATTATGGCCATAATTGGATTATATGTTCTAAACAATTTCCTACAAGATTCAGATCTCCTGCTGATCAAGGTCTGTTTCCGTTGAAAGGATCAAGTGCTGAGAGACTAAAAAAAAGAAAGGAGTATTGTCCACATGATGTCCACAGAATTGAATTTGGTGCCTAGTTAACATCGTAATTCTGCACTCTGCAGGTACAAATCAGCAACTAAGATTTTTCTGATTCTTCGGGTGCTAGCGCAGTTGCGCCTTATAATGTCTTATTTTAGGTAGAAGTGGCTATAACTATGGACATACACATTCGCTGAAAAATATCCGCCCCAGTAACATATTGCTGCAAGATGATTTGAAGATTTGCTGCCTTTTTGTCTCTTTGCTTTCTGTCCGGTTTTTGCTTTTAGACGTTTTCAACATAAAAAAAATACACATTTGGGTCTCAAAAACATATATTGTATCCCATTAATCATGGTGTCTCAAAAATGTTATATTGAATAGCAAACACAATGTGTTTGGTCACAAGTATATTACATTTGCAACAGGCTACAAACACTTTAAATTTGCATTCAAATAATAAATATATTCCGATTTTTCAGCATGCAGAAATATCCTAGACAATGTCTCTTACTCACACAACAGGCCAGACAGTAAATTTTGAACACACATTTTTCACAGACCACGAATTTTGATAATATACCTCAATTATTTGCAAGCGTTGTTCGGTAGTAAGTCTATTCATGATGAAACTGAACATTCAACTTTTTGACACATGTCACGAATCACGTGTGAACTGGCAACAATTTAACACAGAAAACTCAAATAGCAAATAAAAATCACCCGTTAGGGGATTAGGGGAAAGTGGCTGCCAGAACTGACACAGTTAGTCCAATAGTCCGTTGTAAAACCATGGGACGTCATATTCCGCTCCCATCGTTGAGCCTGTAAATTGACCTGGTATGGTTATAGCGCGTTCAAGCCGTATCACACCTCATCTCAATATTTCAGGATGTGGCTGAAGAAGAGAAATAATTCGTACTTCCGAAGAAACAATTAGAACCCTGCAGGTAGGTCCTAAGATCATTCAGTTTATCTTCCTGGTTGTCTGCAAGATCCTAGATATTTCCTCCTACTTATACAAAAGACCAGGCAATAGCATGGGAGATGTTACTCCTTTTCACCCCCACAGCCCTGGAGTAATCATGAGCTGAGATAACAAGTGAAGGCGAGTGGTTGCCTAGTAAATATTGTCCCGTTATCAAAGCTGCTAGCATGGAGATATTTTGTCTTGGAATGGGTACCCAGTTTAACGTACAATTTATGTCATAACTTCGCTATATTTGACTAGCAATCCTGAAATACGCAACCATCTATCATTTGCACGTCTGAGTGCTTTGAATTTAAGCATAAGCTTGCTTGAAGAAAAGGGCATACCCACATTCTGTAAATCCAAATTAGAACGCGTGCTGCTTCCTCACTGGTTGTGAGAAGCTGTCCCAATCCCTTCATGGGATGCAATGGGAAACCGTTTTTTTATGAATTACTTACGAGAAGGCGCATGAACTCGTCCCTGGGACACAAGACCTTAACTCGAAATGTGAATAGAAGAAAACTCCTAGTGGCAAATTCCAGTCCACATTCTCCATGTAGTCCCTAGTCTTGTAAGCTATTCCCTAGTCTTGTCAGCCCATCTGCTCTATGGTTTCCTGGAATCTTGCTGCGCCCCGGCAACTAACGGATTTTTCAATAAGAGCGCTACAAAAGTTTTTTAAAATAAAACAAAACCGGTTTTAGATACCAATGAAATTCTTTATTCCTGTGAAAGAACGTTCGATGCCATTATGTATGGAACTCGATTTCTTTTGAATGGCCACCACGGGCACGCTTGCAGAAGTTCAGACCCTGAACCCAATTTTCGACGGTTTTCAAGCATAAATCGGCCGATACTGTTGCAATTTCACGTTCGATATTCGTACGAAGTTCATCAATTGTCGCTGGCTTGTTGGCATAGACCATAGACTTGACGTAGCCTCACATGAAATAATCTACCGAGGAGGCCAATCGACTGGGCCATTTCGTGAGATAACACGTTCACCAAACTTGGTTTCCAATAAATTGATTGTGACATTCGCTGTGTGGCTTGTGGCGCCGTCCTGTGGGAATCACATGTCCATATTATCCAATTGGGGCCAAAAATATTCGGTTATCATCGAACGGTAGCGATTCGCATTCACAGTAATGTGCCGGTCTTAATCATCACGGAAGTAGTACGGCCCAATGACGCCGCCGGCCCATAAACCGCACCAAACCATAATTTTTTCGGGATGCAATGATGACTCATGGATTACGTGTGGATTGCTGTCTGACCAATAACGCATATTTTGCTTATTGACGAAGCCATTCAGCCATTCAGCCAGCCTCATCATAAATTGGATGTAGCCCTCTTAAAGTTGAGGCCACTGACTCCAAATTTCGGTAGTAAATTTTAATAATTTCGACTCGTTGTTGGTACGTATATCTTTCCATGATGAAATGGCAAACCTTACTGAAGAGAAATGTTAAAAGAGCGGGAAGAAATATGGCATCGTTTGCTGTCCCTATCGATTTACTTTTGTAGCGTCTTTGTTGGAAAACCCTTTGTATAAAGTGAACACCGAACTGCTTGGCCATCTCATTTAGAGATGCACAGCAGTTGTGGGCAGTTCTTGAAGTCAGGACTAAAGATTGTAGAGATTCTATAGCAGCCTAACTGTAAGAGTAAATGTGGATACCCCAGCTGGTGATGATTTGTCGACCCAGCCAAAAGGACAACTCTGCGGTTGCCATGACTTCTACCTGAATGACATTATAATGTGCAAAGTCTAGACCCAGTTCTTTAGAATACAATCCAAACCCTACCTTGCCTTATAGTTTGGAGCCATCAATGTACAGACCTAATCTTTCATAACTAACCTAACCTTTCATAACATGGTAGGCGTCCCATTCAGTCCTGTCTGACCAAGATATGATTCGATAAGTGTAGCTCAAAGGTTGACGTGGGTGTCATGTAGTTGAACTTACTGTGGATCTTGCAAGACCACGTGGACTGGTGATCCACTACGAGGAATTCGCCAGGTGAATTTCCGAAACTGCAGCCAGTTCCCGACCAAGCAACATGTAGAGAATAGCCCTCCAACCTTCTGTAGGGGTAGTTCGAAGGGCACCAGTGATACACACCATTGCCATTTTCTGGCCTTTTGCCAACAGACTTGGGTGTGTGGATTTTTGCAGTGCTGGCCACCAAATAACAATTCGTTAAGCACCATTCGGCGAACAAGAGCTGTATATATTCAGTAAACTATTATAGGTGATAGGCCACATTGTCTCCGATGGTCAATTTACACGAATATAGGTCACTGTTGGCCGTCGGTAGTGCAATGGTAGTGTGCGCGGCTCTTGTGCATGAGGACGTGGGTTCGATCCCTACTCTGACCACCTTAAATTTGTTTCGACGACGGTCACCTCGCTTAGTGATGGCAAAACTATCGACTATTTAGCCATGAAAAAGCTTCTCAAAATACCGTTCGGAATCGATGTAAGACTGTAGGTCCCAATCAGTGAGTGTAAAATTAGAACGCGCACAGCTCATAGGTTGTGAGAAGCTCTCCCTAATCCCTTCATGGGATGTAACGGGAAACTATTTATTTATTTATTATAGCGTCACTGTAGCTTCACTGATCCCATCCATGGTGATTGAATTTTGCTTTCTGTCAAGAATCACACCTAAGTACCTTGCACTATCTTTTAGGCAAATTCCTATATCAGAAAAAGACACGGAATTAATTCGAGGAAGATTCTGCTTCCTGCTAGAGAGTACGAGCTCGGTTTTATCCAGATTTACACCCAGTCCATTCTCCGTGGCCCACTTAGAGAGTCTTTTGATCAAGTTCTGCAGCACATCTCTGAACGTGGAGGAATATTTTCCCTACACATTGCAATTCCCAGGTCGTTTGCACATGCTACAATTATGCAACATGATCCCTCTAACTATATTAGAACATTGTTCAGTGCTAAATTCCAGAGGAGTTGAGAATGTGGACTGGAGTTTCCCAAATAAAAGTAAATTTAAAATATATAAATTGGTAATACCTCCCGATTTCTGTTCAAGAGCATTCCGGGTTCATGCGCCTTCTCTTAAATAATTCATAAAAAAAACCATTTCCCATTACATCCCATGAGGGGATAGGGACAGCTGCTCACCACCACTGAGCTGCGCGCTTTCTAATTTTCTAATAATAACCTACAGTTTTACACCGGTACCGAACGGTATTTTGAGAAGGTTTAAGTTATTCATAGTCAACACAAAGTGCCGATAGAGCCTTTTTTTATCGATCTTGGTAAGACGTTGCTAAACGTACCGTTTATATCGACAAATACAACAAATGCCTTATACGACAGTACCGTAGTTTAAATAAATATTCAAAAGGAACTGATAACAGGCTTGACTGCAAGTTATTAATTTAATCGAAATTGTTGTCGTTAGGAAAAAATTATATTGATATTTTCTTGAGGCTCCATATCCAACGGCATAGGACACACACGCCTCCCCTTTTAATTCACCTCTGCATCACCAACCTTTTGAAAAATAATTTACACCAATCGTTTATGCTTTAGCAACCAGATATCTTAAATTTAGGTCCTTTCTCATTTTGACTAAAGATTTTTTTATACAATTTTCTACCAAAAAATTCTAATTACAGAACTTTAAAAACTTTTCCTAACAAAATTGTCCGTCACAGTTCAACAAAAACACAATCAGTGAAGCCATCGATTTGGAAAATACTTATATAATTCATACATATATGTATCGATACAAAAACAGCATCGGAAAGCGTCAAAATTAAAATTATGTTCACTAACTGATTGAATGGACGATACAAGGGAATCATGTTAATGGTTTCCAGTAGTCATGGCTTCTAATGTCAGCCATCACTTTGGCATCTCTTGCCACAGCTGCTGGCGAAATATCTACATAGAATAATTTTCCCTTACAGTGAAAAAAAGTTTCATTCTAAATCAGGTAAAGCACAAAAGTTAGCACCACTATGTTAATATTCGTCGCAGCAATGAAATGTCTAATATTTAGCGACTTACTGGTGGGTACAATGAATATTTACGTTGTGTCAATTAATTGCATAAATTCAGTAAATTCAATGCCAAAACATAAATATTCATTACACGAAAATCGACAAAATTGTTGGATGTTATGAAACTCTTCTTTGGTGCAATAAATATTTACATTGTGACGATGACTTTTGTACTTTAGCTGAGTTCTGTCTAATATTATTTTGTTCATTGTTTTTAATGCAATTTCACGCTGCACAGTTTTTACCTACAGATATGACAGTCAATTTTCTACACTATCTGACTGTTAATGAATTTCTTTTCTCAGTGTAGTTTGAATAATATTCATGCCACTGTAATAGTGGGTTGTGCTCTATATGTATTATATTCAAATATATGCCAGGGACATGTGGTCAAACATGTTTATGTCCAGTTTATCGAGAGAGTGAAAGATTGCAAAGGACAGTAGGTTAAACATTTGTATGCTTACCATACATACATATATAATCAGAGGATGGTCAATTGTTTTGTTGTTTGTTTGAGCATCTGATGCTACAACTGAAATATTTGAATTATTGAATGAATTTTATATTGGCTTAATAGTTTACCATGATGTTAACATATTGCAGACAATGAACCAAACTAAATAATTTGCTTTAGATTTATTACAAATTTCGGGAATTTGTATGTTTAGTATAATCAAATACAGGCATTTCAATACAAATTATAGTAGAGCTAACATTAGTTTGACTGAGTAATGAATACATATACATATTTAATTGTTTTTTTTTTTAATTTTTAATTTTTTAATAACATACAATATGCTCAATATACTAATACACATGTACGATACAATAACAATATACCTTTGTTGTATTGCCCATATACAATTCATTGAAAAATTTGTAACATAACCCATGATAGTTGTTTGCGGAGTGGAATCGGAGTACAGAAAAATTGGAACGTAGTCGGTGCAGTATTTAGAGTCCATTTGTTCTATGCAATTTCGGATTCGTGCAAATTAATACATTTAATTGAATTGAGAGAAATAGTGAAACAAATGGTCTTTGAAGTTCCAGTTTCTTTTTCAGTTGTGTTTTCTTTCTTTGGTAGATTGATTATCTGTGTATTATTTCGAAAAGTGTTAACTGGATAGTGTATCAGTTGCTAAAATAAGTTGAATTTCACCCGAGAATTTTTAATTAAAACCCCTTTGAAATCGACAAAAAGTAGTAACGAAAATAATTAACGAAACAACTAATGTCTTGCGTTAGAAATCCCTAGGACGAATAATTTAACGCAAAATTAGGTTGACGGATAGGAAGTCAAATCCGTTAATGAGTCCGACAGTCATACTTCTGCTCGAAAAGTTCCACAGAAACTGCAAGTATGACACACGATCATCGAAGACTATTTGAAACGGCTTGGACTCATCAAAAACCTCGATATATTATTCATATAATGACCTACAAATCGAGTAGTTCCAGTATTCTGCTGAGAAGGATCAGTCATTCTTCCAATCTGCAGTCAAAAGGATTGCTGATTGCAATTGAATAATATGGTGCTTTCGTTGTAGATCAAAATTAATTATTTGGACAAAAATAAATAAATTTACATTCAGCAAAAGAACCGCAAATTACTTTCTCGCCAAAAAATATATACAAGTTTATAGCCTTTCAATAGTTTTTACCTTTATTCGTAGACTGATTTAGATTTCCTAAGGCCCTGGGAGTATATCAAATGTTGGGACCCTGACGAGAACATCTTTAATAATACTGTAATATAACTTTATTGGGATCTCATTCCAAAAAACGAGCAAATTTCGTGATTACACAAAACTATATAAAGCTTGCAATATTTCCAAATAACGAAATTTCCAAATAACCAGCAGAGAAATGTAAAAATTAACATACCTCCTAAACCACGATTACAGAAATATCAGTTTGGCCGACCACTTTTATAAATGGAGTGTTTAATCGTATACGAGGCGGATCAATAAGTCAGTGACTTTTTGACACTGTGTTTTTTGGAAAAAAAAAATTTTTTTTAACATAATCTCCTTTTCCATAATCCATAATCATAATCTCCATAATCAATTTTTGTATCCCTTTCAAAAAAATAGGATTTTTCGAGGTCCATAAAATAAGCATTTGTTTGATCAATAATTAGATCAATAATTTCTCTTTGGATGAGGTACCAATTCGTAGCCCAATTCATGGAATTTTGCCATTGAGACTAAACACGTGTGCATCGGTGCTTTATCTTGATGAAAAATAACTTTTTTCTTGCCCATATGGGGTCGTTTTTTATAATTCTCGTTAAATCGGTCCAATAAGTTGTTATAGTAATCGCCGTTTATTGTGTTTCCCTTTTGAAGGTAATCGATGTGGATTATCCCGCGTGCATCCCAAAAAACTGTAGCCATCACCTTATTGTCCGGCAAACTTCTTCGGAGCAGGTTCACCCGGAGAAACCCGTTGTTTAGACTGCTGCTTGGTCTCAGGAGTGTTGTAATAAAATCCGTGTTACCTCCACAGTTAGAGAGAAACCCGTTGTTTAAACTGCTGCTTGGTCTCACGAGTGTTGTAATAAAATCCGTGTTACCTCCACAATTACAAAACGCCGCAAAAACTCCTTCGAATTGCGGTTAAACAACTCCCAACAATCCTTTGAAGTTGTCACACGATTACGTTTATGGTCAATTGAGAGCAAACGAGGCGCACCCACCTTGCAAACAGCTTTCTTAAACCCAACTGATCATTTAAAATCGAAACCACACTGCCATATGAAATGCCTATGGCATCAACAATCTCGCGCACTTTTACTCTTCGATCGGCCAACACCATATAGTGGATTTTTTCGACATTCAACGTGGTTTGTACTTGTGCGACCACAACGAACGTCAGTACAACACTTTTATGCAATTGAAATCGATGGTGCAGAGTCCCCATAGTATTTGTCAAGCTTTTCCTTGGTTTAATTGACGGTTTTTTTGCGCATAAAATAATGTTTAATGAGCAATCGAAATTCACTTTTTCCATTTTTAAAAAAATGCACGAGGTTGGATGTTTTGAACAGCGGTTAAACGCAAAGTAAATGACGAAACTTGCCCTTTGACAGTAGTCTATTAACAGGTGGTACTTGATGGGAGCAGTGTTGCATTTCATATAACTACGAGGGACGTTCGAAAAGTCACGGAAAAATTTCGTGCTCGCCATTAAAAATTATTATTAAAAATACCAAATCCCAATCGTAGTCAGGATTACAGAAATAAAAGTATAAAATTTACAATAACTCCTAAACGGTGGCCCTCATCGCCAATTAGACGAAATTGTGTGAGTACAAACTTTAGACGTAATCACAAACGTACATGAAATCGAAACTGTTGTCAATAAAATAATATAACAGGTGTCTCAGTAAGATTGCACCTTTTAAATTTCGTGTAATTTTTTTGTGCAAGTGGAAGCTCTGAAATTTGTCAGTTTTCACATATGTTTATTCCGATTATTAAAAATGGAGTGCTTTACGAAAGAACAACCCGTTATAATTGTGAAAACTTTTTACAAAAATTTGGAGAAAGTTATTCTGATAGTGCACCTAATGGGTCAACCATTCGAAGAGCGGTCAACAAATTATAAGAAACTGGGTCGGCTATGCACAGAAGACTCCTTTGCATCACAGTACCGTTCGGTCTTGTGAAAACTTTGCTGCTGTATACGAGAGTGCCGCCGATAACCCGAAAACTAAAATTCCGTATCGTTCTCAACAACTACAAATTTCACGATGCACTAAGCTGCGAATTTTAACAGAAGACATGTACAAAATTCTTATTACTCAAGAGCTCAAAACAGCAGACCATGGAAAGCGCCAGCAATTCGTTCAATGGGTACGGGAGCAAAGTGAAGTCAATGTCAATTTTCCAAAAGTCATCTTCTTCTCCGAAAAAGCGCATTTCAATCTGAATGGTTTCGTGAATACACAAAATTGTCGAAGTTGGGGCTCAGAAAATCCTCATGTTATCCATGAGAAACAAACGCACCCACAACAAGCAACTGTCTGGTGCGGATTTTGGACAGGCGTGGTGATTGGGCATTACTTTTTTGAAGTTGAGACCAAAATTGCAGTAACAGGAACATGATAACGGAATTCTGGTGGCCTCAACTCGACGGAATGTATATGGCAAGCCGCCGTCACCTACCACACCGCGCACTAAACAATCGATTTATTGCAGCAACGATTTCCAGAACAAATAACCTCAAGATATTCTGACGTACACTAGCCACCAAGATCATGCGATTTAATGCCGCGCGATTTCTTTTTTCGGGTCTTGTGAAATCTCGGGTTTATGCGAATAAACGAGAAATAATTCCTGAGCTGAAAATCGAGATCCAACGCATTATAAGTGAGATACAGCCACCTCTCCGTGAATTTATTTACTTACCTACTTATCTGGTTTCGAACAAGCCCGGGGGGCCAGTGACCTTACAAAACGAAGATAACGTATTTCGCCAACCAGTTCGATATTTTGCCTTTTCTCTCCAGTTGGCAATGCCAAGTGTACGCAGGCATTCATCAAACTGATCCCTCCACCGGAGTCTTGGTCTTCCTATATTTCGTCTTCCTTCGAGTTCGGTTTCAAAAACCCTTCGTGATAGTTGGTCTTCATTAATTCTACAGGCATAGCCTAGCCAGCGCAATCGCGTTATGTTGATCCGCTTAACTATGTCAATGTCAGGATAAAGCTTATACATAGAGCAATACATGTTGTATGAGAGTCTGGTATAGTTGGACTTTTGTAACTTGGGAGATGGCTTCATCTCTAAAGTGGTTGCTTAGCCCAAAATAACATCCATTCGCAAACAAAATCCTCCGCATGATCTCAAGGCGGACATTGTTGTTTTTGTTTACGGCAGATCCGAGTTATATAAATTCGTCCACCACCTCGAAGTTATAACGGTTATCAACGATCACCGTCTAATCACGTGGAGGCCCTGCTCGTTGAAACCATTAATTTTGTATTGTCCTCATGTACCGTCAGACCCACTTTTTCTGACTCCTTCTCAATTCTCGAAAACACTGCAGTAACTTCTCTAATTGTGCGTCCAATGATACCTATATCATCAACACACGCGACCAGCATGTGACTTTTGCAGCTGATGGTTTTATTCATGTCGACTACAGCTTTTTTCATAATGATCTCCATTGAGATGTTAAAGAGATCGCACGATAGGGTGTCGCCTTGCCTGAGGCCTCGCTTAGTTTCGAAAGTTTCGGTAAGATCCTTACCAACTTTCACTGCGGATTTGGTGTTCGACAAGGTCATCCTGCAAAGGCGTATAAATTTTTCAGGGATACCAAGCTCAGACATTGATTCATAGAGATTCTCCCGTATCGGACTATCGACGCCCGCCTTATAATCGATAAATAGATGATAGGTGTCGATTTGTTTTTCGTGAGTCTTCTCCAGGATTTGGCGTAGCGTGAAAATCTGGTCAGTTGCCGATTTTCCAGCCCTAAAGCCACACTGGTATGGTCCAATCAGGTCAGCGATAATTGGTTTTAGTCCTTCGCACATTATTTTTGAAAGAACCTTATATGCTAGGGATAAATTGCTTATTCCACGGTAGTTGCCGCAGAGACTTTTGTCGGCTTTTTTAAATATGGGGCACAGCACACTGAGACTCCAATCGCCGGGCATGCATTCATCTAACCAAATTTTGCAAATGAGCTGATGCATGCACGTTATCAGCCCATCGCCGAGAGCCTTAAACAGCTCCGCCGGTAAGCCGTCGGCCCCTGCGGCTTTGTTGTTCTTAAGCCGGGCAATAGCTGTTCTGACCTCGTCTTGGTTAGGAGGGGCAATCGACGCCGTCGTACATATTGTGATCGATTGTCCCATCGCCATTGGATATCCCAAGTACCAATAGCGCAGAGAAATGATCTCACCATATTCCCAACATACTCTGTACATCTTCGATGAAATTTCCGTCCCTGTCTTTACATAAGGAGGGGCCGGAACCATCTTCATTAGTTCCAGTTATGACGCTTTGGTAGAATTTGCGGGCTTTGTTCTTCCTTTTGTATGTCTCAATTTTCTCACTCTCGCGCTTACTCCACTGCCGTTTCTTACGCCTAAAAAGAGGGTATACCTCCTTTCTTTTCTCCCCATACCGCTTAGTCGTAGATCGCGTTTCAATTGACTGAATCATTGCCATACGTGCAACGTTCGTTTCATCATTTGCAATGTGATACTTTTCATCGTAGCATGGTTTGTTGTGAAGCGGTTTTTCAAATCCAAGTACGGTTGTTGTGACAGTTTTTATAGAGTCGGAAATGGGTTACCACTGTGCTTCGGGATCGTCATCGGGAGGGAGTGGGTTCTGTGCTAACAGTTTGGAAAGCTTCCTTGAGTAGGCTTTGGCTACTTCTGGTAATTGCAGTTTTCCCATGTCTAGCTTTCTCTGCGTCTGATTTCGTATGTGTGAACAAGCCACGGAAAATTTCATGAGAAGAATAATGGCCTGTCATCAGAACCGTGGGAGTCATTTGACGAATATTTTATTCCATGCTTAATCGGAACATGTCTTCTTTCCAATTCAATAAAAAAATCACAACTATCTGAAAAATTCGTGTTTTTATTTTATAGTGAAAAAGTACATTCTTACTGAGCCACCGTTTATATGATGTTTATTTGAATTTATAAAGGCCACGGAAATAGTTTCTACAGATTTGGTTTAGTTAATGTTTTTAGCAAGTGACACATCTACATATTATATGTCAGCAGAATCATGATGTAGCAGACCAATCGAAGCAACCTTGAAAGGATCAAAGGCCGAAATTCCAAGAACCTTTCTAGTTTGCTGAACTGGAGATACCGTGAAAAAGTTATGAACGCCTTGAATGGCTTATGAACAACAAAGGAAGTAGAGCGACGTTATAATCAATAATTGATTTAACGTATTTTTCAAATACAAATACGCAGATTACAAGCAGTTGATAGCCCACGGTTCGCTTCACACTTCCCCTGCTAACGACCAAAATTCATGTTACATATTGCCGATTTGCTATTAAATCTCCTGCCTACCACAACTTTAGTAAATCTCACACCTTTTCGACGTCACGTCTGTGTCAGGGACAGAAATGATTTATCACTTCCCTGACTGCTTCATTTTTCAACTTTTTCATCTATACACGAGTATAATAAAATGTCCAAAAAGTTTTGTATAATTAAAGATAATTTAGTGGCTTTCCACAGCCATTCATTATAAATCGCTTAACGCTTTTCGGTTTGGGAGCCTTAAATACTTCTCCCCTCTCCCTCCAACATCCAGTGCTTCATAAATATAACATAAATCTCTTCCTGTTGCTTTAAACTTACCAACAGATTGTGGATTTTTTTTCCTTTGGTGAATCCTTCCCACGTTTTCCAAACGATTTAAATTATGATGAATGTCTTTGTTTGCCGCGATAGGAAATTCGATTTATGTGGCAGAGGATGTCTTTACTAGTTGGAGTTTGGTTTGCAGAAAGTCAACCGCACGGCCTCCTCACACGTCTTACCAGCCTGTCTGTCTGAAAAGAAGGGCATGAATGAAATTTATTGAAGCGTTTGCCAAATTTATATTGTCTATAAAATGTATGTAGTGTATGTGTGTGGGTGATCAAGAGTTTAGTATTGGTGAAAATTCATTTTCACAGCTCTTTACAAAGTTATGCGGTGGTTATTAAAAGGTGTTTTGTTACATGTTGTTAACAGAATTTTATGAGCCCAAAAACAATGAAGAGGCTCGTAAATTTATGCTTACACTTTGGCAGTGAAGTGTTCAAAGTTTATGGAATTCTAAAGGACGAAAATGAATATTTATAGCCGAATTTGAACAATCTGTCACCAAAGAGATGTAATTAATTGATTTTAAGAACATTTATGCAATGGAAATCATAAATTTAGAACATGATAAGTTCAGGTAATAAACTTGACAACTTCTATTACATTTAGGATGGAACGCGGAATAAATTTGTGCAATCAGTGCTCTTTAAATATGTGGACTCACTAAGCTCCTCCTTAAGTCTTACACGCTATAATTGTAGGAATTTATTTCAAAGTAAGCAACGAAGCAAATCTATTTGGAATTCGTTCATGTCCATAAATTAATTTTTCATAAATTATTTTATGGAAATTCAAGGATTCTGCGCAATCAGCTGCAGTGATATCAGAATTGGAAGTGTTTCGTACTTAGACCATGGTTATTGTAATACAATATGCTTAGGTATTTTCCTTAAAACATCCTATTGGATAAAGTTCTAGTAAATACGCTCCAACTACACAATTTCCAATGGAAATTTGAACGATATCAATTTAATTTTGAAAAGTATCAATTTAAATTTGAAAATTATATTTGAAATTTGAAATACATCAATTGAAATTTGAAAATTCTATTTGAAATTTGGAATACACCAATTGAAATTTAAAAAACATCAATTGAAATTTGAAAGACATTAATTGAAATTTAAAATTCTTCACTTGAAATTTAACTATTATTAACCGATTTTATGTATTAGATTTTTAAATTTCAATTGGTGTATTTTAAATTTCAATTGATGTGTTTTAAAATTCAATTGATGTCTTTTGAATTTCAATTGATGTGTTTCAAATTTCAATTGAAGTATTTCAAATTTCAATTGATGTAATACAAATTTCAATTGATGTGTTTTAAATTTCAATTGATATCTTTTAAATTTCAATTGATGTTTCAAATTAAAATTGATGTATTCTAAATTTCAATTGATGTTTTCCAAATTTCAATTGATGTATTTCAGATTTCAAATATAATTTTCAAATTTCAATTGATGTATTTCAAATTTCAAATATAACTTTTAAATTTCAATTGTTTTTTTTCAAATTTCAATTGGAAATAGTGTAGAGTGTCCAAAACCGGTGAAACCGATTTTAACCGTGTGCCGGTTTTTTAAAAAACGTAATTTTAGAACAAACCGAAAATAGGTTATTTGACGTCGGTTAACCCGTTTTACCCGATTTATGTTAATACCAATTAATATCAAATTATATGATTGTCGAATTTTAATGAAATTTTCGATTAAGAAATATTTATGATTTCTATTTTCAAATATGATTTTATGCTTCAATAAGTTTTAAATGTCGTTTGCAACCAATTTTTATATTCAAATTTAAAATTTCAAAATGATTATATGATTGGAATAAAGCCGGAATCACAATGAAATCAACATTTTCAATAGGCGTTCGCAATGTAAGCAACAGTTTACTTCGAATCTAGATGTTTCTTCTACCAGGTGATACCAGTATTACGGCCAATATATCAAGGCGACAATGAAATATATTTTGCTTTCGTGTCCCGGTTAACACAAATGTATGTCAAGAATAAAAGTAAGCCAGAAATTACAAAAACCAAATTCATTTGAATTTGACTGTTCATGTAATGAACATAAAAAAAAGCAAATAATTTAAGTTGTTCTTATAACACAACCTCTATTAGTTGCATCATGATTCAAATGTCACACCCAGGTTTGTATTTTGAATATTAAAAAATGTTAATGTATTTAAACGTATTTGATATTAAAAGATTCTACGGACAAAATTACGTTTTATAATGTATCGTTTAACACAAATGGTTTCAATTTTCATTGATGTTTTTAAGTCTGAAAATTAAATTCGAAGTATCCATCTATCGCTTAATAGTATAATATTCAGTCGAACAAATATTTTGCTGGAATAGAAATAGACCAACTTCTGCGACAAATTTGAGTTACATTTTTGTAAAAAAAAAACGAAAATTTTGTGTGTGAGATCGAGTTGGCATGAGAAACGAAACTGTCGCTTGCATTCTGAATGCAGCTTAAGAAGTTTCTTTTTTATAAATATCATAATGTCAATTATTTTATTACAAATATTTTGAACTTAATAAGATTTTCATACATGACAATCTCTTTCAAATTTGGTATTTAGAATTTGATTTTGAAATTTAAAGCAGTATAAATTGAATTTGAAAAAAGCTTTTAAATTTTATATTAAACTAACATTCTAAATTAGAATATGATTTAAATTTTAGTTTAAAATTATAAATTTTAAATAACATAAATTTAAATAGAGTTGTAAAATTTGGAGTGCTAAACACGAAACAAATATATTGAAACTATACATGTGCAATTTAATTTAAATTAAAAACCCGAAAACACCCGTTTCTACAGGCTTTTGGCAAAATTGAAAACCAAAAATCGGTTTCATGAAAAACTGATTTTTCGAACGAACCGAAACCCGGGTTTATTTGGACACTCTAGCTCCAACCTAATGTGTCTGGCATTTTGTAGCACGAAAGTCTTAAAGTATTTTATTATTATAGCATCAGCAAATCCCCCTAACGACTTATTCGAACGTGTTAAGTCAAATCTTAAATTTCAGCAACATTTGTACACTCCGATTTTGTAGATGGGCATTTCCAAATGGAGAAAGGAAATTTCTCAGATTTTCAAAAGTATAAATCTACAATCAATTTCTCGCTGTATAAAGCCTATATTAACTGGATTATAATTATGTAACTGGATTACAATATATACAAAGAATTCCCTAGGTGAGTTCCCGTGATGCTAATTTTCTAAAATGGTATTTGGTTAATGTATGAGAAATTCATACTACAAGCTTACAAGTCATGAACATTTTTCTAATTGAAAAATGGTTGGTTTTTGTTGGAAATAATAGACAATTCAGTTCAACACACACTCCCATGCACATCGGCGATTCTTGAATATTGGAACAATATAATGACTATTTCCATCATAATGTAAAGTCGCTTCAACTAAAGTGGAGTTGTCGATCCATTTACGAATTACTGATGGGGCAGGACGTTGAGGTTTTTCGCCATAACGCTTACAATAGTAAACCACAAGTTGTCTTCTGAACTCGAGTTCTGACATGCTTATGTGTTCTGTTCTAGACAGTTGCCATGCATTCTCAACGCAAACATCCAACAGCCACGTGAAAATATATTGCCACCATTTTTCCGTTTGTATGAATTTTGATAAAGAGACACAGTTTAGTTCATTCGATCTACAGCAAACATAGATTTGTTGTAGGTTGTTATGGGAGATAATTTTTCGCGGCAATATCGGGATGCAGTTGGCATAGGAAACATATGTAAATTGCAAACATAAATTTGTTGTAGGTTGTTACGGAAGATTCTTTTTTCGCGGCATTATCGGGATGCAGTTGACATAATATCACTATTTTCTTAAGGAGCAGCTAAACAAAACCCACGTTTTTTTTTTGAGTTCCTTCTTTGTTGGTAATGGCGAGTCACGTGGAATGAGATTCTCTCGTACAGTCCCATTTCCACTATAACCTCGTGACTTCATATGCCCATGAAGTGGGAAGCTCGTGAAAAGATTATCAAAGAAAAAAGAGAATGGGAGCCGCTGAGTATCTTCAGAAAACTCATCGATCATACTAATAAGAGTTGCTGCACATTTAGCATATGTGACAGCGCATAGAGAAACGGACCTAAGGGTAAAAAAATCAATTTTCAATTTCTTTATTTCATTGAATTTGAGGAAACGGCTAGATGAATTTTTTTAAAATTTTTTTTGTAGTTAAATGAAGATGTTATCTTTCGTTTGATATACATTTCATATTGGTTGATATCTTCCTAATATTTAAATTTCTCAAATGAAAATTGTTTAAACACATACACTCAAACATATGTGTGGTGTTAGGTTGAGTGTTTTTGGTTGCTCAACATTGCTTAGGAACATGTATCTAGTAAAAAGTGAAACGAACAGCAAGCTAATGTTGCTTGGCAACATGTATCTAGTAAAAAGTGAAACAAACAGTAAGCTAACGTAATAAAGCTTTTTTGCGAAAGCTTCAATAAAGCTGTTGTAACATTAATTTTGAATTGTAAAGCGTAAAGCTTTCACACTACGCTCGAATGCTAATGCGAAGACTCGATAAGGTAAACCTTTTTTAATATTAGGGCGACCCTCTCAACATTCGCAGAACTTATTTCAATAAAAATATTAATTAAAATACATAAATTAAATTAAGTTTAAAAAAATTTAACATAATATTTTTTTTTTTAAACGGACTTGAATCAAATGCCGTTGGTAAATATAAAAATTACAGCAGACAGTTGTCCGAGGCCTTCGGCCACGGACTGTCCCTGCAGGCTGTGTCAGAGACACGGCCATAAAGTTTAACGTAGAATACGCCATCCGATAGGACAGAAAACATATATAACAATAAATGATAAATAATATAAGCAAATGAATTTATTGTTATATATGTTTTCTGTCTTATCGGATGGCGTATTCTACGTTAAACTTAATGGCCGTGTCTCTGACACAGCCTGCAGGGACAGTCCGTGGCCGAAGGACAACTGTCAACTGTCGGACAACTGTCTGCTGTAATTTTTTTTTGATGTGGACAATATTCGAGACCGATCCCATGCCCCAAAAGTGTTCCCTCCCAGAGATATGCGCGTTTTATGAAAGTAAAGTCGACGATTCTACACCAAAGATACACGTATTTAAATCTTTAAAATGGCTCTCCTGAACAAAACCGGTTTTTACCCTTAGGTCCCATTCTATTTCGCGCGTCACATATACATTTTCATAAACAGTTTTAGAGCGTGAGTTTTTCCCCTGATATATTTCAAAATTTACCAAGTAGCCTGACGGAGTACATAGCGAACAAACTTTGTAGCCGAAACGTAATGGCTTTCCCTTGATAAATTAGTTGCAGCCATGTTTTCCAAAATAACCAATCATACTCTCATCATATGATAAATTTTGCTCAGGATGGAAATCCGTTCGCGACCGCAGCTTCCAAATTTAAAAAATAATAAAAAACATAAATATAAAAAATATTATGAAGTTTATTGCTAAAAATTTTAAACTTGCATAATCTGTACATGTTGAGGATTACAATACGGAAGTTTTCTTGTGGGAAATTTATTCATAAAGCAGCAAAATTTTGTTTTTTTTTTCTAAGAATACTAAAATTTTTAATTTGTGCAAATATATATGATTATTAATTACTAATTTCTAATTGCAAGACTACAGTTTGAAGGGTTAAATTCCAACAATGCAGTCGGAATCCCTTAAACCATCTTCTGTTTTTGCCATTTTCGCATTAGCTTATTTTGTTTGATTATATTTTGTTATTACTTGGCAGTTTTCTGGAATATTCCAATAAAGACATCATCAGCATTGCGTTACCTTAATTTAATTTAGACTTGGACATAACTAACATTTCAAAAATTTTACAGGTGGAGGAAAAAACGTAATAAATGTCCTAATTTCAAGAATTTTAAAAATGTTTTAAAGCAGTGTGAATTAAAAAGGAGAGACAGATTTTGCGTTCACAGCGCACTTTTTTTTCAATAACGTTGTATTTTCTATTTTTCTATACGAATACGAAAAACCGCTTTCTCACAAAAATTGTTAGATACGTCCTTCCTAAATTACGAAAGCGATTGCCTCTTTACACATGGATATACAGAAACACTTTTTACTCACAAATCGAGAAACTAGGATATTTGTTGTTTCATGTTAATGTGAAAGCTTTTACGATTCGAGAGCTACTGAATGGAGTTACTGATATGCCTAAAAATATAAGTAGAGGGTGTCTCAGTAAGAATGCACCTTTTAATTTTAAAATAAAAACACGTATTTTTTGAGACAGTTGAGACTTTTTTATTGGATTCTAAGGAAGACATGTTCCGATTAAGTATTGAATAAAATATCCGTCAAATGGACCCCACGTCTCTGACGACAGACCATTATACCTTTCATGAAATTTTCCATGACCTTTTCATAGAGATGCGGTGGTCTCTCATCGATGACGCGATGTGTCTCGGCTTTCATCTCAGGAATTATTTCTGGTAAACCCGAGATTTTAAAAAACCCCAAAGAATGAAATCGTATGGCGTTAAATCGCTTGATTTTGGTGGCCAGTTGACATCAGAATTTTTTGAAATGATTTGTTCTTTAAATAGTTGCTGCAATAAATCGATTGTTTCATGCGCAGTGTGGTCTGTGGCGACGTCTTGCTGAAACCACATGTCCTCCAGATCCAAACCGTCCAGTTGAGACCACAAGAATTCCACCATCATGTTCCTGTAACGAATACCTTCACAGTCACTGCAATTTTGGCCTCATCTTGAAAAAAGTTGGGCCCAATCACGCCGCCTGATCAAAATCCGCAGCAGACAGTTGCTTATTGTGGATTGCTTGAGGATTTTGTGAGTCCCAAATTCGACAATTTAGTAAATTCACAAAGCCATTCTGATGGAAATGCGCTTCATCGTAGAAAATTACTTTTTTTTTGCAAAATTGTCATCGACTTCACTTTGCTCCATTACCCACTCCACCAATTGCGTGCGCTTTCCATGGTCTGATGATTTAAGCTCCTGAGCCAGTTGAAAATTGTACGCATGAAGTTGGAGGTCTTTTGTCAAAATTCTGTGTGTACTGCTTCGTGAAGTTTGAAGTTGTTGAGAACGATGGCGAATTGATGTTTTCGTGTTTTCGGCAAAACTGTCGTTTACAGCAGCAATGTTTTAAGAGACCGGACGGTACGTTGACGCACAGGAATCTTACTGTCCATAACCGACGCAGTTTCTTCAAATTAGTTGACCACTCTTGCAATGGCTGGCACATTAGGTGCACTATCTCGACTGAAAATTCTTCGAAGTTTGCCAGCGGTCTCAGCATAACTTTCCAAATTTTTGTAAAAAGCTTTCACAACTATAGCGCGTTGTTCTTTCGTAAAGCCCTCTATTTTTAATAATCGAAATTAACATATGGCACAAAAAAATTACAATGAATTTAAAAAGTGCAATCTTACTGCAACGCCCTTTATATTATATTACTTAATTAGAACATTTGAAATTAGTCACGTTCGGGACGGCAAGTATTTAAGAAAAAAATAAATAATAATAAATAGCCAAAATTTAAGAAAGTGTTGCCGTATAAAATGTCTACAAAACATCGAAACACCTTTTTAATTTTGCAAAAATATTGGCAAAGTAAGCGCGATCACTTGAATTCTTATCATATTTTGCGTTGCAGTGCTATAGTCTATATAATAATTTCTAAGCGCAGACTAGAAGATTTTGTATTTTTATAGTCTAAAATTTTCAGATATTGCTATAGGTACAAATTGGGAAATTTTTGAAAAAATAAATGCAAATTAAGTTTCGACATATTAGGCGTTAAAGAATTCTATGGGAAATTTGTTTCGTCGCTTGCCTGTCCTGTCAGCAGATGACAAGAATGATAACACAGTTACCGAACTTAGTGCAAAAGATCGACCGTTTCAAGAGCTATGTGAAATTGTGTGCCACCCTCTTGAGGCTAAAAATTATCTAAGTTCATATCGGCTATTTCAGTTCATAAAAACTACGTTATCCTGGCTCTGTAGCGGTCGCCGTTGTCTGGAATTGCGTTTTCAGCAGCATTTTTGGAAAATAACATGGGCCAATGATGCCAACCCTCCAACATTCACACCAAACTGTTACTACCTGTGGATGCATTGGCTTCTGGATAATGACGCGAGGGTTTCCCTGTTTCCAGATGCGGAAATTTTTTTGATGTGCTAACATCTTTAGGAACGAGTAGGGCAATCTATCAAAGTGGACACATGTAAACAACACACAGCGTTAGCATCTTATATAATATTCCATAAAGAGACTAAGACTTGTTTACGAGTTTTACTCTGTCTCTCTTCATGAGAACGGAAAAAGAGTGCAATAAGTTCTCTATACTATTGAATAATTTTTGTCGTCGCTCTGTTAATGACAAAACAATAACAATTATTTCCGTGAGCTAAACATTGTTTTATTCATTTTAAAAATAAAACAAAACTTTTTCCCATTACATCCCATGAAGGGATTGGGGAGAGCTTCTCACAACCAGTGAGCTGTGCGCTTTCTACTTTTTCACTCACTGATTGGGACCTACAGTTTTTACACCGATTCCGAACGGTATTTTTGAGAAGCTTTTTCATGGCTAAATACTCGACAGTGTCGCCGTCACTATGCGAGGTGACCGCCGCCGAAAGAATTTTTTTTTTTTTAAGGTGGTCAGGGCAGGGATCGAACCCAAGATCTCATGTACAAGAGGCGCGCACACTACCCATTGCACCACCGAATTTTAACAATATTACATCTAATGTTACAGCAGATGTAAGAAAATAGAAAGTGCAATAGGAAAAGATCCTTCAGCTCAAAAATTCTTCATTTTTCTATTTTGCAATGTAACATTTACTAATGTGTTCATAGAAATCGAACAGGTACCGTGTAACAAAAAAGTGTTAACAAATCGACTGTGATTTCGATATCATTGATTTTTTGTTCGCCTCCTCAGAAAACATGTTTTTCGGCCAAAATCGAGGTCCGATTGGAGCTTCTGTAAAGCCCATATTGCCCAACGTTGTGCAAACGTAAACAACTAATTTTGGCTCACCGAGGTATGATGTTGAATGGTAGGCAATATTTCGAACTGAGGAAATCTAACAGTCTCAGAGGAACAATGTTTTAAAAGATACATGTATTTGGAAGACCCGTTAGTATTTAGATTCCCACCGCAAACTGAGAAGGTCAGATGGCGTCTAAAATTACGAGGAGTGTTGCGTTTATGATGTCAACATCTTGTAATCTTTCTGTAGTGGTTTTTCGATTTCATTCATTATAATAGACGACACAAGTACTGCCTGTGGCAAAGAGATTTAAATGAACAAATTCAAGAATCGTTTACGAATAAAAATGTTTCATTTAAAGTTGCCAGCAATGAAATCCATCAGTATCAGTTGAAGTATTTGGTATAATCTAGAGCCCCTTGACGTCCATGTTACTTGTGGCCTCTGAAGTCTAAATTTGGCCCTGAGATGAACCCACTTAGCATTGACTTTTTTTTCTAATTCTAATTTTCCACAATCCTTATTTATTTACTTCGACTTAGTTGTGCCCAAACAAAAAGTACTTGAAAACATGAAAAATTTGCTTAAATTGAGTTTACAGGCTTTCAATTAGAAGCTTTAAAATAAATACCAGCGGTGGTGTTTAGTTTAATGCCTAAGGTTAGTCAAGCAAAAAACAAGGTGGCTGTAAGACACTCAACCTTTCATCTTAAATACTATTAGTGTATTAAAGACGAAAAGTAGAGAGAAAAGGGATTCGAATGCAATGGAGTTAAACCGTGAGGGAGAAAAGTCCTAATAGGATTTGCACAACAACAACAAAAAATAAGCTGTATATCTCTTCAAAGTCAGAGATACAATAGGTATTGAAGAAGTAACAGGAAAAGGAAAAGGAAACAACTGTAAGATGAAATGTGACAAACACTTTATTAGCCGTAACTTACTAAACTGCATACAAATTTTTTGACAACACACTGTAAAGTGTCCTCTTAAAAAGGGATAAAGTTAAAGAAGATTAAATCTGGTGGAACTTTGATGCGAGTACAACTGCTTTAACGAAACCTTGGTTCAGATTACAATTTACAACAATGGTATGCTTTTACGTGGACACATACGTACGTGTTCTAAATCCCAAATATCCATATACTTACGTGGAAGCATTCGCGTGTTTCACCCAAACATCTATATACTACTTACGTGGATACATGAGCGTATTTCTTCCCAAAAATAACAATATTTAGAAATCAATTGTTCCTTGAATTCAATATATTTGAGTAATTTATAATATTATGAATTTTATCAATATAAATCCACATTTATAAATATTTAATACAACAAATTAAAAGCCCTGTTTACAGTTACTTGCATTGAATGCATTATTTCTTTTTTCCATGCAATGAGAATCTGCTGCTCTATTGCTTCTGCTTTCTTTGTTGTGTGTCACGTTTTGTTTTCAGACGGCACAAATGGTTCGCTATTCAATATTACATGTTTGAGAAACAATGATTAATATGTTATAGTACATGTGTTTGCGACTCACATATATTTGTGTTTGTGATATAAATACAGCTGTGTTTTCTGCACTGTCTATGCTCTTTCGAGAGCAAGAGAGTAAAAGAGGTTCAACGAGAGAGTCTATCTTGTAAGTGTGTATCTGTATTTTTGCAATATTCTCTTAGTCAGTGAGTTATAAATATTCCTCAATCTGCTTGTAAATTACAGATGAAGTGTTTCTTACTTTGGCTGATGTCTTGCGTTTTACTTTCATGCATGCCGCTGTCAATGGTTCATCGCAAAGAGGATAGCAAAAGCGCTTGATCAGTGAAAAAAGAATAAACGAAGGCTCAGACGCTTAAATGTTTGTGATGTTACTTAGGTATTAGTGTCTGTATTTCGTATATATGCATGTGTGCTACCGCAGTGAGACACGATTTTGGGGAAAGAATCTGGAAAGGGCAACAACGTGAAGCCCTTTGTCTGTCCGCGCCTTTGCTGAGAAAATATGACAGGCGGACCACTAGTGAAATACGATTGTCTTGCATGAACTTGAGTTGTACATAAATATCTTGTTTGTGTACCAACGCATAGTGATAACCGAGGCATAGCTGAAACCTTCTGAAAACAAAAACGTAAGAGACCACAAATAAAGGAGAAGCAAAAGAGTAGCAGATTCTAATTTCATGAAAAAAACACAAATAATGCATTCAATATAAATAAATGCAAAAAGAGCCGATTTAAATCTATTAATTTTTAGTATTAATTATTTATAAATGTGAATTTACATTGTTAAAATTATTTATAATAAATAATACACATATATTGAAATCGAAGAATAATTCGTTTCTAAATATTGTCATGTTTAGGAGGAAATGTGCTTACGTTTCGACGTAAGTATATGCAGGTTTGGGGGAAACATACGAATGCTTCCACGTAAGTATATGGATGTTTGGGATGAAGAACGTATACATGTTTGTGAGTACACATGGTGCTATTTGCATTTAAATACAAGTATGTTTGGGACTTGCAAATATATGAATGTTTGAAGTGTGTTCCAAACATATACATGGTTCCCGCAGAAAATGTATGGGAGAATATATTAGAGAGGCGGTTACTTTTCAGCGTCTACCATCCTACCATCTACCATAATAATCGACTTAACATTATATTTTCAATACTTTATTCTATGAACACGTAAGTTTTGATATAATAATACTTTTTCATAGAAATGCGTCTTGAACCGGAAAAATTATTATAGAAAATAACGATTACAATTGAAGATTCAATTATGAAACGAGATTGGTTCAACCAAATTTCATTTGTGGGGACTAAATTTACCCCACAGTTTTATCTCACTTTAAAGGTTCCTCTTTGGCAATTTAGGTCCTTTATTCAGTAAAAAATCCTTGCCGGAATGAAGACGGGCCCTAGGAAATAACACCCCAATTGCAAAATTGAAAATGGACCACAATCCAATACACAGGCTACAACAACACGAAAGTTTGGGGTCTTCTTTCGTACATTTGGGGTGCATTTTCGTTCTTTCATTATGAACGTGGGCCCCAATGAAAGTGGACCCCAATTATTTTTTGGGGGACATTTTCATTTTGCTTGGGGTCCGTTTTCATGTTTTGGGGTTTTATTTCATAACTAAATTGGGGTGTAATTTCTCGGGGTGCAATTTCGTAATGAAAAAACACCCCATAATAACAAATGAAATTAGTCCCCAAATATTACTAAAAAGTAAATAAAAGTAAATTTTAATAAACTGTTTTTAGAAAGAAATTAAAAAAAAATTAAAAAAAAAAAAAAATCAGGCGATTTTTTTGGGAAAATTTTTTTGTCTGCGGCGCTTCAACCCACGATCAACAAAAATGTTAATAAACTTTATTTTACTGTTTTAGAAACAAAATTTTGTTGCCTGCGGCCCTTCAACACATGATCAACGATAACTTTAATGAACTATATTATATTGTTTTAGACAGAAATGAAAAAAAATTTTCCAAAAAAAAATCGCGCTTCAACACTCACACGATCAACAACAATTTTAATAAACTATATTTTGGTGTTTTTGACAGAATTGAAAAGAATTTTCCAAAAAAAGACTTCAAAAAAGGGGAGACAAATATTCGAAATAACTACCCTATCTTATTTTGTTTAATGTTTCATAGAATATGTTTATGTGTGTATTGTATATTCATTCTGAAATTAATCAAATCGACGGATAAAACAAATCCATTTTTTTTCTATTGGGGCCGATTTTCCTGGGGTGCCATTTCTACTGTTTAAAATTACATTTTAAGAAAATACTTCCCAAAGAGTCAAAGAAATAGGGAACCAAATTTTTTGCGCTTATTGAGGCCTTATTTTTAAACGGTTTAAAACGAAAGAATGAAAGCCGCCCCACTAAAATATTTGGGGTCGTGCGTCACAATTTGTTGGGGCCCTTCATCATTGCTTGCGGGGCTATTTCACTTTGATATTTGGGGCCCACCTTCATAATGAAAACAAACCCTATATTTGGAGGCCATTTTCATTTTGCAATTGAGGTATTATTTCCTGGGGTCCGTCTTCCGGCCGCCAAAATCCTTTCACAAAACCTTGTTGCAATGCATTTAAATTGTGTTTCTTAAGTTTGCTGTATGTAGTAGAGGAGAAACAGTTTCTCAAATGCTCTTTAAGCCCAAGTTTTCCTACTGAAGAATAACGATAATTTTGTAGGACAAAGTGTAAAATAAACTTGCTGAAATATCTTCCAAAAGGTTCATAAACATGTCACACTATCTGAGGCATTTTTTTGCACCAATACGGCCTTAAGTTTTTCGTTTTTACTTTTATACCACTTTACAGTAGCACTAGTGACGCGATTGCCATTTGGGCTTTTCCTTTCATGCTGGTAAAAACTATACATGAAACTGTATCTCAGGTCTATTGCTTTAGAGTTGTCTAAGGATTAAAGTTTAAATGAATGTGTGTTTGCAAAGCCTTGGTAACATAAATATTTAATAAAACTAACAACAAAAAGGTAGACAAATATTTTTGTCATATGAATGTATAGAAATTTTTGTGACAACCCTTTTTCACTGAATAATTTTGAAAGTATGAAATAAGGGGTTTACATATTGTTACTACATCTGTGAATTCTGCAAATTGTTGTAGTGAATATAAAATTAAATTCAAATCAAATTTTCGAAAACCTAATTGTTTACTAGACAATGGTGCTTAATAGGGAACTGAACCGGCATGCAGTGGGGGGTTAAGCCGTTAGACTTGGTCGCACCAAATATGCAGGTTCAAATGAAAATGCTGCAACATATTCTGTGAAATCTGTAGTGTTATGCATCCAATAAAGCCTATGCCACGGTAATTCAAATCTTGTTAGTATTCGATTATGTTAACATCTTTAGTTCAAATTCAAAGCCTTATCACATAAATGAAAGAAATTAAACTTTAGTCTGATTTGAAATCACTGGCCCTGTATTTTAAATTCTCAAACTAAATACCCATCATTTGATAACATTTAATAAAGAAGGAAAACTTTTCAAAACTTCCATCTACTTTAGTTCCCTTTCGCTGGAATTAATCAAATCATCTTATTCAATTCACCACATATTCACTTCGTTAATGTATTGGAACCCCAATTTTCTTAAAATAAAAACTTTTTACTTTTCAACAATAAAAAATTAAATCCTGAAGTGCATAATTCCACAGTTTTTTTTTTTTTATTTCACAATTCATGTTAAGTGGCACTTTATATTTTTCATTTCGTCCTGCTGTGTTTTCTCGCATAAAAATATGATAACAAGGGATTATCTGGAGTGCCGAAATGTTAACTCAAGTGAAAAGTTATGGATAAATTCCAATAAGTATAAAAGGTAAGTAGCTACTTATCTCGTTAAAACGCAACCATTCTTTCCTTCGGAGATAGGAGATATGAATTTTATCATTGATTGATAGAAAATAAATGATGATTATCAAAAATATCTGGTTTACCTTTTGCACGAATATAAAGAAAAGAATATAACTTGTCATGATTTAGTCTTTAGCTCAAGTCACAAATAACCATAAAGTAGGGATAAGAGAGAAAAGGTAAAATGTAAAGTATTCTAGAAGAATACGAATTTGCGGTTCATCATTTAAACAGTGGCACAGTGGGGGAAATGACTAATGGAAATTTTAAAATTGAAAGAAAGTATTTTTTCAATCAATCTCAAGAGATGTCAATAACTTCTTAACCATTGTATGCTAGAAATGCAAATTTGAAAATAAATTGATTTTTTTAATGTTAAGGTCGCTAAGCTATTTGTGCTTATTAGGGGATATTTGTGCAATAACTCTAGAAATAACAATAGTGGCAATCATGTAAACGTGAAAACTCGAAAACCTCAAAAACTTGCACAACAAACGTCAAAACATAACAGAAATGTTGTCATACAAAACGACTTTTTCAAATATCTGACGTTTCGCTATCGATGTTTGCCCAGCAAAATTCACACGAAACTTTTCTACATTTCTACAAGTCGGCTTGTATGAGACAATTGCTTGTTTTGACGTTTGATATGCAAGTTTTCGAGGTTTTGTGTTTTCGGGTCTAATGCGCGTTTACATGAATACCACTAACTTTGATTACTGCATGTGTTACAATTCCCAATGTGCCATATGAATCCGTTACGAGTTCTAGCCGGAACGGTTTCTGCGGACTTTTTGTCCGAAACGGATGTCCCTTACGGACTCATAACGGATTCGTTTTCGTATGAAATTCCCCTCGAAAACACAAATCGATTTTGTACTTTTTCGAATCCGTCTCAAACTGGTAACTAACTTAATATTCAAAACCGTTTCGGATTCGATTTTTGAAAATAAAATGAATTCGAAAGGGATCCGCCAAATCGCAATTTCACTGATTCGCTTTTTTATGTTTTTAAGGACTCGTAACGGGTTCGAAACGAATTCGAGAGCCCAAATTTCGCTTTTTTATGATTTTACGAAGTCGTTACGACTTCGAAACGGATCCGCATCCATTTGTGTGCACATTGGGTTGCTACTTTGATGGTTCTGGGAACGAGTTGAAGGCACGAGAATTATTTCTGTCATAAAGTGGAATTATGTCCTGAATATTTTCGTGGGATTATTTTGCACATGTTTTCGACGTGGATTATCACGAGAAGAGTGCATTTATGAACGAGTGCATTTATAAACGAGCACATTTATGAACATTTATAAGGCTATATTACACAATCCCAGCAAAAAATGCCTCCAAGAAAGTTAACAAAGTAATACAATACTGAACCGGAATCAGTACAAATTGCATTAATGCGAGTAAATTTAATATGGGCTTGGCCTTGGAGGGATTCACTTTTCTATATCGACCATTCACTACATTTTCACTACAACATTTCCAATAGAAATTTGTAAAGTATAAAATTAGGTTGAAAAATATCAATTGAAATTGGAAAATTATGTTTGAAATTTGAAATACGTCAATTGAAATTTAAAAATTTTATTTGAAATTTGAAACACATCAATTGAAATTAAAAAAAAAAAAACGTTGGCGTGTCATAATGTCAATTGACATAATGTCCATGGACATAATGTCACTAAGAAAGTGTCATAAAGTCCATGGACATTAAGACACTTTTAAAAGTGTCATTATGTCCATGGACTTTATGGCACCTTTTACAACTTGAACATTTTTCTAATAACAGCGGCCCTTCACAATTTAACAAAAATATGGAAAATAGCGGTACTTTCTGACGATTTGGAAAAAATGATATATTGGACTTAATGTCATCATAGTTTTGGACATTTTGGCACTTTTAAAAGTGTCTTAATGTCCATGGGTTTTATGACACTTTTTAAGTGACATTATGTCCATGGACATTATGTCAATTGACATTATGACATGCCATCAGAAAAACATCAGTTGAAATTTCGAAGACATCAATTGAAATTTGAAAGACATCAATTGAAATTAAAAAGAAATCAATTGAAATTTAAAACACATCAATTGAAATTTAAACACATCAATTAAAATTTGAAACACATCATTTGAAGTTTAAAAATTCTATTTGAAATGTGAAACACATCAATTTAAATTAAAAAAAAACATCAGTTGAAATTGCAAATACGTCAATTCAAATTTAAAAATTCTATTTGAAATTTGAAAAAAAACAATTGAAATTAAAAAAAAACATCAGTTGAAAAATTAAATGCGTCAATTCAAATTTAAAAATTCTATTTGAAATTTGAAACAAGTCAACTGAAATTAAAAAAAAAATCAGTTGAAATTTGAAAGAAATCAATTGAAATTTTAAAGACATCAATTGATATTAAAAAAAAAACATCAATTGAAATTTGAAACACATTAGTTGAAATTTAAAAGACATCAATTGAAATTTGTAACACATCAACTGAAATTTAAAAGCCATCATGTGGAATTTAAAAGACATTAATTGAAAATTAAAAGACATCAATTGGAATTTAAAATTCGAAACTTGAAATTTAAAAACTATTAACCGATTTTATGTATTACATTTTTAAATTTCAATTGGTGTGGCTTAAATTTCAATTGATGTGCTTTAAATTTTAAATGCTGTATTCCAAATTTCAATTGATGTGTCTCAAATTTCAATTGATGTCTTTTAAATTTCAATTGATGTGTTTCAAATGTATATTGATGTATTTTAAATTTCAATTGATGTTTTTTAAGATTTCAACTGATTTATTTCAAATTTCAAATGGAATTTTTAAATATCAACTGATTTTTTCCAAATTTCAGTTGGAACTGTTGTAGTGCTCAAAGTTTTCAAAAAATTTAACTATTGTAAAACTAAGAAATCTACACCATTTCCAATTGAAATTTGAAAAATATCAATGTAATTTTGAAAAGTATTAATAGAATTTTAAAATTATATTTGATATTTGAAATACGTCAATTGAAATTAAAAAATCTTATGTGAAATATGAAACACACACAATTGAAATTAAAAAAAAACATCAACTGAAATTTGAAAGACATCAACTGAAATTAGAAAGACATCAACTGGAATTTAAAAGACATCAATTGAAATTTAAAATTCGTCACTTGTAATCTAAAAATCATTAACCGATTTTATGTGTTAGATTTTTAAATTTTAATTGATGTTTATTAAATTTCAATTCAGGTCTTTTAAATCTCAATTGATATATTTCTAATTTCAATTGACGTGGTTTAAATTGCAATTGATTTCTTTTAAATTTTAATTGATGTTTCTTAAAATTCAATTGATATATTTTAAAGTCAAATTGATATGTTTCAAATCTCAATTAACATTTTTTAAATTTCTATTGATATATCTCAAATTTCAATTAGAACTTTTAAATTACAATTGAGTTTTTTCAAATTTCAAATGGAAAGGGATTAGTGGAGTGGATTTTTTTGTCTATATAATTTAAAACAAAAAAATTCACTCTTTTTAAAATTAAAAAAGGTTTGCTTATACGCAAACCCCAAATTTAGATGGTAATAAAATAAATAAATTTAGAAGTTTTAATTAAATGTCGCGGTCTTATTCGAGAAATATCGTGGTGATTTAATCCAACATTTCGTAATACCGAGTGCGACATTCTTGTTCATTTATTTACATATCCACTTCAAAAATACTACACCAAGTCCAATTGAAATTTAAAAAATAATTAGTTGAAATCCAAAAGTCTTGAAATTTGAAATACATCAATCGAAATTCTTAAATTCTTTTTGAAATTTGAAAAACATGGAATGATTTTTAGAAAAAAACATCAATTGAAATTTAAAAGACATAAATTGAAATTTAAAAAAACATCAACTGAAATTTAAAAAACATCAACCGAAATTTAAAAGACATAAATTGACATTTAAAATATATCAATTGAAATTTAATAATCTGATACATAAAATCGGTCAATAATTTTTAAATTTCAAGTGACGAAATTTAAATTTCAATTGATATATTTTAAATTTAAATTAATGTCTTTTAAATTGCTACTGATGTGTTTCAAATTTCAATAGATGTGTTTTAAATTTCGATTAATGTCTTTTAAATTTCAATTGAAGTGTTTTAAATTACAGTTGATGTCTTTCGAATTTCAATTGATTTCTTTCAAATTTCAACTGATGTTTTTTAAATTTCAATTGATGTATTTCAAATTTCAAATAGAATTTTTAAATTTCAATTGGTGAATTTCAAATTTCCAATATAATTTTCAAATTTCAATTAATATTTTTCAAAATTAAATTGATATTTTTCAAAATTTCAATTGGAGATGGTGTAGGAAAGGGTGGGCCATGTAAATGATTGATTGGACTTTATACAGTGACAGATTATTAGCTAAAGGTTAGACATTTAGGAAATGGGTCGATTACGTTTTAAGAAAATAGGGAAATAATAAAAACGTTCTTCCAAATATCTGAGACTTCAACTCAAACTGCAAGACATCTACGAAATAAACTCGGTAGAGCATGAGTGCTATCAACACAGTTTGTGGATCAATTTGTGAAGCGAGCTCTTCATTCCGCGTACTTATTGTAAAAGAGGACTCGTGTACGTGCTCGTCCAGTGCGTTCGAACATCCGTTAACGTCAACTCGATCGCAACATTTTAACAGTTCTATATGACGTCTTATAAAGTCCAATTCGTAAAATGATGGAAGATTTGTAACCACGCGACGCGTTTTGCTTCGCTGAATGGGGTGAAGATCGTTTGGCTGCAGACCAGCATTTTTAACGAACTATTATCTTCAGTGTTGCAATATCAAATGTGCGCGGCTCTTGTGCATGAAAACGACGAACGCAACCTCGCTTAATGATGGCGCTTAATACTATGCCATGAAAAATCTTCTCAACCTACCGTTTGGAACCAGTGTAAAACTGTAGGTCGCAATCAGTGAGTGAAAAATTAGAAAGTGCGCCAATCACTGCTTGTGAGAAGCTCTCCCCAGTCCCTTCATGGGATGTAATGGGAAGCGGTTTTTTAGCTACATTAAAAAACAAAATTGTTGCATATGGGGCTCGGAAAATCTACACGTCGTTGAGACGAAGCTGCTGCATCTAAAACGAGTGACTGTTTGGTGTGGTTTTTGGCATGGATGCATCACAGGCCCATTATTGTGAAAATGAGCAAGGAGCCGCTCTTTCCTCCAATTACGAACATTACCGAGCCGTGTTCAACGATTTTTTGTCTGAAAAGTTTAAGAGGATGACATGAACGATGTCTATCTTCACCATGACGGCATTATGTGCCACACTACCAAATTTACCATCGAGCGTTTGTGCACTGAGTTGGAAAACCGCATAATCAGCCGAAACTCGGAAGGCAATTGCCCTACCCGCAGCTACGATTTGACCCTGTTAGACATTTCGCTCTGAGGAGCCCTGAAAGAAAAGTTTTACGGAAATAATCCCGAATCAATTCAGGCCTTAAAACTTGGTATAGACGCCGTTCATAATGGCAGTGAAAATACGTAAACGAACAAGAAAACATAAACAACCCCTATTTGTTGACGACACCCGCAAACGTTATAAGGACCACGATTTACGGATATGCACTTGGAATGTAAGAACTCTATATAGATCCGGTGCAAGTATCCAACTGGCAGATGTCCTCGAAAGTTATAAGGCTGACAATACCGCTATCCAGGAAATGCGATGGACAGGACATGGCTGCACAGTTGCCATGAAACAAAACATGAATTTGGTTGCGGATTTGTAGTTGGCGAAAGACTGCGACATCTAGTCTCTAGGTTCAAAAGATCGAACTGGTTGGCGAAATATGTTATCTTCGTTTTGTAAGGTCACTGACCCCCCGGGTTGTCCGAGACCGGATAAGTAAGTATAGACGCTGCCGTTCACGACTAAGATGCCTAGCCATTCGAAAACGTACTGAAAAATTGGACTGATTGAAACAGGTGCTCTGAAGCAAGTCGCGGAAGCCCCTACCAATAAAATCATAATTTTGGAAAATAGTGAAGCAGTATTTCTTTAACGAAATTAAATGCAAAATTATATATGGCCTACACTTTATACTCGTATTATAAGTATTAGACCGACTCACAAAAAAAGTACCGTTTGTCCACCCTTCAAAATGTACCTTGGTTTGTTTTATGACGATTCCTAAAGTATTTCGTGTTTACCATTAACATCCCATGAGAAGGTGATGACAGATTGTTTTCTCTTCATTACACTAAAGTTCATCGATGAGGATGTAACAATAAGTCTCATGGCAAATTACTCCATATCGACGTCCGCGAAAGACATATAACAAACTTTATATTCTATTGCAGTGAGGTATTCCCATATCTCATTGCAATAGGCATCCGTTTCCACACGCTGCATTTGCATTACCTGAGCAAATGGAAATTCAACATTTGTAAATTGTCATTACGTACAATGGAAGTTGTTGCATTACATAAAGTAATGCACATTAAAATCCAATGCAAATTCAAAAATCCCAACACAGATCCAATGTAAATTGTCTTTCGACTAGAGCCAGCAGCAAGCCCAAACGTGCAAGCATACAAGTCTGGTGCCTAATTTTGTATGACGATAATTGTTTGAACGATACTGATATCGCGATACTGACAGCTCGTCTACCATGTAAAATACATGCGTTCATAAAACGTCACTACCGAGAAATCATTAATGTCTTGGATATTGTTTCTTACAAAATTAGGCCCCTGACCAAAAATTGGCCAAGAATAGAATTAATTTCTTAGAAGGCTATTTTTATTCATTTACTATTAGCCATACAGTTCAGGGGTATTTTCTGCTAATTGACCAAATAAAAATAGTCAGCACCAAGATTTTTACTCACGTTGGCGGACAGTCATCTGGAAGTTTGTGACTCTTCTTATTAGCGCCTTAGCGTTCCAGGCCAGTGACCGTCTTGCTCACATTGTAACTAATTGCAGTTGTCGTCGTCGGAGTTTCTCTCCTCTGAACGACTTTATTCCATTACAAACAATATAATTTGTTATAAAATTGTTTATTTTATTGTAACTTTTGAAATCTCCCATAGGATGATTTAGAAGTATAGGGCACGACCATATTATGGGGTAGCACAGACATTACCAAACTAGGTGAGTCTCTACTTGAATACTTTTTATCTACTGATCTAGTTATTCGTAATAGGGGCAACAGGCCCAGTTTCTATAATAAGAACAGGGGACAGGTTATAGATTTGACTGTAATATCAAATAGCGATTCGACGAAAATCCCCACATGGAGGGTATCAAGTGACTGTTCCTTTTCGGACCATTTTATGCTACGTTTCAACGTCGACCACGAGACTACCAGGGACAAGCCGTATCGAAAACCGGTGAATACCCACTTCCCTGGCTGCAGCGAAGTTACAGACGCAGAGGATAGTGGAACTCATCAAATCTATTGTCGATGACGAGAAAATTAGTTGGGCGGTGAAATCATTTAAGCCTTTCGAATCGGCAGGCCCTGACGGCATCATCCCAGCTCTTTTGCAAGAATCCTTGGAACTCATTCTACCATAGCTAAGCGCGATATTTTCTGAGAGCCTACGTTGGGCACATACACCTAACGCATGGAGAGAAGTCAAACTAGTACGGCTAGTACAGTACGGCAAAAGATTATAGACCAATCAGTCTCTCATTGTTTCTACTGAAAACTATGGAAAGACTAGTTGAGGTACATGTAAGGGGGAAATTGACACCAGACAACTTTAGCCCGGCACAATACGCCTTTCCGAGAGCCAGATCAGTGGAAACGTCCTTGCGTAAACTGGTAAGTGTTATCGAGGACTCCATTCGTTGTAAGGATTTACACCATGGCAGTTTTCCTAGACGTGGAAGGAGCCTACAATAATGTGAATATAGCATCCATACTTAATGCACTTGAAGGCATAGGCTCATACCCTAGCATAACGAAGTGGACGGGTAATATGCTTAAAAGCAGGATCATAAACTCATATACGGGCATCGGTTTAGCAAGGAAAGGAGTAACAAGAGGAACTCCGCAAGGGGGAGTGATCTCACCGATATTATGGAATCTAGTGATGGACACAATTCTTAAGGATTTTGACAAAATGGGCATCAGGATCATAGCATATGCATATAACGTGGTGCTCTTGATCAGGGGTAAATTTATGCCTACGGTAAGCGAAATCATGGACGGTCACTAAAACAATTGGCCCTCAGATCTGCCCCTCAAGTGGCATTGGAAGCGATGCTGAAACTCCAACCGATCGATATACACATCAAATGCACTGCGGCGAAAGTGGCCCTACGGCTAAGGGAATCGGGATGAGTGTCAACACTACACACAGGCAAGGTTCAGTACTGGTCAGCTTGGGTACATTCAAAAATATGAACAAGCCAACGGACTACATGGCATCGAGAATAATTCAGGTCAAACAACTCAAGGTACTTACACCTAGCCATGAAGACTGGGTGGCAAATGGCGTTACTTAGTCCGGTGAAATCTCAATCTTCACGGATGGATCTAAAGTGGAAGCGGGCACGGGCTCGGGAATATTCTCAAAACCCTTAAATCTCAAGATTTCCACCAGACTTCCGAACATACATACGGTCTTTCAGGCAGAGATGTATACCATTAACGTTGCGGCAAAACAGATTTTGGAACGGGATTTATCTCCAGCGAAACTCAAAATCTACGTCGACAGCAGGACAGCCCTCAGGGCCTTAGATTCAAGAATCATCAAATCACGTTGTACGATGGACTGCTTCTCATCCCTATCCCAAATTCAGGCGCACGAAATCACGCTCTGCGCTAGAACGGGCTCCTGTGTGCGGGAAGACGCTGCGACCCTGGACGTGCATATTCCTTTTGTGGAACTGAGGAACCAAGTTGACGAACTGGGAGTAGTATTAGCATAGTCGAGATGGGAATCGGTACAGAACTGTAGGATAAATCGATCTCTTTGGCCGGCCATTTATGGAACACGTGCCAAAGGTCTGCTCTCCCTGATGAAGAACACACTCAGAACTCTCACAGGAGTCATAACTGTACACTGCGTGATAGGCCACATGGCTGCACGTATGAAACTTCCATATGAAGACACCTGCAGAAGTTGTTTAGATGAAGAAGAGGACGAGTCAGTGCAAAACTTTCTCTGTTCATGTAGAGGCATCGAGGATTATCGATTATAGAAACAAGTTCGTCTGAATTGACTAAAATACCGCAACATTTTTTAAGTTTAAAGAAAATAACTATTAATGCCTTAATTATAAAATACATACAAGAGTATCGTCTAGCATTCCTGGGGAGCAGGCTCCTCGAAAACCTCAATGACCTAGCAGACGCTCCAATTAAACTCCTAGTCAAATTCATAGACAATTCTCGATGGTACAGCAGAGCACAAGAGGACAACTGGGAACATTTTTTTACGCTAGACTTTCCCCTTTAACTTACCCTATCTCCAACTTTCTTCGTCTTCTCTTCAACTACTCCTTTCAATTCTTTATAGGGGAACCACAATGGGCCGAAATTATGGCCTTGGGTGAACTGGTTATTTATTTCTAACTCAAATTACGGACTTCCCTTTCAACTTAGCGTAACATAACTTTTGATATAGAGATTAAGAGATTTGGTATAGAAATTAAAAAATTAGTCTCTAATTAAGCTGCAAGGATACCATGAAATATTTCGAAGACATACAAGGCAAAGAAACAAAGAGATATTCAACTTCGTCAATTTGTAATTGTTTTCAGATGATCTTGTGGTCACTTGGAGTAAAGGAATTGACTTGCCATCTTAGAATTGTGACTAAGGTCTTAGTTATCAAATTTTAAAGTATGCTACCTCATTATAAATTAGGGATTTCAATACCAGACTTTTGTTTCTTAAATACTCACAACATTGAGTTACTTCAAAGACTGTTACTTAAAATTTGTTCGTAATGCAGTTACTTAAAATTACTGTATTGCGCTGTTCGTGAACCTGGTACAACTATTGTGAATTTCTGTATCAAATATTAATGCTTATTAGCATGTAAATTACTTTCAATTTTTGAAAATTACCCTTATGTTCCGAGGTTTTATTTTACACATAATTGAGGCAACTGCCGCTTCCGTTCGCCAGAAGCTCCAATATTTTTCTTTTTCGTAAAAGTTGATACACATTTAAAAAATCGTCTTTGCGAACGCTACGTATGCGTAATATTAATTCCGAGCTATATGCACTTCACTCCCTTGCATTGCGTATGAGCAATATTAATTGAATTATTAATTAAATATCACTCAAACGCTGCGATAGCCAAGCAACTCCGGTAAATTGGTTAATTAAGCATACGGTATTCGTTTTCACACTCTGAAACACAATTTTTTCAACAATCGCAGCACCAATTACATTAATAAAATCTTGTTATAAATGTACACGTGTGCTGGCGCAGGCCATGATGACAGGTTCGCGATGCCGACAGGGGAAATAGCAGAGATGTTGATGAGGGTGGAAGGTGGATGGTGCCGATGTTGGTTGGTGACGGCCGTGTTAATGATGTCGATGAAAATGTGCCACACAACATGTTGACTCGTCTTCGAGATATTTATCGTAATTGTAGTTTGTTGAACATACAGCTTTCGACAATAACAATGATCTTAAAATTCCTTTAGATATTTAGAGCGAAATTGATGGTAATGAAATAATAAAGTACAGTTAATAAATATTTATTTAAAAATAAATTCAACTGAATTCCGTACACTCGGAGCGAAAAACACTCTATTCCTTTGAATGTGTGAACGTGAAAAAACACATTAAAAGAAACTGAGACATTTACATATTTCATATAGTAGGATCTAACTTGTCTTGTTAAGATACCTACACCCCGAATGAGTCAATAATATATGAAGTAGCTAGTGTAAGATGGTAGTCAGGAAAAAAAGTGGGTGTTTGGTTTATATGATTACCTGCTGAGACAGGTAATGTTAGAGAAACCCAAAATTATGGAAGATGAAATTACCATGAACCATGTCGCGGAATTTTTTAATGACAGGGTGAGGTACCAGGAAGATATTTTGTGTAAGTCAGTAGAAACAATTTGGTAGACACAATTTGGTTCAGTTCGTAAAGATACACAAATTCGCCAGTGAAAACATCCACCATATTATGTAGCTCATTTGTGGATTCTAAAAATATGTCTGATACTCGGTTAAATGTTGGAGGCTTTAGCAAAAACAAATTAAACGGATACAGACTTTTTCATGGTGAGGTACTCAGGATCCATTTAACCCAATTCACACTGGAAGTGTAGTTTTACACTCATGTGTTGAAAAGCGATTTCTGTGAAACCGAAGGTAATTAATGACATTGAAATTATTTTAAATTATTATTATTAGCAGTGTTTAGGAAAAAAACCCAAAGACATCTGGTTACCATCTGAAATGGTGTAATCTATCGCAGAATTACTCATATAAAATTGATAATATCCTATTTATTTTATATTATTAAAATTGCGAGTACATTTGTGTATATTGCGTGTATTCTTATTGTACACTTGAGTGAACAATACACGAAAGTGTGTACGGATATATTCCATAGTAACGACCAAAGTGACAATCTTAATAGACAAACAAATCTTTTTCCTTACGTCCAATAGAGCTTCTTTGTTACCGCAGTACCAAAATTTGATTCAACGGACATACTTACACTCCGGTTCACTTATTTAAAGGTACTAAAAATTCCATATTCAGCAGCCTGTATCTTTTGCAATTTGTAACCGATTGCAGAATTTTAAAATGGAAATCGCAGCCGGACATCTTGAGATATAAAAAAATCATGACAATAGTGGTTTCTTAACTAAAGAACTTTTTTTGATCAATTTATAAAAAAAAGTCCAAAAATGTGTTATTTTTTTGGTTCACTTGAATAAAGGCACTTTTGACTAATTCTAATGAAAAACAGTTTTTCTTGTTTTTTTAATTTATTTACTTTATTTAAGACCTACTAGTAATGGGTACAACCCCCTTTGTTTTTAATAACTTCAAATATACGGGTTTTCATTGAGAGATAAAGAGAACGAACGAACCAACGAAATTTGATTCCAAGCATCCGTAATGACCTAAATTAGTGACTGCTTGTCATCAAATTGTCTACCTCTTTCATACGAGATGATAAAGCCCAGACATTTTCGATATTGTTTAGATCTGGCGAATAGGTTGGCCAGTCAAAACTATTAACATTTTGGGTTGCAATGAACTCCTTTACTAAACTCACAGAAAAATTCGGTTGAGACAGCCGAATTAGCCGTAACCGAATTAGAGGTTGACACAACCGAATTAGAGGTTGACACAACCGAATTAGAGGTTGACACAACCTCATTAGAGGTTGAAACAACGTCATTAGAGTTTAACACAACCTCATTAGAGGTTGTCACAGCCGAATTAGAGGTTGAAACAACCTCATTAGAGTTTAACACAACCTCATTAGAGGTTGTCACAGCCGAATTAGAGGTTGACACAACCTCATTAGAGGTTGACACAGCCGAATTAGAGGTTATTACAACCGAATTTAGATAGTGTCACAAATTAATTATTAACGTTTTTTATTATTAAATGATGAGTTATTTTCCTGTATTCTTATAAAAAATGCAAAAAGCAAGAAAATAAAGTCATACATATTGGGTAATCTATATCATAATAAATTTGGCATGTAGCATGTAACTCTTCCGATGTAGCATGTAACTCTTCCGATCTTTTTCAAGTCCCTTCCATCACGGGACACCGCACTAATTCTGACATTCGGCTGATGTATCGGTTGATTTAGGTCCTAAACAATTTTGTATACAGACGATTGCAGCACATCTCACATGACCGACCATGAAAAACTTGAAAACTGTTGATATCTGCTTCAATAATTTCTGCAAAATAAGACGTTTTAATACAAAACATATTTTACTTACCTTTCTTAGTAACAGCAAACAATTTTTAAATTTTTTAATTCTTTTTAAAATAACATTTGATCATAGAATCTTAAACGTCATATGTTAAATACATGGCATTAGGTCGTGGTAACCGAATTGAATATGAATTCGGTTGTACCCACAGAATTCGTGAGAAATTCGGGTACGTTAACGGAATTGACGCCAAATTCGGTCGTTGCAACCGAATTAAATCCAAATTCGGTTACTGCGACCGAATTGATACCAAATTCGATAGTTACAACCGAATTGATGCCAAATTCGGTTACTACAACCGAATTAATGCCAGATTCGGTTACTCCAACTGAATTTGGTACCAATTTCGTTTCTTGCATCCGTATTTATTTCAAATTCGGTTGTTCCAACCGATATTTTAGAAAATTTAGTTGACTGAACGAATATAATTGAAGATACAGTTGTCTCAACCGAATCAAATAAGAAATGGGGTTGCTTCAACCGAATTTCGGTTGTGGGGACTAAATTCGGTCGTAACAACCTCAATTCGGTTGTGGCAACCTCAATTCGGTGGTAACAGCCGAATTTATGGTTGCTATAACCTCTTTTCGAACAATTAGTTCTCTCAGTGTACTCTGGCATTGTGTATAGGGGCATTATTCTGTTGCAATGTAAAAGATGTGGGACCAAATACTTCACTGAATTTCGGAAAAGCAGGTTCCAATTAAAATTTTATAGCTTGCACTTTGCACTTTTTGCACTTTCAAATTCAAAATCGATGGTGCCATAGTACGTAATAGCACCCTAAACAATAACGCCGCCATCTCCCGGATGTAATGTCGGTTTAAAAAACGCTTTTCTTTGTGCAGATTATGGAAATAATAGTTTTAGCCATCAGGCCCAACCAAATTAATCTTCTTCTCATCCGTAAATACAACGGTTCTCCTATCATTTACATGACTTCTTGGCTGCACATCCCATACCATGTAGTCTCTTGCGAATTCAAGCCGCTTTTCCTTACGAGGAGCATTAAGGTGCGTTTTTTTTGTAATTTAAGGTATTTAAGATACTCCTATCTCATAATTACTCCGCGTACTGATGACTTGCTCGCTTCCGCTTCAGCTTGAGCTTTTATTTTTGACAAGGATAATTCACAATTAAAAGCAATTCTGCTGATTTTTCTTTTCTCATACGTAGATATAGACAATGAAAGCCTTCCTTTAACAATTTTTCCAAACCCCTCGGGGTCCTTGATGTAATTGTCGACAACTGTTGGGCTCCGTCCAATTTTTTTTAGATATTGCGCGGTCAGAATATCCTTCAGAACGGTAAACATCGATAGTTTTTTCCGATATTTTTAAAATATTTTGTTTTGTCATTTTGACTCTTAAAATGATTAAGATGTAATAAATTGTAGTAAACGAACGCTCCCTACCAAAAATCATCACATACTCTAAAAATAATAAAAAAATAATAAAGTGCCTTTATTCAAGTGAACCAAAAAAATTAGCACATTTTTGGACTTTTTTATAAGTTGCTCGAAAAAAGTTCTTTAGTTAAGAAACTACTATTGTCATGATTTTTTTTATATTTCCAGATGTCTAGCTTAGAGTAATATTTTTCAAGCTTCGCTGTAGGTCAGCGAAAATCAACGCAGTTTGGTATTCCCATGCGCTGGTGATCATGACAACACCACTTGCTAGGTATATCATAATACCGACATATTACATTTCAATAGGTACACGCGAAAGTGTTTTGTGTCTTAATCAGTACTAACAGCATTGCTCCCAGTACGACATTCTGATGAACTTCCACCACCTGAGCTACCTCCTGGAAGTCCTTGTCAACATCTTGATGTCACTACATGTGTTGAAACACAAGTCATTGGCGGTGATTACTCGGGAAATGAAGCTACCCCAAGCCCACTCGCAAAGAAAAAACTTCTTCCTCCCAAACGAAATCTCAGATAACTGAAGTTCGTTTGGGAACTGTAGTTGGGAGAAACGAACTTCTATTAAACCATACATGTCATTTCGTTTGGGTGAAACGAAAAATGTTTACAGCAAACGAGTTATGAAAAATATTTGCAAGAAACAAAAAGGGGCTGCTCCAACTGTTGTTTCGGTTACAGCAACCGAGTTCTAGTTACTCCAAAATAGAAAAATGATTGCGAGAACTGAAAAACGTTTGCAGTGAACGAGTTATGAAAAATTAAAAAAAAAAACAGAAAAACCGTTCAACCAACTATTTTTTCGGTTACAGGAACCGAGTTTTAGTTACTCTAAACGTTTGCGAGAATTGAAAAGCATTTGCAGAAAACGAGTTAAAAACTTTTATTTATGGCTTCCATAAGCTTTTTTTTGTTTAAATTTCGAACTTTTATGATTTTGGTTTTACCCATAAAGTTTGTTTGAAAAAAAGTTGGAATTTTTATCTATTTTATCACTGTCTACTTACACATCTATCTCGCCTTGCATTCAAATAACATTTAAAAGCGCAGCAAACTACAACGCGTCAATTGTTCATCCAACTTATATTGGAGTGTGTGATCACTTTTATGAGTACGTGTGAGTGTGTAGGCCAAACGAGTGGATAAGACTGTGTATACAGCCGACAGAATCAGAGTGAATGAGAGAAATTTACGTTCTTCGTAATCTGTGTTCTCATTAGAAAAATGGTTAATATCAGTTATCGCAAACGTTATTTAAATTTGCTGCAAATGTAATTTTGTACGCGTTACACATTTACGATATACGAGTTTAGTTGGTAGAACTACATGAACGGTTGCGATTAATAAATTCATACAAATTAATCAAAGTATTGTTGCGGCTACCGATCAATTGACGTTTTTTTTCTTTGCCTGCAATATTAATGTCGCAAGAGCATTTAATGCATTGACACCAAAGCTGAATCTGTCTAAAACGAAATCAAAAATATTAACTGAAAAGTCGTCATCTGCTTGAATTTGGAGTTAATGTTACATGTTTTCGTAAACGCCAAGAAATTTTTCTGCCTTAGTTTACAGTTAAAGAATCCAACACGTTTATTAATTGCATCGATATTGAAGGCTTAATGGCGGAAATGAATATCGAATTTCGGTTTATTTTTATATGTTTACCCCTTCTAAGAGAATCCTTTGTCAGCACCTTGTTAATTTTGAAAAAGTTTAATTTTGTTCCACATTTTTATCAATATTGCAAAAATCCTCATCGCAGGAGATTCAATAATTTTTGATATTGAATCCGTTGTTTTCGTATTCAAATGCTCAAAGTATTATTTTGTATGTACGTATACTTCATATATATGTATAACATTTTGTCAAATTGCCGTTGTCGTCGCTTCGTCACGTAACAGGGGAAATTGACAAGCATGTATATGTCATCATAGAATAACACATACTATAGAAGTTTTTATTCGCTCAATAAATTAAACGTCATAGGTACGATGGAAATTACACAGTGGAGGGTGGAAAATATGGGTTCAATAATACCAGATGGTGGCAATAGTATACAGCGATCCACAAAGGAACTACACCCGAATTTGGTGTTTTTGTGGCAAACTAGTTGTGTTAAATACAATACAAATGTATACCAACGATAAAAATCGACAAAAAAGTGCAAACTACTTTTAAATTTTTCAGTTCTATACCAAAACGACAGGAAATAGTTAAGTGAACATATTTTGTAACTCCACCTGGTGTATGTAAATTTTAAATTTAATTTGCTCTCATTTCCACAAACCTACGATGAGAGCGTGAAATGAAACGTCAGATGAGCGAATAAAACCTTCTACGTATGTGTTATTCTATGATATGTCATAGAGTAATGTCATATAGAGATGTCATTCTTCTCATCTGTCATTTCCTTTCATACTACTCGTGGTGCGGTCGGTGTGATAGAGAGTTATTTGTCGTAAACTGACTTACACCAGGTGGCATTACAAAAATTTTTCACTTAAATTGTTCATGTCTTTTTGATGACAAAAACTGTAAAATTTAAATTTATTGAGGAGTTTTTTGTTATAACGGGTTTTTCATAAGAGAGCTACAAAAGTTTTTTTAAATAAAACAAAACCGGTTTTAGATACCAATGAAATTCTTCATTCCTGTGAAAGTACGTTCGATGCCATTATGTATGGAACTCGATTTCTTTTGCATGGCCACCACGGGCACGCTTGCAGAAGTCCAAACGCTGAACCCAATTTTCGACGGTTTTCAAGCATAAATCGGTCGATACTGCTGCAATTTCACGTTCGATATGCGTACGAAGTTCATCAGTCGTCGCTGGCTTGTTGTCATAGACCAAAGACGTGACGTAGCCCCACAGGAAATAATCTAACGGCGTCAAATCGCACGACCGAGGCGGTCAATCGACTGGGCCATTTCGTGAGATAACACGTTCACCAAACTCGGTTTCCAATAAATTGATTGTGGCATTCGCTGTGTGGCTTGTGGCGCCGTCCAGTTGGAACCACATGTCCTCCAAGTCCATATTCTCCAATTGGGGCCAAAAATATTCAGTTATCATTGAACGGTATCGATTCGCATTCACAGTTCATGTGTTGGTCTTGATCATCATGGAAGAAGTACGGCCCAATGACGCCGCAGGCCCATAAACCGCACGAAACCGTAATTTTTTCGGGATGCAATGATGACTCATGGATTACGTGTGGATTGCTGTCTGACCAATAATGCATACTTTGCAAATGAGCCTCATCGCTGAAGATGATTTTCCGATGAAAAGTTGTTGCTCAGCGGCTTCAGTTCTTTCGTCAATTTGATATTGTAAGGATGTAGGCCAAGATCTTTTCGCAAAATTCGCCACAACGACGTCACAGAGATGCCCAACGCTTGAGAACGACGTGTGAGAGACACATTTGGGCTTTCTTGAACTGAAGCCTCAGCGGCAGCAATATTCTGGACACTACGGGCACTTCTTTGTCTCACTGGCACGGGATCATTTTGTACTGTGGCTGTGGATTCAAATTTTTCCACTAGACGCTCAATTGTTGATCTGGTAGGACGATTATGACGACAATAAATTGGACGTAGCGATCTTAAAGTTGAGGCCACTGACTCCAAATTTCGGTAGTAAATTTTAATAATTTCGACTCGTTGTTGGCTCGTATATCTTTCCATGAGGAAATGGCAAACCTTACTGAAGAGAAATGTCAAAAGAGGGGGAAAAAATATGTCGTCGTTTGCTGTCTCTATCGATTTACTTTTGTAGCGTCTCTGTTGAAAAACCCTTTATTTTATTGTTAGTATATATTTGTGGTGCATTTATGAATGAAATGCCATTTCAGATTTATTGTTGGTTGGTTTGAGTCATTGCCTCTATCTGGTATTATTAAATCAATACTTTCCAACATCCAACTGCTGTGCTGCAACACACCAAATGTCATCAATTTACTGAGAGAGTTGGCTACTCTATGCGTCATTACTCTATGGTATATGTAAACGCGTGAGTGTTTGTAAATGTCTGATGCTTTTAAATTTCCAATTTAGAGTCTGTCTGTCATATCTTGGTATCATTGTTCGCATGAACGGTCTTCAAAGTATAAATTGTATTCATTTGCACTTTAGATGAGTGAGTTTATTTAGAACTCAAAAAAATCCCCCAAACCATCAACATTTTATATTTGTCATGTCGTTCACATTCAGCTACCCATACCTTAACATAATTATGTGTATGTCATTGCATTTTTGAGAGCAGACGGAATCGTTTACCAGTCATGGTTCAAACAGTAATATGATTACTTTTTTCAATATATTTCAAATCAATGATGTACCTCATAATTCTATAAAATTAGAAAATAATTAAGGGTTCATTAGTACAAAAATGATAGGTTTCCTTGGATAAAAGTCATTGAATTTGAATGAAAGTATTTTATAAAAATAGAAATAAATTGAAAAATTTAAATAGAGTTTATGTTAAGGAAACGTTTCTTCTTTCTTCTTAAAAATCATTGAAATTTAATGAAAGTATTTTATAAAAATACAAATAAATTGTAAAACTGAAATACAGAAATACACTTTTTTCACTACCCGGAGAAAACATGATCTCTTAGCCTTAAAGGAAATTACAACTTGAAACACAGTTCATGTTAAAGACACGTTTCTCCTTTTTGTCCCCTTTCAATTAACCCTTCTCAGGCATGGTTGTCCAACTTCTTCTGCGTCTTTCTGTACTCATATGAATATGGGCCTGAATCAAAAAGTCGATCCACAGCCTTGATTATTTCATAACTGGTGGTATCTGAAATAATGCGATTAAGGCATTTTCATTCTATACGTTCTAGCAGAAGTTAGGACGAATAAAGGTTTTGACGATATGTTTGTTACTACCCACATTTTCAATCACTCAAAGTCAAAAGTTTTTAAAAAACTGCTCGAAGATTTATATTTTTTTTAATGATCCCTTTTATTTGCATACGTTCTGTTCTTCGGAAAAGAAAAGCCTTCATTATACGATCTATTTTATTTGCATACGCTTCTTCTTCGGAAAAGAAAGGGCCTTCATTATACGAGGGCGGATCAATAAGCCCGTGACTTTTTGAATAAAACACAGTTTTTTTTTGCAAAAAAAAAACATTTTTCAACATAATCTCCTTTTAACTCATTACACTTAGTCTAACGTTCCTCCAATTTTTGTATCCCTTCCTAAAAAATGATTTTACGAGGTCAATAAAATAGGCATTTGTTTGATTAAAAATTTCATCGTTGGAGCTAAATCTCTTTCCACCGAGCCATTTCTTTAGGATTGGAAATAGGAAATAGGAAATAGTCACTGGGGGTTAAATCCGGAGAATATGGTGGATGAGGTACCAATTCGTTGCCCAATTCATGGAATTTTGCCGTTGAGACTACACACGTGTGCATTATCTTGATGAAAAAGAACTTCTTTCTTATCCATATGGGGTCGTTTGTTGTAAATCCTTGTTATATCGGTCCAACAAGTTGGCATAATATTCGCCATTTATTGTTTTTCCCTTCTGAAGGTAATCGATGTGTATTATCCTGCGTGCATCTCAAAAAACTGTTGCCATCACTTTATTGGCCGGCAAACTTACTTTAGCCTTCTTCGGAGCCGGTTCACCCGGAGAAACCCATTGTTTAGACTGCTGCTTGGTCTTCGGAGTGTTGTAGTGGATCCATTTTTCATCTGCAGTTACAAAACGGGGCAAAAACTCCTTCGAATTACTTTCTTAAACCCAACTCATCGTTTAAAATCGAAGCCACATTGCCACATGAAATGCTTATGGCATCAACAATCTCACGCACTTTTACCCTTCCATCGGCCAACACCATATCGTGGATTTGTTCGACATTTTCGGGTGTATTGACCTCAATTGGCCGTCCAGAACGTTCAGCGTCATTTGTACTTGTGCGACCATAACGAAAGTCAGACGTTACAAGTCGAAGGTAAAATATTTCCGAAACCAGTTCTATCATTTGCTATTTGCCTCGAGCTGAGTCTTGGTCTTCCTATTTTTAGTCTTCGTACGAGTTCGGGTTCGAAAACCCTTCGTGCTGGAAGGGAATTTCAAATGTAAAGGGTATCAAACGATGCATATTAAAGAGGTGATTACGGGAGCGTAAAACTTTTTTAATACGAGGGTACCTATAGTCTCCTACCAGCCGTTGAAGTTTCGATTCCTAGTACATTTTCGTAAAAAAAAACAATTATTGCTTATAGACAATATGGGGCTCAAACGACGTGTCATGATGAACCTGTTCCTCACGTTGCTGTATTTTACATAAATATTCTATCAACTATATAAAATAAGTATACTTGTAGGTGATTTTGCGACACAGGAAGACAAACCTGCGAATCAAATGAATTTTTTTCAAAAATTAGCTATTTGATGGAATATTTATGAAAAATACAGCAAATTAGAGAAGACAAAACATGCATGATAAAGATTCAAAATGACGTCGTGAAAAAATATGATGTGTCACAATTTTGAAAATATTTTTTTCTATATACGTTCATCTTGAGACGTCGTTTAAGCCCCATATTGTCAAAAAAAAAACTAATTCTTCTTTCGAAATAAAAAATTTTGATGTTCCGTAATCACCTCTTCATTACGCGTCGTTTGAGACCCCCCAGCCACAATACAAAAGTTGTCAGTACACCCTACATAGGGCCTGAGTATTTTTCTCTCGAGTATTTTTCTCTCGAAGACTTCTCCAGATGTTTCGTCTGCTTGCAATAAGACCCAGGATTCTGCGCCATAAAGCAAAACAGGTTGTATGAGAGTCTGGTACAGCTGGACTTTTGTTACTCGAGATAGGGTTAGCCCAAAATAACATCTATTGGCAAGCACAATTCTCCACTTGATCTAAAGGCTGCCGTTGCTGTTTTTGTTTACAGCACATCCAAGGTATATAAATTCGTCCACCACCTCGTAATTATCAACGTTCACGCTTTGGTCTAATAGCATGGAGGCCCTGTTCGCTGAACCATTAATTTTGTCATGTCCTCATACGCGAGCAGCATGTGACTTTTGCTGCTGCCGGATTATTCATGTTGACTGCAGTTTTTCTCATACTGATTTCCATTCAGATGTTAAAGAGATCGCACGATAGGGTGTCGCATTGCCTGTGGCCTCGCTTAATTTCGAAAGGTTCGGTAAGATCCTTACCAACTTTCACCGGGGATTTGGTGTTAGTCGAGGCATCTTGAAAAGGTGTATGGGTTTTGCAGGAATACCAAGCTCCGACATTACTTCGTAGAGTTTCTATCGTATCGGGCCGCCTTACAATCGACAAATAGGTGATAGGTGTAGATTTGTTTTTCGTGGGTCTTCTACAGGATTTGGCGTAGCGTGAAAATCTAGTATGGTCCTTTCGCACTTTATACTTCATAGAACTTTATATGCTATTGATAAAAGGCTAATTAAACGGTAGTTGGCACAGTGATGCGGGTTACCGTTTTTAAATATGAAACATAATACACTGAGAAAATAAATAAATAAAATTTGGAGTTTTAAACCCTCGTTATATCGAAGAAGATGGTCAATTTGGTCAAGGTCAAGGCCAAGAGTATACGAAATGGGTCGCTTTGCGCTTGAAGAAGATTCGGAGTATTAAAAACTTTCACCCAAATTTCTGAGCCTTCAACTCAAACCCTAAGAAATGGACGAAATAAATTCGACAGATATAGACTTCCAACAACACTGTTTGTGGCTCAATTTGTGAAGAGAGATTTTGTCAATCCATATCCTTATTCCCGGTGCCGGCCAACAACATCAACTCGCCTCTGTTCGCAGCATTGAACATTTCTCACATTTCTTTGCGTAAAATTTTGCACAAAAACCACGGTACAAATGCTTTTTCCCTATTATTTCATATGACTTTGTTACATTAAAATATTTTTGATTTTGAAATGTTGGCTTTACTTGAAACAGCGACATGTTACGTGGCGTTTACACGGGACAGTTTTGCTCCGACAGTAGCAATACATTCACACATTTTTATTACCACACTTACACTTCTCTCACTTGCCTCGCCACTATCTCTGATTTTTCAACGACAGTAACTTCGGCAAGAGATTTGACATAAGCGGCCAGATCATGGCTGAACTAGTAAAGGTTGGTGCAATTGAACAACTGATTTTACTTTCTTATGACTCCATCTGTTAAATTCAGTTATTTTGTTGTTGTACTTTTTTGTTTACTGTGTTCGTTCATACGGATCTGTGTTGAATTTGACGATTAGAGTCATGAAACAAAAATACAGCAGACAGTTGTCCGAGGCCTTCGGCCACGGACTGTCCCTGCAGTCTGTGTCAGAGATACGACCATTAAGTTTAACGTAGAATACGCCATCCGATAAGACAGAAAACATATATAACAATAAATGATAAATAACAAAAGCAAATGAATTTATTTATTTGATAGTTACTTTTGATAATATACATAAGCTTATGGTAGGAAAAATAGGATAAATATGTTTTTAAATTAAAAGAGTAAGGATAAATGATAAATAACAGACGCAAATCAATTTGATTTATATTTTTTATAATTATATATCCATGTTAAATTCAAATTCACATTTAACATTTTGTTTCACTTAAATACATAAGTAAATATACGAAATTTCAATATTTCATCAATCAAAACAACAGCCGAAGGTTTGTGTCCACACTGAAACAGCAGCATAGTTTGTGTTCACGCTACAAACTCAAACACTCAACCAAACACCACACATATGTTTGAGTGTATTTGAGAAATTTAAATATTAGGAAGATATCAACCAATATGAAATGTATATCAAACGAAAGATAACATCTTCATTTACCTACAAAAAAATTTTTAAAAAAAGTTATCTCGCTGTTTCCTCATAATCAATGAAATAAAGATTACAACAATATCAATCTGACATGACTCCCTATACCGTAAGGTAAGATGTATTCTACGCCAAAACTAAATGCCTGTTGTTGGTTCACACAATTATAACAAATCCTGCTGCGGCAACCTCTACTAGTACAGTCATCGGTCATATCGGTGACGTTTCGTAGTAATTTGAGAAAAAAGCATAACATCGCAAACGACTTTACAAATTGGGAAATATATTTGTATTTGAAAATTTTGCTAATTTTTATTGAAATATTGTTTGACAATACAAACATATAAACATGAATAAATGTATAATTTTGCAGAGTACATCAGTTCCATTGTAATTTGGACAAAACTCAATGGCAAAAGAGCGAAGAAACAAAAAATCAGAGCACGAAATTTAACGAAACGACACTGTCGGCGGTTGCTAAAAACTGTACTGTCTTTATAACAGGCTGGACGCGTACGCCACACAAACAATTTTTGTCTTTGTGACAACTAATACATATTCTCAACTATCTTGTCTCAAACTGTCCCGTGTAAACGCACCGTTAGATTTGATTTCAACACATTTAGGTTTTACATTACTTTGCTTCGATGTAGCCATGTGGAGCTGTGAAAATACGAATTTTCGCATTTTTTTTTTCCACTCTACCGTATACTTGATAGTGTTTCTGTCGTCGTTCAATATATACTCTGTCTGTCATTTTATAATATTATAATTAAAGTTTGTATTGTGAAAATGATTATATACTTACAAATATGTGGCACATTTTGTGCCGATTTATGAATAGATGTTAGTTACCTGCAAAGACAAAAACATTAACAGTTAATTTGTGTATTTGTAAGAAGAGCGTATGACTACTATTTAATTGTATATGTGATAAACAAAATGTAATCATAATGTCGAATTAGTAAATTGTATTGGGTTTCCAGTAGGGACAGGAAAATATTAAAATTTAACCCATCTGCATGCCTTCCTATGATCCTTGGATCAATTTGACCCAATATCATAATTTGTCAAAAACACGAAATTTTTGGGAGAAATGTATTATTCTATTTTTATATCACAACCAAAAAATACATAAAGGAAAATAGAGAATCAATTGATAACTTTTTAACTGTATATGACTGTGTAGAAATTTACTAATTATGATTTCGTTTCATGGAAAAAGTTAGAAACACAGGAATATATTAGCTTTTTTTTTGCAATTTGAGCACAAACTGACTTACATAACTGACATAGAATTTTTGGGATTTTTGTTTTTACTGTCTCTCGGCGGGACTGTTCTTCTTATCCTGTTTGTCTTCAAGATAAATTCTGAGGAAAATGTGCATCGTGAATATGTTTAACAACTTTAATGAACGATTAACAATATCACAAAATCTGTTTACGCTAAGTTATTTGTTTTACAGTCTTACTTCACCATTTCCAATTGAAATTTGAAAGACATCAATTAAAATTTAAAACAAATCAATGCAAATTTAAAAAAACACCAATTAAAATTTAAAAATCTAGTACATAAAATCGGTTAGCAACTTTTAAATTTCAAGTGCCGAATTTTAAATTTCAATTGATTTCTTTCAAATTTCAATTGATGTCTTACAAATTTCAAATATAATTTTCAAAACCCAATTATTATTTTCCACAATTAAATTGATACTTTTCGAATTTCAATTGAAAATTGTGTAGTTATAATTTTAATATTTAGTTTTTTTTTTATTTGGAAAGAAAAATAAATGTTGGTTTAATATCCGCGCTATAATATTTTTGGTAGGCCTAGGGTTATTTGTTAAAATTTGATTTTGTTGACCCTACCAGCTTAAATCAGTGGTACCTCTTGCCAATATGAAATTGGGTTGCAGCAATCTCGGTTGATTTGATCTTCTGCAATCAAGGCTTCAATAATTTCACTTGACGATGAATATTGATCATTTCCATCATCATCTGCCAACAAAATTTCGATCTCTTCACATAAAACTTCAACTAAACTGTGTCCATAGAATGGCTACGCAGTGAACGAATACATTCTTAGCTTTGACGACCATCTGTCGTTTTACTATAATGAGTATCAGAGTTGCATTTTGTTAAAACATACATGTCCATATTCAACATGAATCAGCACTAGAATCAACACTTGGGTAACGAGTGACTAAGCCTAAAAAACATTATAGCTAAACACTCGTCAAGCATTATAAAAATAATAGCAAAATAAATATAGCATATATGTATATTAGGGTGGCAACAAAAATCAACTTTGGTCTAAAACTAACGTGGTGAAAATTTTAACCCAATCGCATTACTCTAAGCCGGTCCGACTTGTGGCCAAAGTTTTCGGGTTTTCGCATTTTTCGTGTAAATTTGCATACACTAGAATAAAAAATTGCACATTGATTTAGTTTGACCCGAATATAAAGTGTAACAAACGTGTTGATGTATCAAATATTTTTTTACGGAATGTTGCCACGTATCCTGGCATTAAGTGTGTACCGCTTTTTTGTAAGTCGTAGGCGGCAATAAGTTAATGGAATAAAAAAAACAGCCCTAGTGTTAATTTGTTACAACATGTTTCACCAACTGAAAACAACTCAGCTGTTAATCAACAGAAACGAATTGCTTCTGCAAACCAGTATCAAAGCCAAGAATGTAGTTACTGTAAACAAATTATTTTCTCACACGAGTTCAAGTACAACATTTTTCGCTCAGATGGCCGCATAACAGTGTGGCGAAAGCCGTTTGCCATTTGCACCAACAAATTTGAGATTAAATTGAAATTTCAGTTAGCACCTACGTGCTTAGACAAATTCCGCGGCGAGACAAAATTTTCGAAGACGGCGGCACAACAAAAACACTAAGTTGGCGGCAATTGGTTTTGCCAGTTTTGTAAAAATTTGGAATGTTCTTGAAATAACTAAAATTTTCAAATTTTATCAGTGGGTCAAATGGGGCCATCTGCGAAACAGTTGATTTTTGATGTGTTAACATCTACAGGCACGGGTAGGACAAACTATCAAAGTAAACACACGCAAAACAATTCATAGCGTTAGCATCACATACGTGGTTATTGTACAACAATAGACTCTGCATGAAAATACGTATGATGGTATTGATGTAGCGGCAGCGAACAAACAACAGGTCGTCGTATTGAATAGTATAGTATACTTTAGTATTGAATAGTATAGTATACTTTAGGATAGAAATATTGATGCCTTTCGAATCATTTATGCTTTTTGTATTGTTTTATGTAATAACATTGTCGAAATGGTGTATTTATATTGAATTATTCTATAAAGAGAATTAGACACGTTTATGCTCTTTCACTCAGACTCTCTACATGAGAGCGGAAAAAGAGTGCAATAAGTTCTCTATATTATTCATGGTAGAAATATAATGGTAGATGCAGTACGACAACAAATACAACAAGCCAAAAACAAAAGGCATTTTATTTCTGCTCAGTGCCTGTATTCTGTCAACTCAGCTGATTGAAAAATAATGACAATGTATAAAAAATTGGAAAAAGTGTCATTTACACAATTCGTGTGTTTTGTTTGATATTTTGAAAGATTAGGTATGAAAACTAAAATGTTTATATGGGCATTTCCACAGAAAGGTCAGCCTTTTGTCACATCATGTCACCCTCGATAATTACTTATATTTTAGGACCAGTTATATTGATTGTCTTCTTTTCTTTTACTAAATATGTGGTTACTTACATTCTGTATTTAGGAAAAGAATAGAAAACAATCGAATCTCATGGTAGTAAAATATGGCGAATTAACTAGGGTGACGTGATGTGACATAGGCTGGCACTTTCTCTGGAAATGCCCGTATGTGATTTTTACGTAGAAAACATTTCAAAAACAGCAATTGTAGGCGAACGGTGGTTGTATACAAACAAAAGTAAACCAACTTTGACATTAGAGAAAAATCCACTCCAGAAAATAATTCAAATCAGCTGGGCTAGTGCTTCTACCATTTGTTTGTACCATGATACTATTCGATACTTTTTGTCATCGCTCTGTTTATGACAAAAGAAAATCTATTTTTTCACTGAGTTAAATATTGCTTTATTTATTTTAACAACATTACATCTAATGTTAAAGCAGATGTTATTTTCCAATATAACATTTACTAATGTGTTCATAGAAATCGAACAAGTACCGTTTAGCAAAAGGGTGTCAACACATCGCCCGTGAGTTCGAACTGTCACTGATTTTTTTTTTTATGTTTTTATTATGGTTGCAGTTATTTAGCAACTAACAGTGTTGCAATCAAAATGTACATCAGTTTAAAATGAGGTTAAAAATTAAACTTCAGTTTCTACAGATTAAAATTGTATGAGTAATCTTCTGCGTTAGGGAGGGTCAACGGAGTTAACCTTCGAAATACGTTAATCATGTTTGGTTTAAATGCCGTACAAAAGTACGGGGGCGGCGGAGGCATGGTATGGGACTGTATGAATGCTGCAGGTGTAGGAGAACTTGCATTTATTGACGAAATAATGAACAAAATGGTTTATTTGAACATATTGAAAAATAACGTTGAAAAACGTCCTGAGAAGCTGAACTTAGTAAATAAAAAAATTTGTCACAACTCAAAAAATATAGTTTCAAGTAAATCGAGTTGTATGGGATTTGAAGCAAAGTGGGGCTTCTGTCCAGCTCAGCCCAAACTATCGCAATAGCACCAAATTACTACAATGGATACAACTTTTTATCCAAAGAAAAGTTGACAATTTTTTTTTTGCCGGCGGCCCATATTTCCCGGATTACGGGCCCCCAAAGTTTGAACATATAACCTTCAATATCTTCTACATTTTCGGCCGGATCGGAACAATATGGGTACCGTTGGAAAGCTTATGTCTTTGGAAGAAATTTCTTTAAAACTGCGAGCCAATTCATGATATTCGACTTTTATAATCCTACTTTTTCTGAAAAAGGCTATTATCTCACAATATTGCCGATGTGAAGGTGCTAATTGGACAATGCCGTCAGAAACTTGGGCCCTGCAGCTAAACTATGACACTTTATTTGTCTTTGTAGCCCTCTAAAATCCCGAGAAATTAAGACTGAAAGCGCAGAATTTTTCTGATTTTGCCACACATCGACTTAAGGTACAGAGGGAATTTGAACCCCCCCTGCTTTCGCCCGGCCAGTAGAATATAAATTTAACGATTTTGAAAAAGGTCTACCACATGGTACGAGCAACGTAGTTCCCATTTTCTCACATTCTTTACTTTTTCTTTAATTTTGGTTTTTAAAAATTTTATACGATATCTCGATAAGTAAGCCAGTTATCGAAAATATTCATTTATTTTTTTTCAATTACTTTGACCTATACTATACTAACCAGCGACCAAACCAATTGCTAAACGCAATTTTCTAATCGTAGTACCCCCCATATATCCGAACTTTGGAGGTCCATTACTCCGGAAATGTAGGTTTGCGAGAAATTTTTTTTTTACATTTTAGCTTAAAATAACGTGTTTACGACCCCAAAAAAAGCAAAAAAAAATCGGAATTTTGGGCCCAACTGGACTTGTTCCCAAAGTGGTAATTTCAAAATTATAATCATTTTATGTAAGTATATACTGTTATAACTGTATCCTACAGAGCTCTTCTTTAAGAATATTTTTTAGTACCCGGTTCAAAACCGCAAAATTTTGTTTTGTGATGGGCTGTACGAAATGATATACAGAAAAAATCGAGCTACAATCGATGACCCAAAGTCGGCAGTACAGTGTAGTTGAATCAAATGATTGTATTACTACGCTAACGTATACCATTATGGCCAGACTCTTACTTTAAATTAAATTTATTTATTTCAAAATTATCAATTTTAAATTATGTTGTTTGCAAAGATGCCGTGCTATAAGGCCATAGGCAATAAAGCCATATGGCCATATTTCTCATCACTTTGAGAAATGAGATCATATGACTTTATTACCAACACGAGAGTGTAATAACACCATATGAATTTAACAATCGAAGTGGAAATAACGCCATACCCGTACAATCCATTGTTAAAATTGCAAATTGTCCACGTAAAGAATGAGTTGTCAGAGTCAACCGTTGAAGAGATACGTCTTTCCGCGCCCGCGCGCGGCGCGCTACTCTTGCGCCCCGTGGGAAGCTTCCAAAGCATGGTAATTTTTACGGATTTCTCGAATTCTTCTGAATTTCTTATGCATTTAGAAGCGACCAAATCAAGTGATTTCCTTAAAGCAATTTCCGGATGCACATCTGTATACACTGCCAGAAGTTCTTACGGAAAAAAGCAAAGAATTTTCATACAAAATCGATATCGACTTGTAAGGGACAAGAAAATAACCCTGAGTACTGTACTCGCACAGTTCTCCAAAATGAAAAAATATATGCTTGAGGAAGATTTTATAAATACAATTGACAGCGCTGACGACATTGAATCAGATGCAAATAGCAGCGAAGAAGAAGGCACTGACGTAGAAATGCAACAACAACATTATATTTCATGTATTGTTTGTTGCGAAAACGACAGACAAATACTGTTTGATCCATGCAAACATTTTAAAGTTTGTCAGTCATGCTACCAACAATTAAAAGGAAGAGCTGAGAAAAACGGAACGCATATATTGTGTCCTATTTGTCGTGCCACCATTACGGATGCCACATTTATATATTGTTAATTATTGTAGAAAATAAAATACATATGTTTGTAAATATTTCAATTTTCTGTTAACTGAATTAAATTTTTTTTTGCCAATAAAAGAAATCAAATACACTACATAAGTAGCACATAGAAAATTATCAAAGGTGAAATAATACCTTGACGAACACCAAATCCGCAGTGAAAGTTGGTAAGGATCTTACCGAACCTTTCGAAACTAAGCGAGGCCTCAGGCAAGGCGACACCCTATCGTGCGATCTCTTTAACATCTTAATGGAGATCATTATGAGAAAAGCTGCAGTCAATATGAATAAAACCATCAGCAGCAAAAGTCACATGCTGCTCGCGTATGCTGATGATATAGATATCATTGGGCGCACAATTAGAGAAGTTACTGCGGTTTTTTCGAGAATTGAGAAGGAGTCAGCAAAAGTGGGTTTGACGGTGAATGAGGACAAGACAAAATTAATGGTTTCAACGAACAGGGCCTCCACGCGATTAGACCAAAGCGTGAACGTTGATAACCGTTATAACTTCGAGGTAGTGGACGAATTTATATACCTCGGATCTGCCGTGAACAAAAACAACAACGTCAGCCTTGAGATCAAACGGAGAATTGTGCTTGCGAATAGATGTTATTTTGGGCTAAGCAAGCACTTTAGAGATAAAGCCCTCTCTCGAGTAACAAAAGTCCAGCTGTACCAGACTCTCATTCAACCTGTCTTGCTTTATGGCGCAGAATCCTGGGTCCTATCGCAAGCAGACGAAACATCTGTAGGAGTCTTCGAGAGAAAAATACTCCGAAAAATTTATGGCCCTATAGTGCACAACGGCGAGTATCGGCGACGCATGAATCATGAGCTGTATGAGCTTTATCCTGACATTGACATAGTTAAGCGGATCAAGATAACGCGATTGCGCTGGCTAGGCCATGTCAGTAGAATGGATGAAGATGAACCAGCGCGAAGACTTTTCGAAACCGAACTCGAAGGAAGACGAAAAATAGGAAGACCAAGACTCCGCTGGAGGGATCAGGTTGACGAATCCCTGCGTACACTTGGTATTGCCAACTGGAGAGATAAAGCAAAAGATCGAACTGGTTGGCGAAATATGTTATCTTCGTTTTGTAAGGTCCCTGACCCCCCGGGGTTGTCCGAGACCGGATAAGTAAGTAAGAAATAATACCATAATGGCTTTATTTCACTTGCTCTGTGGTAATAAAGCCATCTAGTCTTATTTCTCAAAATTATGAGAATTAAGGCCATATGGCTTTATTGCCTATGGCCTTATAGCACGGCATCGTTTGCAAATGCTGTGGTATATGTACATGTGCCTGCGATAACTGACCCTACGCCGTATACATAAATAATAATTAAAAATAATACTAAAACTTACCTTAAAAATATGCTTGCTTTCTTTGTAAGATTATAAGTATTCGGTTACATTTAATTCCAAATGCCTCCACCTCCACCCCCACATTAGACGGCACTATTATACCCACACACAATCACCACGATCTTTCACACCACTCTTATTTTATTACACCACTAACCACCACTTTTGTTTGTTTACATTTTGCACTCGTATTCTCACCGCAACAATCACGCCACTACTAGCAGTTAACGCGCACAACACTTTCACATATTCTAACGCAAATTTCTTTAGGAAATCCTACACTTCTAAAACGTTTTTTAATTACTTCTATTAGCTAAAGATTTCGATTTTATTAAAATACAACTGCAATCAATTTTGGCAATAGTTTTCTTGTGTTTTTTGATTGAGAGAATTAGAGCACTACACAGTCGCGGCCGATTACAATGCAAGTTGTTTGCGAACTAAGGTGAATAGAGATTATGAAATAAAGGGGTAAGGTGGGTATCTATGGTTAATTCTACCATGGTAAAATAAGTAAGGTAAACTCGTTAGAACAGTTGATTTCAACATTTTTCTTGCTTAGGTGTTTCTCTTATGCCAAATTCACATGCATTTTGTTTGTGTACTTTTTTATTTAGTTTTACAGTAGATACACACATGAAGAAAATTTGACAGATTATGGACACCCAACAAAAACAAAATGCCTGTGTTTGTTGTAACAATTCCTAGTAACAATTCTTTTACCATGAATTCTACGTTTTCAAAGATAAGTCTGGGGTCACACACGGCAATTTTACTTGAGCAAGTTTTTGCAAATCCTCTTTTGAACTTGCTTTCTTGTTCACACAGGGAAAGTTTGCTTGAGAAATTTTTGAATTCTTTAGCTTCCACGTTCTTGCTTTTTTGATAAAAATAAAAAATAAATGGTTTCCCATTACATCCCATGAAGGGACCGGGGAGAACTTCTCACAATCACTGAGCTGTGCGCTTTCCAGTTTTCACTCACTGATTGGGACCTACAGTTTTACACCGATTCCGAACGGTATTTTGAGAAGCTTTTTCATGGCTATATACTCGATAGTGTCGCCGTCACTAAGCGAGGTGACCGTCGTCGAAAGAAATTTTAAGGTGGTTGGAGCAGGGATCGAACCCAGGATCTCCTGTACAAGAGGCGCGCACACTACCCATTGCACCACCGACGGTCACTCTTGCTTTTTTGATACTCCATGTTAATTCAATTTTTACCACAAAGCGGGAAAAAATCTGATAAAAGGGAACGTCTAAGAGCTTGAAAAGCTTTTGCAAATATATTGCTACCTCTGTTAACAACTGTAAAAAAAGCTTCCTTACTAAAAAAAAAAGTAGTTCCATTTGCCATGAGTATGGAGTTAGTAGGAATTAGAGGGTTAATTTTGTATTACCCCCAATTGTATGCACAACGAAACAAAAACCTAAATCAAATTTTCGTCTGCAGCCAATTTCGCGTAAAAAAATTGCGGATGAGAAAACAAACCGAATTAAGTGTACGAGCAAGTTTGGTGCCCTTTCCATTCTCTTTCCCTCTCTCTCCAGTAAACTGAAGAATTGCGCAAGTAAAATAGCCGCGTGTGACCCCCCCCACACACCTACAATACAAGTTGAAAATCAAATATTAAGGCTGTTTTTGTAAATAAGGACTAACTCTGTTTTCATGGATCTGAAATATTACCTCAAGAGATACTTTGCCTTGATACACCATTTGAGGTGTTTTCCTATTTGCTTACTGAGGACATTAACGACCTGAGAAGCGACCAGACTCATTTATACTATTTTCATAAGGTTGCCAATAAGCCTATAAATGTAACTACACTCAAAAAATAAAGTTTGCTATTAATAGCAAACAATGCATGCTACTTATCAGCAGGCAATTTGTTTGTTATTATAGCAAATGTACTGTCGTCATAACACCAAACTTGTTGCAGGGTCCATACAAATAATTGACATACTCTTTGCTGAAACAACAAACGTATGTTTGCTGAAATAACAAATATGTTTGCTTTTCCCTTTTCAGCAGATTTTTCTGTTGTGTATTTTTTTGAGTGTAGTCAAGAGATAAATCAATGCAGTGGTATTGTTTATTACATGTTGGTAGTCCATATGCCAAATGTAAAAATGTATTGGTCGGAAAACATAAGCTTTGGGCCGGTACGAGAAACAATGTCGTCCCAAAGATTTAAATGGCTTAGGCAGTTACTTCACTTCAACGCCAATAGTAAAGTGATACCATATGATCATGGCGATTCCGATCGGTTGTTTAAAATTCAGCCATTGATAGGACAACTCAACAACAACGTCAAAAAAGTTCCATTTGAAGTGAATTTATCAGCAGACGAACAAATGTGCTCAACAAAAGCTAGAAGTGTGTTGAAACAGTATTTACCAGATAATAAACCTCATAAAATGGGGATACAAACAATTTTGTATATGTCGTGTATCTGGATATGTATATAAGTTTAAAGTCTACAGTGGCCAGGAAAACAGATGTGCAACCTGCGATCCTGATTAAGAAGCATGATCTAATATAGTAGCCCGACTTTCTCCTGATATCCCTTACAACCAATCAAAACTACCGTACTTTTTTGATAACTATTACACATCGATCCCGCTTATTGAACACTTTCCACTCGCGGGATTTTGGCATTGGGGACTATAAGAAGGCAACGTATTCCCAACTGCAAACAGCCAGATGGAAAAAGTAATAAAAAAACACGAATCGCGTGGTACTTCAATATAACAAGTCGGTGACTTCATTGGAATTGACGCAGCTTTGGTTGCTTGGAGAGACAACAAAATCATCACTCTAGCATCTAATTTTGCAGCAAAGTACCCAACGTCTGTAGTCAGACGATGGGACAAGCCAAGGAAATAATACATCTCTGTTGAACGTCCTTTGTAGTGGCAGAGTATAACCGACATATGGGTGGAGTCGTCTTTACGACTCTGTTATGGGTCACTACAAAATTAAGCTGTCGTAGTATCTACGGATTTTTTACCATTTTAATGAGGAGAAGGGATTGAGGAGAGCTTCTCACAATCAGTGAGATGTGCGCTTTCTAGGTTTTACACTCACTGATTGGGACCGACAGTTTTACACAGATTCCGAACAGTATTTTGAGAAACTTTTTCATGGCTAAGTACTCGGTAGTGTCGCCATCACTAAGCGCGGTGACAGTCGTCGAAAGAAATGTAATGTGGTCTGAGCAGGGATCGAACCCACGTTCTCATGCACAAGAGCCGCGCACACTAACCATTGTACTATAATGCAGAAAATCAGACTGAATATTTTTAATTTCGTGTATAACTTAACAATTTTTACAATTTCATAAAAATTTTTGTTTTAAATATTTTTTTTTTGGTACCATAGTAACAAATATTCAGAATATAACGCAAACCGCAATCTTTCTTACCTACTGTACAAAAATAAGCAAATTCGAGAAAATTAAAAAATTGGCATAAGTTACTACTCACCTCATTAGGAACAATACAACAAAATAAATAAAGGGTTTTCCAATTTGAGTGAAATGATTTCTTTAAAAAAAAAACACACTAATTGTTAAGGAAATTGAAATGTTTTTTCTATAATGTGAACTGCAATCGATACAATTAAGCTCTGAGTAAAACGTCTTTCACGTCCTCGTCTTCTTTAGCAGGAACGAAATCGATGAACCCCATTTTCGGGCACTTTTTCTACTAAATCAAGTCGTATGTCATGAATAGCACGATCAATATTGATTTGTTAAGTTTAAAGAGAGTTTGCTTTATTGCTAAAGACCAATGACTGCAAATAACCCCACAATCAATTGTATAATGGTGTTAAGTCATAACTTCATGGATTCTATACAATGTCACAATTTCTTGAAATAATCGAATCTCCAAACTTTTCTCCCAATAATTCTGTAGTTGCACGTGATGTGTGGCACGTAGCTCCGTTGTATGGGAACCAGATTTTGTCAAGATCAACTTGTTTCAATTTCCCCCATAAAAAGTTGGTTATCATCGATCTATACCGCTCTTCATTGACAGTAACTGTGTTACCAGCTTCATTTCGAAAGAAGTACGGACCGGTGAATGTAATGGTTGTCCATGAACAAGTTGTGGATTTTCCTCGTACCAGAATCGACAGTTTTGTTTATTTCCCGCATCACTCAGTTAAAAGTGACCCTCATCGGAAACAATGATATTCTTAAAAAATCGTTATCGTTTTTAAGTTGTTCCAAGATAAAATCAGCAAATACATGACGTTTGCGTTAGTCCAATGACTTCAGTTCTTGAGTGATAAAAATTGTATACGGACGCAAGCCCATATCGTCTCAAAATCGTCATTTTGTTATTTGAGACAGTCCCAATTGTTGACAACACTTGCCTAAACAGCAGCAATATTTTCATTACTTCGAGCGGTTCATTATCTTTTTGGCACTTGAACATTATGTGAACAAAATGTTCGCTCGTACTTTGCAACAATGCGATGAATATCGAGCACAGATGGACGATTATTACGACCATAAAATGGCAAAAGCACAGGTAAAGTTGCAATTGGAGAACGATTATTTTGATAAAAAAAAATTGCATAATTTGTAAACGTTGTTCTTGCGTATATATCTCCACGATGAAATTGTAAACATTACTGAATACAATGAAAAAAATGGCAGATCATGACATTCTACAAATAGCCGAAACGTCACTTAGAAATCACATTACTCAAAATGGAAACTCCTTTATATGTAAACGGCCTTTTTCACTTTAAAATAAAAACACATGAATACTGTAACGTGACGTCATGATCCGTCCGTACATAATACCAAACACTCACCGCCATTCCCACCCGCATACATCGCTGGTCTACCCGTCACCTAAGCATACACAACATCCATCAGTCGCACCAACCACCGCGAACAATCACACTCACTGACAACACACAAGCTCTGTCGACGTTGTGTACATATTAGCAGCGAACTAGTTTTAATGTCCACACGAGAATGAGTGGTTGGATGCAATTCTCATTTGCGTCACTACAGCAATGGTACTTAGTGTTGAGGTCCTACACAGGAGTTTCGGCCCACTGTTCCTACACAGGAGCTTCGGCTCACTGTTCCTACACAGGAGCTTCGGCTCACTGTTCCTACACAGGAGCTTCGGCTCACTGTTCCTACACAGGGGCTTCGGCTCACTGTTCCTACACAGGGGCTCCGGCTCACTGTTCCTACGGGGCTTCGGCTCACTGTTCCTACACAGGAGTTTCGGCTCACTGTTCCTACACAGGAGTTTCGGCTCACTGTTCCTACACAGGAGTTTCGGCTCACTGTTCCTACACAGGAGTTTCGGCTCACTGTTCCTACACAGGAGTTTCGGCTCACTGTTCCTACACAGGAGTTTCGGCTCACTGTTCCTACACAGGAGTTTCGGCTCACTGTTCCCCAGAAGAGTGTTAAGGCAAGATAAGTGCCCCAGGAAGACTGTTGTCAATCAAGACGAGTGATTTCAAGCTAAAAGGAGTGTTCCCACCGAGTGAAGCAGTTGATGTTATTCCTGTAGATCAAATTACTTTGTAAATTAAATATCAATAAAGAATCTGAATTCGAAACTATTCTGTTCTTATTTCGAAAGGTTTGGTGGATCCTAACGAAAGACTCTGGACATGGCTGGGCTAACCTCAGCCCTAGACAAAACCACGTTACAATACACACCGCAGTGGCTTAACGGGCTAGACGCTGCTGAAGATGATGCTTCACAAACATCGAAACGATCGTCCAGCGAATGTGAGTTCGAATACCACCCGCGGCATTTACAGTTTTTTCACTAACCGGAGAAAACATGATCTCTTACAGCCTTAAAGGAAATTACAACTTTAAATATAACGAGGATCTAAGACAACTAAAAAAACACATGTCTTTTCAGATAACGGGTCCGCCATCTAAAGTTTTTTTTTTCAACTAGTGCTTATTTCGTGAATGGTAAAACTTAGCTCATGTCTGATTTGACAGATAATTAGTTGCATCCTTCCGCTGAACGAATATGGTTGTGTATACGCTTGCACAACGCTGGGAAATATGGGGAAAATGGGCCTGCGATCGACTTACAGAAGATGCCGATTTTGCCAAAAAAAAATCATCTTTTCAGATGGAGCTCATTTTGATCTTGGCGGGTATGTAAACAAGCAAAATTGTCGCATTTGGGGCACAGAAAACCCGCACGCATACATTGAAAAGCCGATGCACCCAAAACGAGTCACTGTTTGGTGCGGATTTTGGTCCCGAGGCACAATTGGGCCATTTTTCTTCGACAATGAGCAAGAAGTGGCCATTACAGTCAATGGCGATCGTTATCGGGCCATGTTGAACGAATTTTTGTTCACAAAAATTTAAGAGGAGGATATAGGCAACATTTGGTTTCAACAGGACGGCGCTACGTGCCACACAACCGAAGCTACACTCGATGTTTTGCGCCCTATTTTTGAAGATCGCATTATCAGCCGCAGAGCTTATTTCGTTTGTTCACCTCGGAGCTGCGATTTGACACCGTTGGACTATTATTTGTGGGGTGCCCTCAAAGATAAGTCTTACGCCGACAAGCCAGAGACAATTGACGCTTTAAAGGACAATAGTCGTGAAGCCATTGGTGAAATACAGCTGCACACAATCGATAATGTGCTTAAAAATTGGACCGATCGTGTAGGCTACTGCATGGCCAGCCGAGGCAGCCATTTGAATAAAATAATTTTCCATTATTAAGCGGAAGGATTGTACTTTCAAATAAAAAATGAAATTTGAGAAAATATCACAGTGCAACAGTGAAAAAAACACCCGAACGTGGGTATGCAGGTTCGATAGTACTACCGGAGCTGAGTAAAACTCTATCTCAGTTTGGCTAGATTGGTTACCCAATTTTTTTTTTGGGCCCCTAAACATTTTCAAAACCCGTAGGCCCCTCGAAAAAAGTTGACATCAGGTTTTGGCCAACAGTTCCTACAGTTTTGGCAGTAGCGCTTTCTACCATTCAGTAAAGTTGGAGGTAATAGTCCGCTTAACAAATTCCTAGAATAGTATATCCAAAAAAAATATCTTTTCGTTGTTTTTTTTTTCAAAAAACTTCGAAAAAAAATAAAATTTTTTCAATTTTTTTAGTCTAAGTCGCAGGGAATCCAGATTTTTTGCATACTCTATTCAGCAAAATTGTAGTATAGATACCACTGAACAACTTCTCTGAACAAACCTATGCAATCTGAACATGTCTAGGGCTATTAAATAGCTGTCAAAGCCCACTATTTACTTACAAAAATACTCTTTTTACGGGTTTTGGGCCATAGAATGCCTAGTGTTGGAGATTTATTTATTATTCTATCATATTTTTGTTATATTAATCGATAGTTTATTTTATTCATTTTTATTTCATTCATTTTCTAATAGTTTTCAATATTATAAGTATTTTGTTTTAAAATCCCTAAATATCGGGTCACCCTAGCGTCAGAATATTCTATTTTGACTAACAATCAACATCAAGCATGAAACTAGCGCTATTAAATAGGTGCCAAAGCCAATTATTTCCTTAAAAAAATACTGTTTTTTACGGGTTTTGTCCCATAATATGCTTGGAAAGTTTTTTGCGCGTTATCTTTGCCAAAAACGTGATTATTGCAAAACTCACAAACGTCTGTAAACAACCAATATAAACTTTAATGTTAAAATAAATAAAATTCAAGGTTTTTATTCAATACTTTGTGCAGAATTATTTTTTAAAGTAGCTTTCAAATAAAGTAAACAAAAATTTATTGAAAGTCAATTAAAATTCAATGTTTAAAACATCATTGTAGACAATTTTTAAAAATGCAGCTTTAGAAAAGCATATAACAGCTACGTACTCTTGTATGTTGCAACACCCACCTATTCAGTTTAAATATTTCCTAACCCGTTAATTTTCAACATAAAAAACTTCATTATCATCATAATAATCATCATCATCAGCTTCTGAATCTCTATAGTCCGAAAAACGTGCAGTTTCTTCCTGGACTTTCTCTCCGATTTCATCACTTTCTTCTACAATCGATCCTGTATGTTTTTCGATTTGCTCTTTGAGCAAAGTTCTTGCACGCCAGCAAATTTCGGCCATGATCGCGTCTGGACGCCCTTCCCTCTGTACCTGAATTAAAGGGAAAAAGAAAGCTTCAGAAACTAGTATAGCGTAAAAGTGATAAAAAACTTATTTGAGCAGATTTTGTTACCTTAATTCAAATGGCCATGCTGTTTGATGGAACCGTTCTCCTTGCTCATCGGATTCCGTCGAAAGTTGGCGGCGGAAGTAGTTCAAATGATGGTGTAGGTGTCTTTAATGACATATGAACACCAATTGTTTCAAATGAAGCCAGCATGTTGCTAACTAATTCCTCATAATTTTGTGCACGATTTTTTCCAAGGAAGCTTACAATGACATATTTCAGCGAGCTCCAGGCATTCTTCTCAGCGTCAAGCAAAATGCAGCCAAAACGCTTGTCCTTCATCAGTTTTCGAATATCGGGACCGTTAAGCACACCTAGAAAAGAACAAAACATTTTTAAAAACAATAAAGAATTAATAGTAAGTGTTGCTTCTCACCTTCTTTTAATTTGTCTATGCTGATCTTTTCTTGAAAAACTTGGTGTCTCAAAACATTTAAAACCTCAAGCGCATGAGCAGGGTTGTCTTTATTACGCAAGACAGCCTTAATAAAGTTTTTGACAAGTCCAAGCTTTATATGAAGAAGTGGCATAAGAATGTTTTCTCGTGCCACAATTGCCTCGTTTGCCACATTCATCGAACCCAGCTTGGGCAGTCCCCTATTTTGCCACGAATGATTTTGGTATTGGTTTCCTTTGTATCGGGAATCCCAATTACAAAGAAAACACATATATTTAGTGTAACCGCTTTGTAATCCTGACAGCATAGCCACCACCTTGAGGTCGCAGCAAATTCGCCACTTATGGTCGCAGTAGTTTACCAACTTCAAAATTAATTGTAATCGTTCATATGATTCTTTTGTATCAATGCTGTAGGCAATCGGGACAGAAGGCTTTGAATTGGTTTTATGCAATAAAACAGCTTTCAAGCTTTGCTTTGACCTGTCAATAAATAGGCGCCATTCAGCAGAATCATATGTAATACGCATGTGTTCCATTAGTTTTTTGGTATCCCGGCAGTACCCAATTTTTTTTTCCTCGTCAACAGTAAAAAATTGTTGAAGGTCTGCTTGGCGTTTTCTGTAACCAGAGATCTTCACATCGGGCATCAAAATGGTTTGCTGTTTCAAGAATTTAGCAAGCTCTTCTGACTTGCGTTGTGATACCTCCAATTTTGCTACAATAAAATCGAGTCGGGCTTGTGTAATTAGGACTGGCCCCAGTTGTGCATGGTATGGTCCAGGACTATATTCTGAATGGTTGTCTGATTCTGAGCTGTCACAACTAACAATTACCATATTTCCACTTTCAGCAAGGTTACTTTGATGAGGTTCGTGTTGCAATGAAACGTCCGTCGAACGAAAATAGAATATTCTGACGCTAGGGTGACCCGATATTTAGGGATTTTAAAACAAAATACTTATAATATTGAAAACTATTAGAAAATGCATGAAATAAAAATGAATAAAATAAACTATCGATTAATATAACAAAAATATGATAAAATAATAAATAAATCTCCAACACTAGGCATTCTATGGCCCAAAACCCGTAAAAAGAGTATTTTTGTAAGTAAATAGTGGGCTTTGACAGCTATTTAATAGCCCTAGACATGTTCAGATTGCATAGGTTTGTTCAGAGAAGTTGTTCAGTGGTATCTATACTTTTTTTTTGCTGAATAGAGTATGCAAAAAATCTGGATTCCCTGCGACTTAGACTAAAAAAATTGAAAAAATTTTATTTTTTTTCGAAGTTTTTTGAAAAAAAAACAACGAAAAGATATTTTTTTGGATATACTATTCTAGGAATTTGTTAAGCGGACTATTACCTCCAACTTTACTGAATGGTAGAAAGCGCTACCGCCAAAACTGTAGGAACTGTTGGCCAAAACCTGATGTCAACTTTTTTCGAGGGGCCTACCGGTTTTCAAAATGTTTAGGGGCCCAAAAAAAAAATTGGGTAACCAATCTAGCCAAACTGAGATAGGGTTTTACTCAGCTCCGGTATTACTATCGAACCTGCATAGCCACGTTCGGGTGTTTTCCAAAAAGTTTGAATTTGTGTCACTGTGTATTCAGTAGTTTTTTTTTATAGCATTTTCAAAAAAAAAAAGCTATTTGGCGGATCCCTTAGTAGTTTTGATTTTTTTATTGGTTTGTAAAGAAGACTTGTTTCGATTAAGTATGGACTAAAATATCTAACAAACCGCCTCCACGGCTCTCATGACAGTTCATTATTCTTTTCATGAAAATTTCCATGACTTTTTCACAAAATGTGACTCATTCGAGCTCAGGAATTGGTTCTGGTTTGTTAGCATAAACCCGAGATTTATCAAAAAAAAAACCAAAAGAAAGAAATCGCACAGGGTTAAATCGCATGATCTTGGTGACCAGTTGACATCAGAATTTCTTGAGATAATTTATTCTGGAAGTTGCTGTTGCAATAATTTGATTGTTCATGCGCAGTGTGGCAGGTGGCACCGTCTTGCTGAAATCGCATATCGTCCAGATCTATGCCGCCCAGTAAGAATTCCGTTATTTTGTTTCCGTAATGAATACCGTTCACAGCCACTGCAATTTCGGCCTCATCTTCAAAAAAGAAACACGGTTGCTCATTCTGAGAAGGTTTCCCCAATCTTTCATGGGATGTAATGGGAAACGGTTTTTTTTTATTTTTGGTCTTTGTGGGTGCATTTGTTTCTCATGGATTGCATGAGGGTTTACTGCGCCCTAAATTCGACAATTTTGTGAATTCACGAAGCCATTCAGATGGAAATGCGCTTCATCGAAGAAAATTACTTTTTTTGAAAAATTCGAATTGACTACTTTGCCCCATTACTCATTGAACGAATTGTCAGCGCTTTCCATGGCCTGCTGGTTTGAGCCCCTGAGTAAGCTGCATTTTGTGTGCATGAAAGTGGAGGGTGCTTCGTGAAATTTTAACTTGTTGAGAACGATGCCGAATTGATGTTTTCGTTGTTTACAGCGACACTCTCGTTTACACCAGCAGTGTTTTCAAGAGACCAACCAGTACGTGGACGCACAGGAGTTTAACTGTCCATAACGGACGCAGTTTCTTCAAGTTTGTTGACTTATCACTACTCTTCGAATGGTTGACACATTAGGTGCACTTTATCGACTGAAAATTCTTCGAAGTGTGCGAGCGGTCTCAGCATAACTTTTCAAATTTTTGTATTAAGTCTTCACAATTCTAACGCGTTGTTCGTTCTTAAAGCGCTCCATTTTTAATAATCGGAATAAACATATGTGACGGCTGCCAAATTTCAGAGTTGCCACTTGCCCAAAAAAAAATTACACTAAATTTAAAAAGTGCAATCTTTCTGTGGCCGTCGGTGGTGCAATGGTTAGTGTGCGCGGCTCTTGTACATGAGATCCTGGGTTCGAACCCGGCTCTGACCACCTAAAAATTTCTTTCGGCGGCGGTGACCTCGCATAGTGACGGCGACACTATCGAGTATCTAGCCATGAAAAAGCTTCTCAAATTACCGTTCGGAATCGGAGTAAAACTGTAGGTCCCAATCAGCGTGTGAAAACTGGAAAGCGCACAGCTCAGTGATTGTGAGAAGTTCTCCCCAGTCCCTTCATGGGATGTAATGGGAAACCATTTATTTATTTATTTTTAATCTTTCTGAGACACCCTTTCTATCACTCAGCAGACTATGCGAGATGATATTGGAGTGCCTTCGTCAGGGAAATATTTCGAAAAATATATGGACATATAATAAAAAACGGCGAGTATTTTCGTATTCCTCATTCGACGTAATTAAGGTTGTAAAAATATTGTGATTATATTAATTACACTGTGATAGTTTTTGGCAAAATTTTGTAAGACAAGGCCGGTGAGGACGTTTTTACACTAATTTGGGTACGAGAAATCGAACTGCATCACTAGATTTTACAGTTGCAATTACGGTTTCATACAAAAACTTTTTTTATTGTGACTAACAGAGTGGATTTTCTTTTCGATTTTTCGATTTTGACACCCACTGACTTCTATTTGGTTGGTTGTACCGGTAAACTTTCTTCAACAAAGTTGTTCCAAACGTTTTGGACTAACACAGCTTGTCTCTAAAACAAGGATTTTGGGACTCTTTGATTCAGCACATTGCCAGAAAAGTAATTCTCCGACTTTTCACTTTTCCGTTCACAAATTGCTAGTAAGCAGATTCTTTTCCCAAATAAGAGAAAGCCTTTCACTATATAACTATATTCATCATAATTTACCATTTATCATTTAATTATCAAATTCCACTTAATTATCAATTCCACTTAATTTTTCTTTTTTCTACACTGAAAAAATTTTTTGGATAAAAACACTTCGTCTAATTGGATTTCGAATCAAAGAAAAAAATGAAAGCTGCAAAACAAAATACAATGGTTTTTAAAACAAATTTATTTTGCCTAGTTTTGTTGTGGGTTATGCTGATGACAGTACAGCGAACAAAACAAGTGAGCGCACTGTTGAAAACAATAAGTCTGTCAAGCCTACATATATTTTGTATGAAACCGTAATTGTAACTCAAAAAACTAATGATATGATTCGATTCCACGTACCGGATAATTCCAAAAAAAATCGACCCAAAAATCAGAATTTTCGAACCCGAGTCTGTCAAGCCTACATATATTTTGTATGAAACCGTAATTGTAACTCAAAAAACTAATGATATTGTTCGATTCCAAGTACCGGATAATTCCAAAAAAAATCGACACAAAAATCTGAATTTTCGAACCCGACTAATTTTGGTTGGCATCAAAGTGGGACTGTAGTTTCTCCTCGTCCATACGAATTCTATGACATCAGAATTGAGTCAACATTCAAAGTAGTTTTTGTTTTATGGTTCGTTGAAATATGTATTGTATGGCACTTTCTGAAAAAAGGACCTGATTTAAAAATGACATAACTTTGGAATGCGTTAATGGGCTTCAAAATGTTGGATTTAATTTTAAAGCTTGCAAAAACCGCTTTAGTAATAGCCCATATAACAGTCATGTCTTTGGGGTTCTACGATATTGAAAACTCCAAAATATTTTGTATCCTTGAATATCCTGGCATAACGTATATTTAATTATATCCTCACCCATGGGGATGGGGGTATATATCATTCAATACGTAAAAAAATTTAACACATAGAAGGAGCCATATTAGACCCTATGGCCAGTTTTGAAGTGGGTGGTTAACTATCGGATTACTTAATCTTAGTTCTAAGTTAATTAGAAGTTAACTTTGCGTTTTGTTTTTCAGTGTTGAGTTAATGTATGTCGCCATATTGTTAACGAGTATGGCTATCCTTGTATTCTTATTGGGAAAAACATCTGTTTTGCGATAAATACCAAAACAAGAAAGGGGAACAAACAAAATGGAATTATGTAAAATAATAAATAGATGCATAAAATCGAAGTAATTTTAACAAAAATGTATTAAAACTATATAGGCGTAATAATGTAATAATCGTATGTGTACAAATACGTATATCAGAAACATGTATTTTATACAATCTTCATTTCTCATTTTGACAGTGAGTAATTTGATTGTCAACATCATATGATTCTGAATAAACGTTAACCAACCAACATTGGGTGGCTAAACAATGACTGAAAAACACAATTCGATGTTTAACCACAATTTAACTAAGAAACTAAGATCACCACTGACTGAGAAACTGGCCATTAGTATCTTTGGACGAAATTCGTTTTATGACTTTTTAAGACGTTTGAGCCATGTCCGTCTGTCTATCTGCCTGGCTGGCTGGTCAACACGATAACTGCTGTAACTCTTTACATATCACAATGAAATTTTGTCAGTTACAATTATTTGCCAATATTGAGTTTGGGATTGAAAATGGGCGTTGTGACCACGCCCCTTCTGGTACCTCCCATACAAATCGACACATTTAGCACAAAATCATATTACTTGCAAACCTTTCTTCTGGTAGATGTGATTAGCTTCAACTCTCACACCGTTTAATAATCTGTAAATGCCTACTTAACTGGAGAAAATGGGCTAGATTGTCACGCCCACTCTGGCACCTCCCATACAAAACAGGGTGTTCGTCCGGGTTGCCAATCCGAGAAATCGCTTGAAACACTTCCGACCTTAATGAAATTAGGTATAAGGCTTCACATTATCAAACGCCAATCACCAATTAATAGAAGTGTGATTTTGCCACGCCCATTGTGGTACCTTCCATACAAAAGTTGTTTGGCGGTCTGGTTGATCAGCACGAGAAGTCCCGCAAAACCGAACCAATCTTTATGAAAATTTGTACTAGTCAATATTTGGTGAAGTGAAACTCTCCTATAGAAAATGCGCTGTTTTGCCACACCCATTCCGGTACCTCCCATATAAAAGTTGGGCGGATGACCGGTTGATCGACACGGTAACTCTCGTAAAGTACAAACGATCTGAATAAAATTCGGTACTAGGCAATATTTTGCTAAAAGCTACTGTGTAATAATTAACTGACTATTGTGCCACGCCCAGTTTCGTACCTCCCATACAAAAGTTGGGCGTATTTGCAGTTTGCAGATTCGATATCTCCAATAAATCATAACCGATCTTAATAAAATTTGGTACTGATTAATACAATTTGGTTACTGGCTTGCCATGCCCATTTTTGTACCTCGCATATAAATATTCGGAGGGAAACTAACTAATTTGGGTATTCAATAATATTTACCGCAATTTGAATCTGCTATTGAATAAGGTCACTTTTGAGTATGGGCGTTTTTATTTAACAGAACTCCCACGAAATAGATAACTTAGGGTGAGAGTATGATTAAGTCGGTTCACCCGACTGAAACTTATGTACTTGTTTTTGATTTCCCCCACCAAACAAAAAGTCCATCTTTGTCTCCACATTATAGTCAAATTTCCAAATGGGATCTCCATGGGATCAATAGATACATAAGATTTGGTAAATGCTCAAGTTTTGCTGTTTTATTTTCGATTTTCGAAGTAGTGACCTATTGAGTAAAACGAATCTTCTTCGAGAAGTTCGAGCCAAGTTTCCGTTTAGTGTTTCGGTCAAACGTTACAAAAAATGGTCTGGGTAGAGCATCGCCCAATCTGTGACCTATGCGCTCACTGATTGGAACCTACAGTCTTGCACTGGAGCAGATCTCTGGCTAATTGATTGGAACCGACAGTATTGCGCTGGTGCAGAACGTTATTTTGAGAAACTTTTGCAAACGGTAGTTTTCTATTAATCCATCGGTGTCGAACTTCGCAGATAATTTGCTGATATATCAACATATAATACTGAATTTGTTCTTGAATTCACAAAATACAACCTCTAAACATTTTTAATGTAAGCTAAAAACAAATTAGTTAATTTGAATTTATACCAAACCGAATCTGAGGAATATTATTGACAGCATTTGCAGCAAGATTTGTAAATAATACTGCAAAATCCAAAATACACTTATAAATTTAATATAAAACAACCGGGTTCTTTAACTTCGTATCTGTTGGATCCTTTTGTTCTAGTTACTTAGTGATCTTAGTGAACATTCATAACTATGCATTTTAATTTTTCTAGATTTCGCTTAATTACTAAGTAAATAAGACTTTTGACAAACAACATACATTCCGATTGCAAAAGTATGAATCTTGTTATAAAAATCTCAAATCAATTCCATTATCAACACCTGACAATCCATTTCATAATATTACCGTCGACTATAAACATCAAATTGTTTCGAGTTTGCAGACATACAAGTGCATACGTCTGCCAAGTTTTTCCCAGAATTATCGTAATGAATTAAATTTTCATTTATAAACATTTAATACTCTCAACCATTCGCCAGCAAATCGAAAAGAACATTTAAAAGCAATTGCAATTTATATTTGATTAATTTCACAAAAGTTCAAGCATCAATATGGATGCGAGTGTTTATGTTTCGGAGCAGAAACCACTTAACACTCGTATAAATTACTAAAATATAAATCTCAATTCAGTGTGTAAATGAGCACAACATCATCACAGCCAATTCTAGCATCAGTAGAAATATGAAAGAGACTTCCAATGAATGTCCGTGTAATTAAACTATATAATTTTAATCAATTTTGCAATCAAAAGTGTTGGATTCTTTAATTATTACATAAATTTAAGAGAGTTAAATTAATATAGTTTGGTAGATGAAATTTAAATTCAGCAATACAATTAAAACAAAAATGCGACACAGAATCGTTACAAATTTCCAATAACTGCGCGCTACATTTTTACGTTCCTTAGAATTAACATAAAAGAAATTGGAAACAGGAATTGAAGTAAAGAATTTGCAATTTTCAATAAAATGGATACAACTTGATCCGTCGCCTTTTAATTTAAAGCGAATACAACAGATAGTGCATCTTGTTTCTGAGTTTAGCATAATTTAGATCAAATCCCAGAATTTTATAGTTTGCGACATAAATTCGAAACATGCAAGAGAACATCTCTATGTTGGCTACTTACAAGTGAACAAACCATCGACATTTTTTGTTGATGTAGAAGCCACAGACGTTTAGAGCTCGTTTGTCACAAAAGTCTCTCTTTTCCCCCAAAAATATTTCGTTTGAATTTTTGGCATCTGGTTGACCCCAAAATTTGATCAGTATCTATTAGGAATGCCAAACGGGAAATCCCGAATACAGAAATCCCGGGATTTTTCGGGATTGATGAATACTTATTAAAATCCCGGGATTTTTCGGGATTATTATTAATTTTGAAAAACATAAAACTAAAAACAATGACAAAAGTTCAGTGTGTTTCAAAGGTACACCTCAAGCAAAATCCGAATTGTGCAAAAAGGATTTGAAAACCAATGGCGGCTATAGGAAAGGTTTAAAAACAAATGCATAGTCAAAATCCACAGTCAAAATCCACAAGCGTCTGTCCTACATTAGGCGGCTCTATGGTCTGCGTCTGTCCTATAATAGGCGGCAGTTCTTTCCGGTCCTTGTAGGTCATGTCTCTACCTGGATCTGCACTTTTAAGATCAAGGTGGCCAGCAAGTGCTTTAAAGAAACTGGTCGCTAACTTCTCCCCTCCGATCTCAAGGCACAGTTCGGTTGTACTTTAGTTGCCTAGTGTGCGCAAGCCGTCACTGCACACAACGGTCCATCCACTTACGGTACACTCGTGGGACCACAATGTCGTATAAAATATGTAGAAAAAAAAAAAGGTGTCCAATAACATCCCATGAAGGGTTCTCACAAGATGTGCGCTTTCTAGTTTTTACACTCACTGATTGGGACCTACAGTTTTATACCGGTTCCGAACGGTATTTTGATAAGCTTTTTCATGGCTAAGTACTCGATAGTGTCGCCATCACGAAGCGAGGTGACGGCCGTCGAAAGAAATGTTAGGTGGTCTGAGCAGGGATCGAAGCCACGTTCTCATCTACAAGAGCCGCGCACACTAAGCGTTGCACCACCGACGGCACCACCACCAATATCAAAACTAAACCGAAAACAAATTCTTCGATGGGTCTGGGCAGCCCATCAGAGGAGGATCGTCAGGTCTCGGAAGCCGGCCCCAAAAACGCGGTGAATGTCGTCAAAAGCGTTCCCCCGTCTACACAGTCAACATCCACTGCAAAAACTTAGACCAGTCCGTCAAGTCAGACTCGACGGCCTCTAAAAACCAAAGACGCAGATGTCCTGCTGATGCTCCGGGAACACTGTACCAAAAGGCGAAGTTCATCCTTGAGAAGAGTGCCAAGAATGAAGCGAATGAAGTGCACGAGCGTGATGAAGTGGACAAAGTCAAATACGCAAAAATAGTTCAGTAGTACGACGAAAATAAGGCCTCCCTACAAAGCGACAGACCCTCAACCTCTAAGCGGGATCGTTCTCGAGTGGAGGACGATGAACCCGCAAAGGGAAGGAAGGTCAAGGAGCTTTCAAAGACGATCATATCTGCAAAAAGGTCCTTCAATGAGGTAGTGAAGGCCAACCTAATATCAGCCTCCCGGCGTCGGAAATTCCTTTGAGGCGTCGTGCACGGATTTAGTTTCCCAAAATGGAGGGTGAGGGTCCCCAGCTCCTGGAGTGCCTCCAAGTCATGAACTCGACGATCCCGATGGACGATTGGATGGTCATCCGTAAAGAGCCACCCAACGACAAGAGCATAAGTTTAGTACTTGCCATTACGAAAGCGGGCGCCACCGCTCTGAAATCAGCAAGGGAGAAACTATTCATTGGCATGAGACGCTCCTGGCCCAGACGACTCATCTGGCCCCGATGGCGAGGGTGACGAAGACGACGTCGAAGACGCCTATAAGCTGGACTAGATGCAGCTGGAGGGGGAATCCACTTCATCGCCAAAATGATCCACTTGCTGAAAGTCGTGCAGATTAATCTGAAGCACTCCCGTATCGCCTCAGATAACCTACGAATCCTTCTAGCTGAGGAGGATCTAGACCTAGGCATCATCCAGTCATCCAGCAACCCTACGTACAAGACAATGTGGTGAGAGGGCTTCATGGTTATGGTTGCAAAACACTCTATATAAAGGACAACGGTCAACCAAAATCATGTCTATTGGCAAAAAAAAAACAATTTGAAAATTTTTCTCTGCATACAGCAGATTTCACCGTTGCTAAATTAGAGCTGACAGAAGGTAAGAGTTTCTACATTGCGTCCTGCTACATGGTCATTATTGTGACGCCCCCCGCGCTATGGGAAACATCCGTCCATTGAACACAACCATTATAGGCTGTGTCTCCAATGCCAGACATGTCATATGGGGCAGCTCTGAAGTCAACGAAAGAGGTGAGTCCGTTTTAGACTTTATTGATACTAACAATTTTACAATTTGCAACAGCGGTACTAACCCAACTTTTGTCTACCCGAGTTCCGATAACTTTGTTGGGTGGTCAGACGACATTGACCTTACTCTGATATCAGATAATAGAATGGCAGAGATAGAAAACTGGACAGTATCGAGAAAGAATTGCTTCTCGGGCCACAACTGAATATTGTTCAACATTTCGCATTCAAAACCCATCCGCCTTGGTGAACAGATGAGCTCACAACACTAAGAAAAGAATCTCGCAAAGTTTTCAATGCAAGCTATACAAATGGATCCTGGCAGCCGCGAAGTATATAGAAAGCAATAGCCACTGCAAAAATACGATCTTGGTCAAGTAATGTGGATCAATGTAGAACACAAAGGATACCGCAAGACTGAACAAAATAATGGCCAAGGTACACTCAAATCCCACCTATGTGAGGAGGGATGACGGGACAGGGTCAAACAGCTCAGCTGAATTGCTAGAGATACTCCTGAAAGATCACTTCCCGGGCTGCGAGAAGACATCCATGGAGTTGCCGACATTATCAACCCAATACTCCGACACTTACGGTATAGAGCATATAAACAGTCCAGACAGAATATACTGGGCCATCAATAGCTTCTCACCATATAAATTTCCGGGCTCAGATGGTATTCTAGCAAAGATGCTGCAATGCGCGGAGGTGATAATTAGGCCGTGGCTCTGTATTGTATTCCCATCCTGCCTGACTCTTAACTTCTTACCAAAGAGTTGGAAAAGGAGTCATGAGAGCGCAAAGGATTTCAGATCGATCAGTCTCTCATCGTTTCTTCTGAAAACGCTTGAAAGGCTAATCGACGCACACATCACCCAAAATATCACGCCTCCAACATGTACATCGCAGCCAACATGTAAATGTACATCTAATGTCGAACAATAGATCTATGCATATGATCTCGAAACAAAACAGCAATCGACAGTATAGGTATTTGAAGACGATCGAAATCCAACAAAAGTTGTTTGTGGAAGAAGCACATCGAAGCATTTGATCGCGTTTTTTTCTGTATAACCGGCCATGTGGCTACAATGCCTTCAGTGGAAAGTAGTACGTTCAATTCAGCATCTGCTTGCCAACAGTTTTCGAAGAAATAAGGAAAGCAAGCAGAGAAAACGGATCATTTTGCCAGATCTCACACATCAGCTGAAACAATGGGCTATTTGAGCACTCAACATGTCGAATTGATGGGTCATCCTCCGTAAAGCCCTTATTTGACACCCAATGATTAATTTTTACTGTGTGGCTTTACTGCGTGGCCCGAAGCAGCTGTTGAAGCGTTCAAAACCATGTTTTTTGGAGGTGCCTCAATCGGAATAGAAAAAGTGCTTTGAATATTGGTTTGAGCTCATGCAAAATATTTTGAAAATTTGATAATATTTTAAAAAAGAACAAAGCCATTTCCAATGAAAACTGGTTGTTTTTTAATTGCAGGACCCGAAATATAAATAGCAACCCCCTACTTACAAGTAAACAAACCACGAACATTTTATTGATGTTGAAGCCACGGGCGAAGAAAAAGAACGTTTATAGCTCGTCTGTCACAAAAGCCTTTATATTTTAAATTGTTGACACGTGGTTGACCGAGCCGAGTTTTTTTTTTGTTAATGATAAAAAAAATGTACATGTTCTCCGGAAAAGATTAATTTTAGCCAAAATAGATATGAGGCCATAAAATCCGAACAGCAGCTAAATCAGCAAAACCCAAACAGGGGTTTGTTAGTTTTGATAAATACTTCGAGAAATTTCACACTAGAAGGAGTTTGCATTTTATGTGTTGCACTGTGTTATTTGTTCATACAGTAGATGTGAATGTAGTGTATATAAAGTTTACTTCAGTTTATTGACTCCTCGAGAGCAATAGAACTGACAGTTCCTCTGCATCTGCCGTCGAAGGAGTCCAAAGGCAACAAATGAAAGTGGCCAATTTTGGGGGTAACAATAATGCTTTCAATGCAGATGATAAGATTCATGGGATTGTCTAAGGATTTGGGTGACTATTTAATTAGAATACTGGTAAGTAATACATTTTCAATTACAGCAAGGTTTTCCCAAACCAACCTAGAGAAAGGATTACATTCCGGAAATCACACCCAAAGCTAATATTATTCAGATGTGCATGGTACATATCTGGTATGCATAAGCAACACGATTAATTTCAGGCATCTTGGAAACCAATTTCATTAGTTTTGTAGGTCAAGTTGCACATGTTAATTTTCTTCTTCTTGTCCTCTCAGTTACCACGAAAGATATGTATCTGCTGCCGTCCAGTATAGTGGCTTGGCATTATTTAGTGCTGACCTTTCCCAAATTTATTTGGTGGCAACTTTGTGTCTTTTAATGACATATATCAAATGTCATTGAATATGGCTTAGCTCTCTATATTCAAAATAGGAGGTGTAACTAAAACCCGCCTATTTGCTTGGACATATAAGTCATAATATACATAAATATACCTAAATTTCTAACTGCCTAATAAATGTAGCACAGACAGCAGCAAATATACACGCAAGGACGGACACATAGATACAAATGCTTTTAATATCTAACAAATTAATTTTGCGTTCGGCCAAGAGGAAAATTAATTTGTCTTTTGAACACATGTGTACACTGTACTACACACAACCGGCAATCACATGCACACCTACTGCTGATAGACTACTGAATGATTGTTTGGTTACTCGTATTTGCTGGGCAAATGTTTATGTTTATGATATTATTTCAACAATGATAATTTCCACAAATTATCAACAAAATAAATATTTAGTACGCAACACGCACACACGAACAGGCAGCAGACATCAAAGAAGGATGATGGAAGGGGGCGATATGAAATGAAAAGGAAGATAAAGTGTTAGAAAACGTAGCACAACCACAAACGCCAACGCAAACGGGGCGCAAAATTAATGGCATTGTGGAAAAGAATGCCACCGTCACCGCCAACATCACTATTTAGTCGGAGGAAAATATGCAAAAGACTTGAATCCATTATTAATAATACTTATAATAATTATGAACACAATGAGCAAAGGAAGGCGGAGTCATACAGATAAGGAACAAACGAGAGAGTACGAGGGTGGTTTAAATGGTCGATCATGAGATTTAATATGTAAGAACGAATGAAGGAAGGAAGTTATTTTGAAGAGTAGTTTGGTTTATAACAGAGACAGGTATAAATCCAACGATCCAAGGACACGAATGTGTACTCGCTGGGATTTCTTAAATCGCTTCTCTTTTTATCACCATTTAAAAAACAAAACCAGCAATAAATATTTGAATGGAACATTTGGTGTGCTGCTTAGACTTTGATAGCTCCATTTACCTCTAAACCCATACGAATGTTGGAAAATAGTTAGTGGGATTTTATGTCATTAAAAGGATTCTTAATTACAAGGTGGCGCAAAAGTAAACTTCCGATGTTTTTTGGCTGTAATTTAAAAATAAATGAAAAACTTTGATTCTTCTTGTGGATTATTTTTATTTGGTCTTTTAATTTTTTTTACATCAAGTCGAGAATATGATGTCATCTAAATGACCGCCGCCACAGTTGATTGTTATTTGAGCCCTTTTTATGGCATTTTCCATCACTTTGGCCAAAACTTCCGGCGATAGGTCCTCACATTCTTGACGGATATTGTCTTTAAGAGCTGCAAGAGTCTGAGGCTTGTTGACATAAACCCGCGACTTCAAAAAGCCCCACAAGAAAAAGTCTGGAGCGGTCAAATCAGGCGATCTTGCTGGCCAGTGCAAATCGCCAAAACGGGAGATTAGGCGCCCGGGAAATGCATCCTTCAGCATATCGGTTGTGGCACGTGCAGTGTGTGCCGTTGCACCGTCCTGTTGGAACCACATGTTTTCCAATCCCAATTCATCAAGTTGCGGCAAAAAGAACTCGCTGATCATTGCTCTGTAGCGTGGCACGTCGTCTGGTCGATGTCGACGGCGCTTCCATGACATCCTCGGCTACAGCAGCAATATTCTCTGCAGAACGGCTACTCCGGGGTCTGCCACGCCTGGCAGCATCTCGTGTTGTGGCAGTCTCTTCGAGGCGAGCGGCTAAACGTCGCAGTGTTTCACCAGTAGGCGTTGGACGGCCAGGAAATCTGCGACGAAATTCACGTTGTGCCAAAGCCACCGACCGATTATTGGTCAAATAAATAGTCAGCAATATTCCGCGTTCTGGAGCAGTGTAGTGTAACATTGTTTATTAACGTGTTTTTACTACACGAATGTCAAAACAGAACTGACATTAGGGAGCGTGTTGAAAATGGCAACAGTCGGTGCATGTCTTGACATATATCCTATGTAAATGAACTATAGGCTGGTATTTGTGCAAATATGTATCGTAAGCTTGTCGCAAATAGAGTATATTTGTGTCCAAACACATTGTGTTTGCTATTCAATATTATATGTTGCAGACACAATGATTTATTGGTTATAAGTCATATTTTTGTAACCCAAAGTAGCATTGTTTGTTGAAACCAGCCGAAAACCAAAACGTGACAGACAACACAGAAACAAAAAACCAGCAGATCTTCAGTTCATGAAAACAATGCTTGGAAACATCTACATGGTTCTTGTAATATGTTTTTCAGCATGTACACAAGTATTGTTATACAGGGTCCAGTCAGCACACTTTACTTCGATAGGATATAAAATTTTGTATTAGGAATAGAAATACCACAAAAAGCATGTAGACCCAAAATGGGTCACCTGGGTTAACATTTATAAATATATAACCTCATACGAACTGTCCAACCAAGCGTGATGCTATTGGCAGTGGGTTGTGCAAGTTTTAATCAACTCCATCACCACTTTGGTAAGTAAATCTTCTTAGATCAGGGATAGTATTTTTTGTAAATAGATAATTTCGGCCCAAAAATAGAAATAGCACCTATACAACTCGTACTACCAAGCTTGGTAAATTCGGCTCCAGAGTTTATAAATGGGGATCAATCTCAAAACAGTTTTGATCGTAAGATTTCTTTAGATCAGGAATCGTAGTTTTTAAACATTAGCCAAAAATTTGTAGATAGGCATAATAAAAACTGTACTAACAAGCTTGGAACTTTTGGTTCCAAGGCCTACAGATCGTGACCGGGTTTTAAAAAAGCAGATTTGAAAGATTCCGTCAGAAATTATAGAATAGCACATATAGTTGTTTATATAGTTGCCATACAACATAAATTTTCATATGGCGTAGAATATAATATACTCGTTTCTGACCGAATGTAGCTTGGGCTGCATACAAGTTTGCTTGTGGCCTCTTTTCGAACTGCCTACTTATTTTTCATATTTTTCTGTTTACCGAATTATCATTCCTTTCACTTTTAAGAGTAAGTTACAAAAGTCAAAATTTTTCACATAAATACATCAAGTTGGGAAAATCACCACGAATTTAGAGCATCTGGCAACCCTAAGTACAGGGCATAAACGCTGAAACCCTTGCCTTTTTTCCCTATTGGAGTGGAAATATTACCAGTGTTTGGAGCTTGGTCGCAAATACAGTAGTATACTTGTGACTAAATACCTTGTGTTTGCTATGCAATATTACATGTTGGAGACACGATGATTAATATGTTATAATCAATGTGCTTATGATCCAAATACTGATTTGTTTGCGATACAACAATAGCAGTGTTTGGTGCACGATTTACTTCAATGTTTTTTTTATCAGTAAATTCTTTCGAGAGCCAAATAATAAACGAGGGACAAACAGAGAACACTTTAAGTTAATGTTATTGCAAATGTATAACTGTATTTTTGCATTACTCTTTCAGTCAGTGATTTATAAATATTCCAGAATGCGTGTGGAAATGAACTGAGTGTTTCTTATGTTGACTGATCTTTGCGTTTTAGTTTCACGCATTCAGTCATCAAGCGTTCATTTGGGACGCTTAGGAGGAAACACACGAATGCTTCGCCGTAAGTATTTGGATATGTGGAATGAAACACGCATATGATTTCACGTGACAGTATGCATGTTTGCAAGCAAACAAACTAATGTTTGCATTTAAATATAATTGGATTTAAGACTTGTAAATATATAAATATTTGGAGCAAAACATATTTGTGATCCAAACATATACATGAATATCGCAGACTGTGTTTGGGAAAATATGTTACACAAGCTGTAGTTGCAACGGCTTTGTGCATAATAAGATAGTGACTGTAAATAACTAAATTTTAGTGGTCATCTCTATTTTCCTATATGACTAACTCAGAGCTCAATTGATCAAACTCTACATAACAAAATGTAGAGAACTGTGTAGATGAAGTTTCGGTATTCTGTGTAAATTAATATGATTAACAATAATGATAATAAACAGAAGTATTTAAATAAGACGACATTAAGATGTTGCAGTTTTTATAGCACTGAAAACTCGAAATTGTTAAAATACCAATTTAGATAACTTTTAAAATTTTATATCTACTTATACACGCTGAAAACCTTGTAATTTGTTGTTCTTTGGTAAACATAATATACTTGTGTCCAAACACATTGTGTTGGCTCTCCAATATTATATGTTTGAGACACAATGAATAATATGTTATAATATATGTGTTTGCGATACAAATATATCTGCGTTTGTGATACAAATGCAGCTATGTTTGTTCCACTTCTTTTGCTCTCCCGAGAGTAAGAGAATAAAAGAGGATCAACGAGAGAGTCTATCTAGTAAGTGTGTATCAATATTTTTGCTCTATTCTCTCAGTCAGTGACTCATAAATTTTCCTGAATGTGCATGTAAATTGAAGATGAAGTCAGCGTTTCTTATTTTGGCAGATGTATTGCGTTTTAGTTTCATGTATTCTTCAGTCGTCAATGTTTCATCGGACAGAGGATATCAAAAGCGCTTGATCAGTGAAAGGAGAATAACGGTTAAACGGTTTATAATGTTGGTTTGGTTTTTGTGTATGTGTTTCGTTTATATGTATGTATGCTTTTGATTTTGAGGAAATAATCTGGAACAGGCAACAACGTGAAGGCCTTTGTCTGTCCGATCCATTACTGAGAAAATCGGAACGGAAATATAATAAACAAAATCACAAGTAATTAATTCGCGTTTGGCTTGAATGAACTAGACTTGTGTACAAAAATATATTATTTTTGTTATAACACATAGTTGAAATCAGCTGAAAACAAAAACTTGAGAGACAACAGAGAAAGGAGAAGCAAAAGATAAGCAGATTCTCATTTCATGAAAATGTTTTAATTTTTTGAATTAATTATTTATAAGTCTAAACGTGGATTTATATTGGTAAAATTAAATATAATAAATAATATATATGTGTGACTTGCTCCACGAAAAGGGACCTCTGCGCCGAAAAGAAGTTAATGAGAAAAACGCGTTTAAAAAAAGCGCTTCGATTTTCCGTGTTTTGCGCATGGTTATGCAACTCTTCCTTCAACCTGATCATCTGGCGATGTATTTCGACTCTCTGGTACTTTGTACGATGTTCACTATGCAGTGTTGCCTCTATCAAAAATATTTCTAACAGTTAAAAACCTGTTTTTGCAAATTTTGTTTAAAAAATTACTAGAGCTGTTTTATTCCTTATCAAATTATCAATGTTTTGGATTTAAGCCGATAGAATTGAATCTATTATTTATTAATATTTAATTTATCTATTATTTAATGAATTTCAGGTTAAAATAAATCTTAATTAACGTAAGAAAATGTGTCTGGAAGACGAATTTAAGAGTGTTGAAGAACAATACTTCAGCGATTGTTTGGAAGAATGTTTACCTACAGTCAGTGATGAGTCGGATGCAATTTTCATCGCCAGAAGTTTCAGAAGCGCTGCAATTATCTCTTCAAGATATTGAGGAAGAGCAAACTTTATCGCAGTCTTTAGAAAAACCTTGCTGAATGAATGGATGCACTACTGTAATTCCGGAAGAACGAATTATTTTAGCAAGAAATAACCTTTTGGAATTGGTGGAAATTTGTAATTTTGTACCTTTGATATTGAACCTTTTTAAATTTCAAATATTATATATATTATCTGTTTATATCACATTTTTCAATTTTTTCATTAATTATGTTCATCTTTACAGGTGATTTGTAAAAAAACTAAAAGACAGAAACTTGCGGTATGCGGCATTAGAAAGAGCGTATAAGAATCACTCAAAAAGTAAAAAAAAAATATTTCGGCGCAGAGGTCCCTTTTCGTCGATCAGCTCACATATATTGAAATCAAACAAGAATTATTTTCTAAATATTATTATGTTTGGTCGGAAATATGCATATTGTCACCTCAGTATTGGTATGCTCTAAATGCATTTTTGGTGTTTTTGAGTTAAGAATCTTACTTAAAAAACTGCGCTTTTTCGATTGGTTATTTCATATTAAATGTATAACAAGCCGTTTAAAAGATATGGGTGTGAGATCTGATACATATGCATTTTTTTAATTTGCACTTTTTTAAGAAAAGGTACTTTTTTTAAGAAATAGTATTTTTTTGAGAAGTAGTACTTTTTAAGAAAAAGTAATTTTTTAAGAAAAAGTACTTTTTAAGAAATAGTACTTTTTTAAGGAATGGTACTTTTTTTAAGAAAAGGTACTGTTTTAAGAAACAGTACTTTTTTTAAGAAATAGTACTTTTTTTAAAAAATATTACTTTTTTAAAGAAATATTACTTTTTTTAAGAAAAGGTACAAAAGATAACAATTTACAAATTTGAAAAAAGTATCAGCGAAGTTAGGATTTTGAATTCTACAAAAGTGATACATACAATACATTTGCGACCAAATTTAATAATTTTAATAAAATTTTGTGCCTCATATGCATTTTCGCAAAAATTGGATTCAATATAAAAAAATAACTAAAGGAACAAACAGATAAATTTTTCAACGCAGAAAAAGGATGTTTCAAATTTTAATATGAAAAAGTTTTTAGGATGATAGCCTATAAGACGTTTGTTTTATTCAAATTTCAAACTTGTAACCCTGTTTTCTCCGTTTCATGTTTTTTGTCGTTTAGAGCATACCAATGCTGAGGTGACGATATGTTTCCCCATAAGTATATGGAGGTTTGGTGAAACACGCAAATGCTTGAACGTAACTATATGGATGTTTGGGGTGAAAAACGCATATTTGTTCACGTAAAAGCATACACGTTTGCCAGTACACATGCTACTGTTTGCATTTAAATACAAATGAGTTTGGAACCTGCAAACCTATGAATGTTTGAAGTGTGTTCCGAACATATAACAGGTTCCTGCAGAATATGTTGGGGAAAATATGTTACAGAGGCCGTTTTTGTTCAGCGTTTATCAGTTGTCACCCCTGCAGTAGTAGATTTAAGCACGAGACTTAAGTTAGATCTAGAAAATATAGACACAATAATTGACTGACAAAAAAGTTACAGACACATAGTGGGTTAAGATTATAGAGAGACGCTCAAGATCCTTTATCAATGTGTGTGATGATGTTATTAGAAACTAGATCAAGTTTTCTCTGATGTTTTTAATAATAACAAAATATTAGTCTGATCTCATTCTATACTTTGCATTACAGGTATTAATATCGTAACATAATATATATTATGAAATAAAATTATAGTAACGAGAAAAAAACTTTGATTTATAAACCACTCTGTTTATCAAGTGCAACGAGAATGTATTTCAACAGTAAAAGTTAAAAAATCGTAGAAAACAAACCATATCTCTTTTGTTGTTCTTATTACACAATCTGTACTAAATGAATAATGATATATACAATTTAATGGTTACTATTTTTCACACTTGAATAATTTATCATTTCAAATTCATATTGGGTTTGGTATACAGTAAAATACCGGTTAATCCGTTCCTTTGTGATTTTCCAAAAAACCCGGGGTTATGCACCAGCTGAATTAAAATCATAAAACATATTGTATGTCCATACGTTGTATGCTCCAGTTGCTGCGAAAGATGAAGAATTGACGACATTTGGGTACTCCTTGATTCTGCTATAGGAAACAAAAATAAATTCCTTGGTGCGCACTGCACCATGTTCCTGCGCATGCGTATCAGGCATCCTCAAGATGCTCATTAGGAATACTTTTAAAAAATGTATGCCATACGTTAGAAATCAAGGCGATCGAATTACAATACATAATAGAAAATAGAAAACTATCGATGCGCTAAACATTTACTCTCTCATACTTGTATGAAGTATAATTGGTTGCAATTGGTACATTCGTTTTATGAAATTTCACTTCTAAATCTTATTCCTTAATGCTTATTTTTACGTCTAAGTACAACAAAATACACATGAGAATGGGGATGTACTTAGAGTAGTTTTAATACTTATTCAAATAATTGTTGAGATGGACGAATAGGTAGAAACTAAAATGGATGTAACGCAAAGTCAGCCTTTATAACTGAGCATAAGTCATAAGTCTATTCATGATGAATTTGCATGACAGGCTATGTGGTCATTCTCATTAATTTTATAGGAAACTAGCTGACCCGGCGCAAACTTCGTTTTGCGCAAAATATAGCCTCGCAAAAAGTCTTGAATGTGATAATTTATTTTAATGCTTATTTTTTTTTTTTGCTTTTGGTACCACGCCCATTTATCCCATTCCGTCCATTTTCAGTTCGGCTATTAATATTTGTAATTGATGGTCCGATCACGCCCATTTCTCCCATGACTATTCCCATTAACAAATAATCAACGTGTACAAATTTCTAAGACTGTGGCTATTATAGAACTGTAGATATATGATATTAAATAATTACTTTGTATGGGAGCTGCCACTCCCACTGGTCCGATCTCCCCATTTTTTTTCCAGATTATTCAAATCAGTAACATATGGGATACTGCAATGTTTCAAAACTCTTGCTATCACAATAGTCAAGATATATGATGTTATTAAATTTATGTGGGAGGGGCCATGCCCACTTGAAATATCAAAAAGATATATAGCCGAAAATCTAATTTGGACTATAACCTTTCAAATGAAACCAGTTTGGGCCAAATCGGTCGTGATATATGATGTTATTCAATTTATGTGGGAGAGGCCACGCCCACTTGAAATATCAAAAAGCAATAGCCGAAAACCTAATTTGGACTATAAACTTTCAAACGAAACCGGTTTGAACGTTGGCATAAAATTGTCCCGAATAATACTTGTCGCTCCGAATGAAGTCATTTGAAATCGGGAGTTATACGCTTGTATGTTTGCCAGAAAATGCTTTGAAATTGGTGTGCCACCAGTTATAAAATTATGCAAGGACTCCGGTGGTGGGTTCAATTCTGCTAAGTTAACTTGTCCGTTTGAACAACACAATCCAGATACCTCATGTTGAAACTTAAATGCCTTGCAATGAGTGCAAACAGTAGTCATTGGTCCAATTGAAACCTTGCCATGAGAAACGTAATCAAAGTTTGCATCATAATTGAATGCAGCACGCTTCAAAGTACGTGGCATATACGGACGTGGAGCTGGATTTCGCAGAGCAATACCACGTGCCATGGTATTTCGAGCAGCCAAAGTATTATTTTCACGCTGTTCGTCACTTTGAGATGCTCCAGATGCCACAATATTTCAAGCATTACGTGATTGACGCCCCAAATTACTGCGCGTACGTACCATTTTGTATTGAAAAATGTGGCTACACCAATTAGATATGAATTAATTGAAATTTTATTTATTCGCGAAATTCAAAGATTGAGAAACATATGTTAGTTGAATAATGCAATTATTAAGAATATAAACAGATCAGCTGATTTTCAATAGCTAAGTGCATAAATTAAAACAATGGTTTGAGTAAAATGGAATTGTAATGAATTTAAAAACGAATTGTATTTCAGTTTTTCAAAATATTAACTGAAATATTTTCAATATACATGTTTCGAAATGAATGCAGTGTTCACTAAAATGGCTGTGACTCATGAACCAATCGACATACAGAGACCGTTTATACATAAAAACCATGGTATTGACGTCACCTTTCATATGAAGTTTGCAGAAACGTTCACGCATTCCAGAGAACATCAATTTCTAACAGAATGCAACTTATTTTTATATATATAGATAATTTTTCCAATTTTCCAACTTACTACACTGGCATACAGACAGACATACGTCTGTGATGAAGTGATCAACCTACAAAAACAGAGTGCGTAATCGAGAGAATAATTTTTCCAAATCCAATTGCACGCCACTATTACAACAGCAATAATAATTTTCCTCTCACCATGAACTCGCTAACCCACTGTTCATTATTTGTTAATAATAATTAATACTCATTGTGTAGCTGTATATTTGTTTGTATATGTGAATTGGTGTCTCGGTGTGCTATGTGTTGCATGGTGGTTTAATAATAATAAAAATAAACATAATTATATATTTTATTATTTATTCAATTTTTCTGTATAAACAACACACAACCGCACGCACGCAGACATAAACAAATTGAATAAATACCCCATTCAATTCAATTAACCCCATATCGGTGTGTGGAATGCCCACGGAAGTCTGTTGAAAGAATGATAACAGAAACGGCCAGTCGAATCAGATATGGCTAAAATAAATCCCACGATGAGGACTTGATGTTTATTTATAGAAAACTTGTGATGAAAACGCCAAAAGATTCGGGCGAGTTGAAGTAAAATATAGGTATAAATTCAAGTACATACTGATAACTTCTAATCATAGATTGTGCAAATTAATTATATGACAATTATTATTTGCTGACTATCACTAGAAATGTAAATTGAAAGAAAATGTAAATACAGTTGGCAATTATAGTTATTTCAAATGGATTTGTTTGATGTCTGGCAATTCTGGATTTCAAATATTATATGTCTACTGGTTTACAGATTTGAAAATTCTACGAGCCAGTATCAATTGAAGCCACAAACCTGTTCATTAGGGTATACTGAAAAATTTGTTTTTGGAGGGTGGACTCAAATAGAGAATCCCAGACGGGAATTCCCGGAAATTGCGGTAATTTGCAACTCCCGCTTTCCCGGGAATCACGGGAATAAAATACAAAAAAAAAAATATTTTAGTAATAAAGTGTAATCTAGAAAGCTTTTCTTTTCCTAACACTTAAGTTAAAACGATTGGTCTGAGGATGCGACATTATTGCTACAATGAATAGTTTCATACTCCACACGAGTGTACGAGTATCGTTGATGAAATAAAGTATATTCTACAAGATTTGTTGAATGTTCATCGTTGCGTTGCTTCAGCAACTCAATAACTGTTGCTGCAATTAATACAATGAATCAAAATCCAAGAAGCGTCTGCCTACAGTTCACGGCAATCAATTCAGCGGCTGTTGTCCATGTCAGAAGCGCATGTCTTTCATAGTAGTATTTCTACTAAAACCTAACTCCTCCATTTCGGCGTGCCACTCAGACCGTACCTATGGGTAGTTTGCATTCGGGGATTTCTGAATGTATTTCGGTGGTGCGTCACTGATACATGGGCGCCTTAGTGAGTAAAAGGCCATGGGTCAAGTTCTTACAGCACTACTATATGGGCTATGGTGCGGTTCACCTCAAATCCCCTATACTTGTGACAATCACAATGAATAAAACTATAAAGGGAAATATTAAAACTATAACACAAATTTAGAGCAGAAAGCTAAATCTAGAGTTGGCGCAAAAATCCTCCGATACCAATGTGCAATAGTCCACTAATATGGACGCGATTGAAGCGCGACCTGATGTAGGTCTGACGTTGACAGTTCTTTGGCGAGAATAGGAGGCACATCTGGTAAACATGAACCCTCCAAAGGAAAATTTTAGGCTTATCGTCAAGCTCTTAGGTTTATCAAGCAAGTGTGGATCCTTAAGAAGAAAAACCAGCTTAAGAAAATAATTACTAAGCTTTGCAGTTAAAATTTTGAGGTTTGGGCTACTGCAGCGTATCCGCCATTAAAGCGATGAATCCGATTTGTATCAAATAAGAGCAACTCTGATTTTGCACTAATTTTTACTACCTTTTTAGCAACAATGCTCGGACAAATCACCATCACAGTGACAGGTGTTATATGCTGCGCCATTTATCTAAATAAAAATAATAAATTTTAATTTCCCGCGAAACAGTAAAGTGGAAAATATTATAAAATGGGCAAAAGGAGGGTACTTGATGCTAATGTCTCTACATCATTCATATATGGATGATTGCATTTACAAACCAGCTTCCAGCTTCTGACGTCAATAAAACAAAAGTAACATACTCATCACAGTAATGAGATATATTCGTTGCAGTAACGTAAGTTTTCAGGTTAATAAAATAATTTTCTTTGCGGCGAAGTATAATCGAATATATTTAACCACTATTAGATTTATAACAAAATTTTACAGAAAAATATAGTTATATTTTACCAAACTCAGAAATAATTTAAAACAAAATAAAATAAAATAATTTAATGGCCAAATCCTTTCGCACCTCTTTTCGACTCAACCTTCTACGCAGGAAAAATTATTTTTGGAACAAAGTTCCTTATCGCCCGTTGCGGGATGGGGGCCAAATGAAAAAAAATTAAACAACTTTTTTTAACACTATTATGCTACAACCCAGTATTACCAGCTATATTGGGTACTTTTGTTTGGTTTGTGTCTACACTAACATATGATGGGAACTTTCTTGTTTAATGGGAAGTTTTCTTGGTGGAGCTTGTAACCAATATTTAGTACATATTGTAGTTTTGAACCCAATAACAAGTAAATTTAGAAAAGCTAAAGTGAAAGAAGTTTAAAAAAAAAAATTTCCTAAAAAAGTGCATTTTCTTAACAAAATAAAATTTTCTCAAAAAAATACATATTCATATTCTTAAACAACGTACCTTTTCTTAAAAAAAACAGTTTATCTTAAAGATGTGCCTTGCTTAAAAAAAAGTAAAGTTTCTTACAAAAAGTAAATTTTCTTAAAATTTTTTTTTTAATTAGAACCTTTTCTTAAAAGTTTACTTTTTCTTACAACAAATTTCCTTTTCTTAAAACACTACGTTTTCTTTAAAGAGTAAATTTTTTGTGAAAAAAAAAACAATGTTTTTTGAGTGAAAGAGATTTATAAGTGAAATGAAAATAAAAGAAAACCCTACCTAATCATATGTACCTACCCTTAAAAATTTACGTATTCTCTAAAAAGGACCAAGTCTAAAAAAAGTACAGCAGACAGTTGTCCCTGCAGGCTGCGTCAGAGACACGGCCATTAAGTTTAACGTAGAATACGCCATCCGATAAGATAGAAAACATATATAACAATAAATGATAAATAACATAAGCAAATGAATTTATTTATTTGATAGTTACTTTTGATAATATACATAAGCTTATGGTAGGAAAAATATGATAAATATGTTTTTAAATTAAAAGAGTAAGGATAAATGATAAATAACAGACGCAAATCAATTTGATTTATATTTTTTATAATTATATATCCATGTTAAATTCAAATTTACATTTAAAATTTTGTTTCACTTAAATACATAAGTAAATATACAAAATTTCAATATTTCATCAATCAAAACAACAGCCGAAGGTTTGTGTCCACACTGAAACAGCAGCATAGTTTGTGTTCACGCTAAAAACTCAAACACCCAACCAAACACCACACATATGTTTGAGTGTATGTGTTTAAACAATTTTCATTTGAGAAATTTAAATATTAGGAAGATATCAACCAATATGAAATGTATATCAATCGAAAGATAACATCTTTATTTACCTACAAAAAAAAATTTAAAAAAAGTTATCTCGGCGTTTCCTCATTATCAATGAAATAAAGATTACAACAATAACAATCTGACATGACTCCCTATACCGTAAGGTAAGACGTATTCTACACCAAAAAATTCTCATTTCTTAAAAAAAACCTTTTCTTCAAAAAATAGCTTCCTTAAAAAATACCTTTTCTTAAAAAAATTCCTTTTCCTAAAAATGAAGTACTATCTTCGCTTTTCTTTTCTTGAGATAAGTAGCCCTTCTGAAAAATTTTACATTTTCTTACAAAAATTAAATTTTCCCAAAAAGAGTACCACCCCTTTAAAAAGTACCTGTTCGTAAAAAAAGTACTTCTTTATAAAAAAAAAACTCATACTCTTACGGCTTTTTCTTACAGAATGTACATTTTCTTAAAAATAATACCTTTCCTTAAAAAAAATACTCGGTTTTAATAAAATAAGTACCTCTGTTTAAAAAAGGACCTTTTCAGGAAAATATAATATAATAAAAGGACCTAGAAATATACTTAAAAAAATACATTCCATAGAAAAAAACTTTTTAAAAAAAGTTTATCATTTCACCAAAAGTATCTTTTCTTAAAGATCCATTTAAATTATAGTATTTTTCAACAGGCGCCTTAGGCGTGTTGGAACTAACTAGTACATAATATATAGCGAAGAAGAACTTCATACCAACCGGGCGTCCCCTGACACCTCATGTAATTTTATTTTTAAGCCACGCAATAGCTGTTCGGACCTGGTCTTGGACCTGGTCTTGGCAATCGACACCGTCGTCCAAATTATGACTGATTGTATCGTCATTGGATATCTCAGGTACCATTAGCGCAGAGAAATGATCACTCCATATTCCCAGCATGGTCTGGACATCTGCGATGAGATTTCCTTCCTTGTCTTTACAGAAGGGGGCCCTGAACCTTGTCCATTAGTTCCGTTTTTGACTTTTCGATAGAATTGTCGGGCTTCGTTCTTCGTTCCTTATATCTCAATTTTCTCGCTCTCGCGCTTATGCCTAAAGAGACGGTTTACATCCTTTCTTTTCTCCATATACCACTCAGTCGCAGCTCACGTTGTAATTGACTGAAGCATTGTCATTCGTTACAGGAACATTATACCGGAGTTATTGTGGCCTCAACTGCACGACATCGATCTGAATGACATGTGGTTGCAGAAAGACGTCGCCACCTACCACACCGCGAATTATACAAGGTGGCGCAAAAGTAAACTTCCGATGTTTTTTGGCTGTAATTTAAAAAAAAAATTAAAAACTTTGATTCTTCTCGTGGATTATTTTTATTTGGTCTTTTAATTTTTTTTACATCAAGTCGAGAATATGATGTCATGTAAATGGCCGCCGCCACAATTGATTGTCATTTGAGCCCTTTTTATGGCATTTTCCATCACTTTGGCCAAAACTTCCGGCGATACGTCCTGTCTCTAAGAGCTGCAAGAGTCTGAGGCTTTACATAAACCCGCGACTTCAAAAAGCCCCACAAAAAGAAGTCTGGAGCGGTCAAATCAGGCGATCTTGCTGGCCAGTGCAAATCGCTAAAACGGGAGATTAGGCGCCCGGGAAATGCATCCTTCAGCATATCGGTTGTGGCACGTGCAGTGTGTTCCGTTGCACCGTCCTGTTGGAACCACATGTTTTACAATCCCAATTCATCAAGTTGCGGCAAAAAGAAGAAAAAAGGTCCGATGACTCCTCCAGCGAAAACAGCACACCATACAGTGACTTTGAGCGGGTGTAATGGCTCTTCGTGGGTTACACGCGGATTTCAGTGCCCCAGAAGCGTACATTTTGCATATTTACGTACCCGCTAAGATGGAAATGGGCCTCATCACTCATGATTATTTTTGAAGAAAAATCATCTTCCTCTTGGTGGTGATTAAGGATGGCTTTTGGCGGTCAGCAGCTAACAGCTGATGCACCGTCTGGACTTTGCACGGAAACATCTTCAAATCTCGTACCAAAATTCGCTGTAAAGACCGTCGACTGATACCCATTTGTGTGGCACGTCGTCTGGTCGATGTCGACGGCGCATCCATGACATCCTCGGCTACAGCAGCAATATTCTCTGCAGAACGGCTACTCCGGGGTCTGCCACGCCTGGCAGCATCTCGTGTTGTGCCAGTCTCTTCGAGGCGAGCGGCTAAACGTCGCAGTGTTTCACCAGTAGGCGTTGGACGGCCAGGAAATCTGCGACGAAATTCACGTTGTGCCAAAGTCAACGGCCGGTTATTGGTCAAATAAATAGTCAGCAATATTCCGCGTTCTGGAGCAGTGTAGCGTAACATTGTTTATTAACGTGTATTTCGCATGTGTTTACTACACAAATGTCAAAACAGAACTGACATTAGGGGCCAATCGCAAAATTTATAGCATTTTCTGATAGGAGGATTACTACAAAGCCTGAAGTGTTGCCTACAACCTGAGTCTAGGTAGAAAATAGGTTTACTAGGGCTGTTTTTTGAGAAAATCAGATTTTTAGCAAAAAAGTGAGGTTTAAAAATCGTATTTTTTAAATTTGCCCCAATGGGTTAATAAAATGTAATATATTTATACTTAGATTTAAAGAGTTTTTATTGGTCTTAGTAATGATATTCACCGGAACCAGATCGGACCATAAATGTGTGAGATATGGCCAATTATATACTCAAGCTTTAAAGTCCATATCTCAAGAAGTTGGACCGAGCGCAAACATTTGTTCCTTCTATTTTAATAAGCTTTTTAAGCCCATTTAGGCCAAAAAAAATTGGCCTATGGCCGGTAAAATTTGTTTAAATAGCGCAGACTTAGCTATATCCATATATACCGATTTCTCAAAAACTGGAGCCAATCTGACACTTCCAAATGTACTTTCGCACTCAGGGGACTCCCCCCTAATAGTTCGAAAACGATTCATCGAAGTTCATTTTTTTTCGGGTCAAAAACTATCACAGTGTTATCAGTGTCAACGATAATCTTTCACCTCTAAGCCTCCAAACTTAAATGCTGTTTTTCTCGAAACTAACTTGGAGCTTTATAGTACTCAGCTGACGATATGTTAACGTTTTTTAATTTTTCCCTTAGACAATTGGTACTACAGTGATTGGCAAACTTAGTCATGGAGTGATACTCAGTTGAACATCGCGCAAAAGTGATCAAACCATTTTATGGAAATGATAGTTCGGCAAGAAGTGCATTTCGCGAATTGTGGTGTGCGTTTTTAGGCCATCTGGGTAAACCATCATCAGATTGGTGCAGAAATTCCAAAAAACTGGGTCGATGCAAAATGTAGATACACCAGTGTGTCTTAGTGCAGGTCGTATAACTGAAAATGTTGCTACTCTGGAACAAAGTGTGGACCAGGCCGCGACAATTCCAATTGGCAATCGTGAAGAGCAATCGAGCCTTTTTTACAGCAACGTTCAGCGGATTTTACCAAACACCCATTTTTTAAACGATTTCAAAATTCAACTGTCATTGGAAGTTAACCATAGAGACTATTTGCCGGGTCGTATATTTACCAATTGGATAGTTGGACAACAAACAGTTGCAGCCAAGCAAAACTGCTGCATTTGAGATACTGAAAATCCAAACGTCATTTATGGAAATGTACTCACCCACAACGAGTCACTGTTTGATGTTTTTGGGCTGGAGGAGACATTGGACAGTACATCTACGAAAATGATGCTGGTAACACTGTCACGGTGAACGGTGGACGTTATCGCGATATGATGAAAATAAACTTTGTATGGTCTGAATTAGATGACATGGACTTGGACAATATGTGGTTTCAATAGGACGATGTCACTTGATACACAGCACATGAAACAATGACCCTATTGCTAACGAAGTTATCAGGACGCACAATCTCATAAAAAGCGAAGTCAAATTTTCGCCGAGATCTTGCGATTTGACACCATTGGATCTCTCTACCTCGGGCTAGAATGGTGTATGCAAATACTCGCGAGAAGATTCTCGACTTGAAAAACGAAATTATACACCTTATAAATAATATACAGCCAGAACTATGTCAAAAAATCATGGACAATTTTGATACGCGCATCCTGTGTTTCCAGGGGAGTCATGATAGGCATTTAGAGAATATTGTGTTTTATATAAAAATGCCTGTTATATAGGTACCTGTTCGATACCTATGAACACATTAGCTTATATTACATGGGAAAATAAAAAAAAGAATGGTTTTGTGCTGAAGGCTCTTTTGCTATTGCAATTTCTTTTTTCTTACATCTGCTTTAACATTAAATGTAATATTGTTAAAATAAATAAAGCAATATTTAGCTCACTGAAAAAATTGTTTTTGTTTTTTCATAAACAGAGCGACGACAAAAAGTATTGAATAGTATAGAGAACTTATTGCACACTTTTTCCGCTCTCATGTAGCGAGTCTGAGTAAAAGAGCATAATCGAGTGTTATTCTCTTTATATAATATTTCAATATAAATGCACCACTTCGAGAATGTTATTACATAAAACAGTACAAAAAGCAGAAATGTTTCAAAAGGTATCAATGTTTCACATCAAAGTTATGAATAGATCAAGTTATGACAAAAAGAGAGTAATACGTTTTGAATCATTCGCCAAATCTCGCCACTGCTTTTGAGTCATACAATTCGTTCCATGAATTTTCTATACTATTCAATACTCTTTGGCGAAGACGACCTGCTTTTTTGTTCGCTACAGCTACATCAATACCAACATACTTACTATTGTTGTACAACAACCACGTATGTGATGCTAACACTGTGTGTTGTTTGCATGTGTTCACTTTGATAGATTGCCCTACCCTTGCCTATAGATGTTAACACATCAAAAGGTGTTAACACATCGCCCGTGAGCTCGAACGCTCATTGATTTTTTTCATTTTAAAAAATTCACAAGAACATGGTATATGAGAACATAGAAAATGTCCATAGAAATGTTCTGTCCATTGCACTATTTTCTGTAAGGTATTTATTTTCAATTTCCTACCAGCTTTTTTATTTTTTCTTTATATATTCATCGCGGAAATTGTTTTATGTCCATCATCAATTCAATTTTATGAATTACTTCATCAATTTGATGAAACATTTACCCATTTTCCATTTCATTCACTTCATTTATATTGATTCAACGATAACGTTACATCAAGATAATGTAAACTTTTCATCAATTTGATGTCAGTTTCGGTATCAAGTTGAAGTAAATATTTCACCAGTTTCTTGTAAATTATTCATAAATTTGCTGTATATTTGCCGTCAATTAGATGTAAGGTTGTCATCAATTTGATGTCAGTTTGCGTTAATTTTCATTTGAATTTTCGTCATTTTGATGTAAATTGTTTGTTAATGTACAGCCATAGTCTTTGGTTTATTTTTCATTGTAAAAAGTTCACCAGATAAGGGTATTAGAGAACATTGAAAATGCTCATTGTTGGTTATTATTTTCTGTCCATTGCACTATTTTCTATTTCCATATATATTTAGCGACAGGAACTTCGTTCCAACCGGGTGCCCCTCACCTGATGTGATTTTCTTTTTTCCAATACTACGTCCATATTTTGAATAGATTCCACTGATTATTTCCAAATTTAAATGATAAAGATTGATGTAAAAGAGATCATCAATTCAATGAAGCTGAAAAAGATGAAGGAACGCACAATCATCAAACTGAAGAACCTTTCATTAATTTGATGAAATTTGTCATCAATTGATGAACATTTATCATCGATTTGAGGTAAAGATTTTCTTTCGGTGCAGTAATCATTGAAAAACATATAACATATAACATAAAACACAAACATATAAATGGTTTTCTAAACTCAATACTACCACCTAGCTCTTTTTCTACACATTTCATACTTGTTTTTAACTATTCCATTAACATTTTGTACAACTTAATTCTATGGATGAGATGGTATACAATTTGACTATATTCATGTGTTTGTGCTTTAAAAATTACCTATAGTTACGTCGATGAACGTTGCATAGTCGTCCAGAATCCATTTCCATCGGCCGAAATTCAATATCTTTTGATCTGTAGAAACTTGAGTGTAGTCAAATAGTCAAGGATTATTTGGACACGTTAAAATTAAAAACCAGACAAACGTGTATATTTTAGGAAATATTCCAAAGCCCACTAATGTTCTTATTTTCCAATTTTAAACAAAATAAAAAATGCAGCTCTTTTTTTCTATGATATTTAAAAACATTTTAACGTCAATTTTCATAATGCTAGCATAAAAAAAAATTCTGTAGTACAGATCATAGATAAAGGAAATAATAGATATAGCGCGGCCATTGTCAACTTTGTTCGCTAGGTGCTGTCCTGTACTACTGTCACTTTCATTGAAGTTTCCTATAATTGTCATTGACGTTTATTCAAAATTGTGGGAAATTTTTATGAAAGTAATTTAAACAAGGAAAAATGAGACAAAATTTAAATGATTTTATACAATAGCATTTGTTTCTTATATAAGAAACTATTTCAAAGCCATGAGGCCGGTATTGGGGTATCAATAAGAAAAAACCCGTAAGACGGCCCAAAAATGAACATGCGGGAACGCCTTTTTAATCTAAAAACTTCTCCGCCCAAAAACTGTATCAACTTCTGTTCCATGCCCAAGATATTTTTTCGAACGTGAGGAGTTAAAAAGGTTTTTGCGAATCTCGTCGTAGGTAAATCCCCGGGCCCGGATGGCATATCTGCACTGGTCTTGAGTAGGTGCTCTTCGACACTGGCGTGTCCACTGCGCAATCTTTTCAACCTTGCATACCGTGCCGGAGCCTTCCCGGCGCGTTGGAAGGTTGCTAATGTCCAGCCAATCCCTAAAAAAGGTGATGCAAGTAACCCTGCAAATTACCGCCCAATTGAAATTTGTTCTGCGCTCTCGAAGGTTATGGACAGCATAGTTAACCACCATCTAGTGAAGTATCTTGAGTCCAATCACCTTCTTAACGATCGGCAGTATGGCTTCCGTAGAATGAGATCTACTGGAGAACCTGATGGCGTTCCTTTCGGAACAGTGGAGTCGATCCATCCACCGGCTTGGTGAGAGTAAGGTAGTGGCTCTTGATATTTCCAAGGCCTTAGACAGAGTATGGCACGATGCACTCTTGTCAAAGCTCGCTGCTTTTGGTGTCGGTGATAACTTCACTCGATTTATATCGAGTTTTCTCAGAGATCGCACTATACGAGTTGTTGTAGATGGGGTTTCATCCGACGAGCATAAATTGACTGCAGGTGTACCACAGGGCTCTGTTCTTTCTCCTTCTCTTTTTCTTATTTTCATTGACGATCTCCTGGGTCAGACTGTGAATCCAATCTACTCTTTTGCCGATGACAGTAATCTCTGCCATTCTTATTCATTCGATCGTAGGCCAAGTCTGCAAGAGATTGAAGTCAAAGATTGAATGAAACACTCGACCGCGATCTGGTGTTCATTGTTGAATGGGGTCGAAAGAATAGAGTAGATTTTGATGCGAGTAAGACCTGTCGCATAAATGTATTGCTGATCCAGGTGTGTCGTCATTGTCTATGGACGGTGTGGATATTGATGAATCAGACGCTCTTGATGTTCTGGGCATGAAAATACAATGTGATGTCTGTTGGGCAAAACATGTATTTGAAGTGTCGAAAGATGCATTCAAGTGTCTAGGCTTTTTAAAGCGATGCAAGAAATACTTCACTCCATCTGATCTTCTCAATATCTACACCACCTACATCAGGCCAAAGATGGAGTATAACTCCCATATATGGGCAGGTGCTCCTAGGACTTCTTTGGAGCTTCTCGACTGTGTCCAGAGGAGAGCGACGGTATTAATAGGGGACAGTAGGGTATCCAACTCTATTGCCTCCCTTGAGCATCGTCGAAATGTGGGTTGCTTGTCACTGTTCTATCGATATTTCCACGGTATGTGTTCCTCGGACATCCGTCAACTCATGCCGGACGTGAGGATATTTAGGCGAAGTACGCGGCTTTCCAGGAAGTATCATCCGTTTTTTATGGAGATTGAGCGCACTACACACTATAGATAAAATTCGTTCTTCAGCCATACAGTCCGTATGTGGAATAAACTTCCGGCTAGTGTATTTCCCACCAATTGTGGCATACAAACATTCAAGGCAAATGTCAACAGACACTTCTCCCTCTTTCCACCCGCTACTACCTCAATTTTCCTTCGCCAACACAATGCACTGCATTTATAGGGGGAATTCCCTGAGTGTTGGTTTGATAAAAAAAAAAAAAAAAAAAAACTTCTATGGTCGCAGATGCCAAAACCGTTAGAACGTCTGAGGACTCTCAACAAGGAATGGTAGCTGAACTGGACGATGAAGCAATTTATTAGGACAGAGTCGGTGGCGACATGGCTCTGTAATTCGATGGCTACCCATTAACCGTCGGTGGTGCAATGGGTAGTGTGCGCGCCTCTTGTACAGGAGATCCTGGGTTCGATCCCTGCTCCAACCGCCTTAAAATTTCTTTCGACGACGGTCACCTCGCTTAGTGACGGCGACACTATCGAGTATATAGACATGAAAAAGCTTCTCAAAATACCGTTCGGAATCGGTGTAAAACTGTAGGTCCCAATCAGTGAGTGAAAACTGGAAAGCGCACAGCTCAGTGATTGTGAGAAGTTCTCCCCGGTCCCTTCATGGGATGTAATGGGAAACCATTTATTTATTTATTTTTTATGAGATATTCTACTTTAAGTAACATTTTGTATTCTTGTATAGAAGTGATATTTTTTGATCTAAAATTTTAGAATATTTGTTGACTTTTTTTGGGAACAAAAAAATACCAAATTACCCATTACACTAAAATTTCCCCAACACTTGTGCTTCATCTATTAGTTTGTGCTTCATCTATTATGGTACAGATATTCGGTATATCAGACAATTTTCGAGATAGGGCACTCAAATTTCCATCAAAATAGAGTACATTGAAAGCTTTTTATAACGGCCTCTTTAAATAATTACATTACATTAATACTAAAATTGATGCTTTACGTTGTTTGGGTAAGGGTGAAGGAGACGGGAACAATTCCATAACTTTGATATAGCCTAAATCTGCAGTTCAATAAATACGAGATGAAATAATAATTAAGTTTTATTCTCGGTCAATTGAAGCACCTCATAGTTCAAAACGAACTCGTGGCATAAGTAGCGTTATGGAGCATATGGAAAAATTATTAGATTTGTCAATGGAGGAAATAACCAACGAACTATTCCTATGAGTCAGATAATTATCCAAGAAAAGGCTAGATGTATCTTTGAATCTCTAGTGAAGGAGAATCCCGATTAGTTATATAGTATAGTATAGTATTAAACTAAGACGAGAAGCAGCTAGCGCAGATACGAATGCAGCTGAGAAATATCCAGAAATTTTTAAGGATATTTTACAAATTGGGAGATATTGTCCAGGGTTTAGTGTTGACCATAGATAAAGTAAACAAATAGATGAAGCACAGGTGTTGGGAAAATTTTAGTGCAATGGGTAATTTTCTAGATGTCGTTGAAAGCAATAAATGGGATTTTTTTGTACCCAAAAAAAAAGACAAAAAATATGACGATAAAAGTCTAAAATTTCTTATCAAAAGAAAAAATAATTTTCAACAAAAATATCAAGAATACAAGAATACAACACGTCACTTAAAGTAGAATATCTGATGGCCATCGAATTGCAAAGCCATGTCACCACCGCCTATGTCCTAATAAATTGGTTCTTCCTTCGGTTCAGCTACCATTCCTTGTTGAGAGTCCTCAGACACTCTAACGGTTTTGGCATCTGCGACCACAGAAGTTGCTACAGTTCTTAGGCGGGGAAGTTTTTAGATTAAAAAGGCGTTTCGGGATGTTCATCTTTGGGCGGTCTTACGGTTTTTCTCCTATTGATATTCCACCACCGGCCGCATGGCTTTGGAATAGTTTTTTATGTAAGAAACAAATAATATTATGTAAAATCATATAAATTTTGTCACATTTTCCATTGTTTAAATTACTTTAAAAAAAATTTCCCACAATTTTGAATAAACGTCAATGAGAATTATGGGAAACTTCAGTGAAAGTGACAGTAGTACAGGACAGCACCTAGTGAAGAAAGATGACAATGGTCGCGCTATATCTATTATTTCCTTTATCTATGGTGTTGACGATGCTGGGTTCAACTGTAAGCGATAGCCCGAACGAACATTTATTTCAAGAGATGAAAAATATGCATCTGGTTACAGAGTGTTCAAGGTGAGACTAACGTTGTTGCTTGGTGGAAGGCCGCTGGAGGCGTCAAATTAAACCCTTTCTTGGTTTGTATGTCCGAAAACAGGAAAGCTTTAAAAGAATTGGACAAAAAATTTCCTTTTATATGGAAGTCTATTAAACTTGTTTGAAAAACAAAACATGTTTTTGAGAATTGGTTCAAGAATCATTTTTGTCCAAAAATAAAATTATATTTGCAAAGAAAAATTTGAGCCGCAAAGACATGCTGCTTATGGACAATACTCCACGACATTCTGCTAACCTATCCGAATCCTATTCTGCGTGTGTAATATTTTCGCTGAAATTTGGATTCGAATTTCGAATGTTGGTTGACTGGAACCGTCCCATACGTGAAGGGATTTGTTTATTTTGTTTTTCTTGCATATTTCATTAAATATCTACAAAATGTCTATGTAGGATTAAAGACTAGAATGTTATCTGTTAAATGATAGAAAAAAATTGTATATTTCTTGTATCAGTTAAGCACTAGGTATGTCTTTAGGTGACCGTGGAATACTCTACACTATATGTAATATTTTCGTACCAAATCTAAGTTCTTTGATATTAGTTCCCTTTGGTAGAGGTCATAAAGAAATATCCTCAAATTTTTTGAAAGTGTTATTCCTCAAAATTTCTACACAATACGCCTTGCATTTTTATTTTCAATTTTAGTCGCAATTGCTTCCTTGTGCCCCGTAGATAATGAATCCACTTAAAGACTATTGTGGACAATCATTTGACTCTCATTGATATTTTTAATTCGTCATGTTATTAAACTTTACAGATTCAAATTGATTTTTGCCCCCATTGGAATTTATTCAGTTTTTTTTGCAAATACTTTCCCAAATCTCTTTCAATTATTGCCAAGATTTATAACCTGAGATTTGGCTTATTTACAAACATTCTACGCATATCAAATGTAACACCCACTGGCATAAAACTACTTGATGTTCATTGAATCCTCTTATCTGTCTGCACTTATCGTCATCTCGCCCTTAAGCTAACAGTCATTATCGTTCCTGCAAATGGAGTGCACAGATTTTTGCGCCGGCTATAGTGAGAGGGGGTGTGTGTGCATGGATTTTTTTTTCAGTGACAGAAAAAAATAAAATTAAGTGTATTAAACGATTTATTGGCTTTACCTTTATCGCCAAACAAATTAACACACTGTCAATCACAGAATATTAAGTTTCATGTCTACTGACGTCATTCTAGGAACACCCCAAAGCGGTTACCCAAAAAATAATGGAAAATTGGCGAGAACACCTGAATTATTTTTCACACTGCTCACCTTACTGGGTAAACAAAGCCAGACGAGAAACTTTTCAATGAACGTGGCAAATATTAACAAACACTTGAAGATATCAGATATGATGATATGAGCAATTTTTGGTGACACAGTATCAGATTGTGTGCGGGTACGTGGTTTGAATTCGATTAAAGCAAAATTACCATAGACTACGTTGTTGATATTGGTATGCAACGTTACTGCAAACAGACAAGATGTGGAGAGGCTCCCATTGTAAGAAAATAAGTCCAAGGAATATATTGTCGAAGTACTACGTGTATTGGAAAATGTGGTTGAAGCAATAACTTATACCTAAGTCTATGCAATCTGTTCTGCATATCTTACCATAACTCTCAAAACCTATCAAGAGTATTCCCTAAATATGAAAAATAATGAACTCTGTTAACCAGCTGCAAAGGGAAGCAAATGAAAATCTTGAGTATAAATTTACCTCGGCTCCGCCCCAAATAAGAGAAACAATCTAAATGAGTATTGTGTTTGCATATAAAGGACACAACCACAAGCATTTCTGAGACAAAAACCTCGTTCTAGCAAGAAAAAAAGTCAAACAATACCAGACTATCATAGTATCTACATGTCCAGCAATTCAGCACAGAAATCTGGTTCATATCGCAGGCATATGAAACGGCAGAGTGATTCATTGAGAGAGAAAAGTCGTCGGAAAAATAGTTGAACCTGTTATCAATCACCCCTACTATCGATATCGTATAAACAACTAGCGGTGGGACCTATATTCCAAGATAGTAATTAAGTAAATTAACACAGTGTAATTATGCTGCCTCAACTGTTCCAGTAGAATAGATAATGATAACCCAGTGCAAATGTTACTGAAATTCTTGAAATGACCCCGTCAAATAGAACGACCATATGTTATTAAATGGTACATTTGTTGTGTAAGGCCATTGACCCCAACTAATTGTGAATGATCAATGAAACTAATGTCATCATTTCACTTGTTCATATCAAGTCGGTACTCGGCAATATCAATAGCAAGTCCATATATTTTACACCCAAAATTGTCTCGTAAACTTCCAGTTTTATTTCGAATGCTTGTCACATGACCAAGGTTCCTGAGCCATATGCCAAGGAAGAGGTCTGCATAAGAACTTGAATTTCGTTATTCAAGAGAGCATTTGATCTCTAAGATGCTTGTTAATTCCGAAATAACACCTTTTCGCTATATCAGAATGTCTCCATTTGATTTCCAGTCTGCCGTAGTTGTTTCTATTTACGGCAGATACGAGGTAGGAAAACTAATTTATGAGGGTTGCTCTATATATTTCGGGAATAGCAAATAATAACAAACATTTTTAAATGAAAATGGCTCTATTGTTTTTCAAGATATTCCCCTTGTTGGTCAATACACTTTTGCATTCGTTCAAACCATTTGTCCTAGCAATTTTTCCATTCCTCTTTAGACACCTCGAAAACATGGTTTTTGAACCCTTCAACTACTTCTTCGGTGCTCGTAAATCGTTGACAGCGCACTTAACCTTTGATATTCGGGAACAAGAAGAATGCATTGGGTGCCAAATTAGAACTGTACGGAGGATGAGTCACCAATTCGATGTTTTGACTGCTCAAAATTCACCTATTTCATGAGCTGTGTGAGAGCTCGCATTTTCGTGATAGACAATGATTTGATTTTGGCTGTTGGTTTTACGAATTTCTCAGACGACTTCCGGCAAACAAATGGTCATGTACCACTCAGAATTGACCATCCTACGTTGCTTAAGCAGAACAGTGGCCACATCACCCATACGGCCAAAGAAACGGGCGACCATTTGTTTCGCTGTGCTTCTTCCACGAACAACTTTAGATGGATGTACCACGTCTTGAAAGACCCACACAGCCGATTGCTGTTTTGTTTCCCGCTCAGACCCATATATGCATGAATCGTCACCTGTCGCGATTTTATACACGTCTATTGTCAAATTATATGGGATCCAACGCAAACAAATCCTTTTTTAACAGTCAAATGTCCATGCAAAATCGAATGTATTGAAATGAAACTAATGTGCAAGGATGTCTCCATCTCACGATATTTCACATGACAATCTTGCATTATCAGTTCGCGCACTGCATCGATGTTTGGCAGAACAACCGAATTTGGATGGCCTTCCCGAAATCTGTTCTGGAGCGAAACGCGCTCGTGACTGAACTCTTGGTACCAGCGATTTACAATGGTTTTTGATGGTGTTTCATCACCAAAGGTCGAAACAAGTTGATTGAGACTTTCTTGTCTCGATAATCAACGCCGTATATTGTAAAAAATCATCGCGCAAAAATTGTCACGGGTTAATTCCATTTTTTTACCGAGATACATTTTTCAGCACAATGTAAATACAAGGTGTTTCAAAAGATGTAATCCGATGTTGTTTGGCTCTCATTTTTTTTTTTTAATTGAAAAACTTCGATTCTGTTTTTTGATTATGTTTATTTGAACCTTTAGAATTTTATTGGTTAAGTTGAGAAGATGATATCGGTTAAATGGGCGCCGTCACAATTGATTACCATACGGGCTCGTTTTATGGCATTTTTGTTCATAATGATTTGAAAATCGTAATGAGCGATGAGGTTCATTTGCACCTCAGCGGGTACGTGAACAAGCAAAACTATCGCTTCTGTGGAACCGAAAATCCACGAGTGATGCACGAGCAGCCATTACACCCGCTCAAAGTGACTGCATGGTGCGCTGTTCACGCTGGAGGCGTCATCGGGCCATTTGTTTCGAGAACGCCGCTGGTCAAACGACAACAGTGGACGGTGCGCCGTATAGGGCCATGTTATCAGGACGGAGCAACGGCACATACTGCGCGAGCCACAACCGATATTCTGAAGGCGGCATTCCCGGGTCGCCTCATCTCTCGTTTTGGCGATTTGCGCTGGCCCGCAAGATCTCCCGATTTAACCGTTCCAGACTTTTTATTGTGTGGTTTTTAGAAGTCCCGAGTTTACGTGAACAAGCCCGAGACCCTGGAAGCCGTCAAGGTCAACATTCGATACGAGTGCGAGAATCTGTCGCCCGAAATTCTCGCCAAAGTGATGAAAAATGCCATAAAACGCGCCCGTATGGTAATCAATTGTGAAAGCGCCCATTTAACCAATATCATTTTCTCAACTTAACCGATAAAATTCCAAAGGTTCAAATAAACATAATCAAAAAACAGAACCGAAGTTTTTCATTTAGAAAAAAAATGAGAGCCAAACAACATCGGATGACTTCTTTTGAAACATCTTGTACAACAAATATTGCTCGTAAGTGAAAAACTTCTACGTATAATTTATGCTAAAAAATTTCCATCTTTCCAACGTAAGTTCCATTTTGCATCTGGGAACACTAGTATTGTGAGTTCCCAAAATATAAACAGCACCCCTCGTACAACCTCGAAATTAACACGGTTGTCGACATTCATATCTTGCTCCAATCGCCACGAATCTCTGTTCGTCGAAACAATTAATATGGTAAGTTCCAAGTTCAATGCCAACTCCACATCCTCGAATTCCATTTCAATGCATGCAAATACTGCGTTAACTCCTCGCAGAGTGCTCCATGGTGCCTACTTTATATCATCAACATACAAGTGCAGGTTGGGGCTTCTTTCTGTAGATGATATTTTCATGTTGTGATCTTCATTAAGATGTTGAAGAGATCGCACGATAGTTTGTTGCCTTTTCTGAGGCCTAGCCTGGCGTCGAAAGGGGTGGGCATGATCTTTACCAATCTTTACTGGGGAATTGGTGTTGGTCACTGCCATTCTACACATATGTATTTGCTTAGCAGGAATGATAAGGTTAGGTTAGAAAGAAGTGGCTGTTACACATTTAACTCCCATGAAGTGGTTGGGGAGAGCTTCTCATACCCAGAAAGCTGAGCGCGTTCTAGTTTTATAGGTCCCTACAATTTTACACCGGTTTCGAAAAGTAATTTGAGAAGTTATTTCATGGCTAAATACTCGATAGTGTCGCCTTTACTATGCGAGGTGACCGCCGCCGTGGTCAGAGCAGGGATCGGATCCAGGATCTCATGTACAAGAGGCACGCACACTAGCCATTACTACATTACTAGCCATTGGGATACCACCTGAAAATTGGCATGGTATGGTCAAGCAGGATTCAACCCATATGATACCGGTAGTTCATGTTGTGGCTGGAGAAGAGACGTATGTACATTAATGCCTAATGAAACAGTTAGACCTTTGGAAAAAGGTCATAAAATCAATCAGCTCTCGTCTTCCCCTTCATCGCCATAACTTCTGCAATAACCGTTAGCTGAGATTTCACGTCTAGACTCATGCCTGCCTACAAAACAGTGTTCAGTGATCTCAGGTACTATATAGTATATACAGATCTTGTATAGGACTTGTTATCAACTTTAGCCTACATTACTGGTCATAACTAGTGATCATATTGATCCTGCATTGTGTGCCTCCAGACCATCTATCATTCGTGTGTCTGAGTAGACTCCGCTGGATCGATCAGGTAGACGAATCCCTGCGTACACTTCGTATTACCAACTGGCAACATATGGCAAAAGATCGAACTAGTTGACGAGATACATTATGTGACCAGATAAATACGTAAATAATACAATGAAACTCCAATCGCCAGCATTCCTTTTATCCTGCCAAAAATTGATTAATTTTTTCAGCAGCTCTTCGTCGCGGGTAATTAAACCTCCACTGGTAATCGAAGCGCGGTCGCTACTTTGACATTTTAAAGCCGGAAGATTTCTGTTCTGACATCCTACTTGTTAGGTGAATGAGAATTGAGAGTTGATTAACATCTGCACCGGTCACTTTGCTGTTTTTGAGCTGGAAGATTTCGGATCTGACTTTTGTTTGGTCAGATGAAGCGTAATTGATGGCATCGTCATCAATTCGTTTTATTTCAAAGTCATCATTGGAATTTCCTTAAAATGTTCTCTCCAAACCCTGAACACACTTTGCTTGTCTGTCTCAAAATGTTCATTCTTTTATGTAGTCATGTAGCAGAAGAGAAGCGCTGTATTACGACGGTTCCTACTTATATTTCGGGCCCAGCACTAAAAAAAACAATCATATGTCATTGGAAATGGTTTTGTTGTTTTTCAAAATTTTCTCCATGAAGATCAATACAATTATGCATGAAATTTTCGAAGCACTTTTTCTACTCCGATTGAGAAACCTCCAAAACATGGCTTTTGAACGCTTCTTTGAGGGAACAAAATGAAGTCATTGGGTGCCAACTCAGGGCTATACGTCGGATGACCCATCTATATGACATGTTGAGTGCTCAAATAGCCCATTGTTTCAGCTGATGTGTGAGAGCTTGCATTGTCCTGTTGCAAAATGATCCGTCTTCTCTTGTTGGTTTTTCTTATTGCTTCGAAAACTGTTGGCAAACAGATGGTAGTAAAAACGGTATCATTTGCTTCCATGTGCTTGTTCCACAAACAACTTTTATTGGATATAGCTGGCCATGGAAAACTCATAGGTCGATTGCTGTTTTGTTTCAGGCTCATATGTATAGATATATGATTCGTATACACTTCATTTGAGTCACCGCGGTTGTATTGGAATGAAGCTCCTTTTTCCGCCTTGCGGGATGGGGGCTAAATGAAACAAATGAAAAATTAAACAAGCTTTTTTAACACTATTATGCTACAACCCAGTATTATCAAATATATTGGGTACTTTTCCTTTGGTTTGTGTCTAGACTAACATATGTTGGGAAATTTCTTCTTTAACGGGAAGTTTTCTATGTGGAGCCTGTAACCAGTATTTATTATATTTTTTGTAGTTGTGAACCCAATAAAAAGTAAATTTAGAAAAGCCAAAGTGAAAGAAGTTTAAAAAAATAAAATTTCTTAAATAAGTGCCGTTTCTTAAAAAAAGGAACTTTTCTCAAAGAAAGTACAAAGTACGTTCTGTTAAAAAAAAAAACTTATCTTAAAAAATACCTCTGCTTAAAAAAAATAATTTTTCTTAAAAAAAAACACATTTTCTTAAAAAAAATAATTATTTTTTTTTAAGTACCTTTTCTTAAAAAAGTAAATTTTCTTACAACAAATTGCCCTTTCTTAAAAAAATATATTTTCTTTGAAAAGTACCTTTTTTGTGAAACAAAATAACTTTTCTTGAAATAAATACCTACTCTTAAAAATGTTCCTCTTCTTCAAAAAAGGAAAAATTCTAAAAAAATTCCCGTTTCTTAAACAAAAAATTTTTCTTCAAAAAAAAACCTTCTTAAAAAAAATACATTTTCTTTAAAAAATTTCGTTTCTTAAAAATACCTTTTCTTAAAAATAAAATAATACATTTGCTTTTTTTCCAGAAACAAATAAGTACATCTTCTTTAACAAATCCTTTTCCTAAAACGAGTACCACTGCTTTAAAAAGTTGTTTTTAAAAAAAGTGTTTCCTCGCAAAATATAAATTATACTAATGGCTTTTTCTTCCAGAAAGTACATCTTTTAACTACTTTTTTTTTTTATAGGTAGAGCCTATAACCAATATTTAGTATATTTGTACTTGTGTTGTGATCATGGTCTATAGGAATGAGAAATCGTGAATCGTTGTAGAATTCCTTGGCTAGGGTTGAGTAGTAAATACTTTTTACATTGCGGATGTTGAGTTCCTTAGCGGCGCTGTTGTTCTCGTTGGTGTATTGTTATCTCATGTTATTGTTGCTTTGACTGATATTGCTGGTTAGAGTGTTGTTTGTAATCGAGTTGTTATTGTTAATAGTGGTGTTTTCATTGCTGATATATGTTTGATCGTTTTCCAATGTGCCTTGGTTGCTGTAAGTTGCGTTATTACAATTATTGTTTGTGTTGGGATGATTATTAGTAATGATATTATTGTTGCTTTCTGTTGTTATTTGGTTGTTGTTCTGTGTGAAGTTGTTGACGTAGTTTGCTGAGAATCGTTTGTTTTTTAAAAGAATTTTTAGAACTCTATTTTGAGTCATTTGTAATGCCTTGCAGTGGGATGCACTGCCCCATCCTGCAAATCCGTATCTGAGGTAGGATACAGAGAGAGAAAAATATGCCTGTCTTAGCACGCTATAAATTGCACAGTTGCTTAAATGGTATAGTGCGTACGCTGACTTTCTAAGCTTCTTTTGCAGGTCTTCAACGTGTGCGTTCCATTTAAAGTTGTTATCAACAAGGACACCAAGATATTTATAGGTTGTTACCTGTTCGATGAATGTTGAGCATGTATCTGTTGAATTGTAAGATTTATGTAGACAATCAGTATTGTGAAATTTAATTGCAGCAGTGTAATTGTTGAAGTGTGATGGTTTTATATGCATAATTTTTGTTTTAGATGCATTTATGACGAGACCATTGTCATGGCACCATTTCGTTGCAATATCAAATTGATTTTGCATGATTTTTTCCGCATATTAGAAAAGTAAATTTTTTCAAAATAAAATACAGAGTACCTTTTCTTAAAAAAAATAGCTTACCTTAAAGTACCTTTGTTTAAAAAGTACATTTTCTTACAAAAACTACCTTCACTTAAAAAAACGTATTTTTTTTTAAATACGTACTTTTTCTTAAAAAAATTAATTTTTTTACAAGTCATTTGAGTCATTTGATGTTCAGCATTGCCCGGTGTATACAAAAAAACTATTTTTTTTATTTTTGCAATGTAACATTTACTAATGTGTTCATAGAAATCGAACAGGTACCGTGTAGCAAAAAGGTGTTAACACATCATCCGTGAGTTCGAACACTCATTGATTTTTTTTTCAACATTTCTTTGCTCCAATCGACACGCGTTAATTCCATTTTTTGACCGAGATGAATATTTCAACACATGACAAAAAATTTCAAACTATCCAATGGAAGTTCCAGTTTACATCTGCCAACAGTAGTATTGCCAGGATCCGAAATGTAAATAGCAGCCCTCGTATGTCCATTTGTTGGGCCTTCAAGCCTTTTTTGTTTTACCTGAACATTTAGGGTATTTTACACTTGGAAAATTTTCAATGCCGTTTTATCGTCTAACATTTTGGGTTCTCTTCTCTTGCCATCTACTTCTACCGCTCCACAGCATACCGCGTTGCAACAGACACGATTTCTGCCTTAATGGCAGTGTCCTTTTCTTCCTTATAAATGTGAAAAATAAACATGGTGATTAATCCAGACACAATTATAAGTGTCCCATTATCCTTTGATGGCTGCAAGGCCTTTGCTATCACGTATTGTGAACAAAAGGGCTAAAACCGCTTAATGCGTGTAAGTCACGAACGCATGGATAAACGTAATATTCCCAGTAGTACATTCACTTTCAAGAAGATGATGATGATTCTCCGCAAATGGAATGTGTGGAAAAAATAACAGAAAACGAGTAAAAACTTGGGAATGTTGAACAAATAACTGAGTAAATTAAAGCTCAAACATGTTAAACCAACCGTAGAAAGGACGAGAAACTTGTTGCTTCTGGGGATATTAAAAATGAATATGTACTACAATGTGGGCACACCAACACACGGACACTAACTGACTCATACACCCACTATCGTATTTTCTTTGCTTTCCATTTTCATCCTAAGCAACAGTTTGCAATATTCAAACATGCGTATGTATTTAGGTATTTGATGTGTGGCATGTGTGGATGTATTTCTACTTGTGTGAATATTAGTGTATGACTCCACATACATATTTTATAAGAAGGAATCCTTACTACAATTCTGTACAACTGTATGAAGTGGCAGTGTTATTGTACATGTAGTGGTTAAGGTTATACTTATATCGCTTAATATTGTATTCGCTGCTGTCAGCATTTAATTAGAGTTTACTATGGAATAATATTCTATGGAATAAATCGCAAACCACATTTGAATAATACACAAATGTTCGATGACACTGAAGTTGATATTAATTTTGTCTATACACAACGAAGAAGCCATAAAATCCTATAAATAACAATATAGTTATATTGCTTAAGGATAATTGAAATTGTGGTTGATTTCATTAAAATTATAACGCATCATAAATTGTATCACACTGTTCGGCAAAATTGCATTTCTTGGAATAAATACATTTTTATATTAATTTTGTGATCGTAGATGGTGCAGGAGTACAAATAAATTGAGATAACATCAGCCTGATCATTATTACTTTGGATTTTCGGTCCACAGTGAGTGTTATCACAGTAAAATGTAAATGGGGTTAACATTTTCATAAACGACGAATGGCTTTTCCCGACCACCTTTGAATCTTTTGAAAGTTAGTTGACCTTTTGCACCTTACTTAACTAAGGCAAATGCAAAATATTTCAGTTCCAGCTTCTGTTGTTCCTGAGAAAAGGCGCGTAAAAAAATGAAAAAATCATTAAAATCAATTATAAGTGGTCTGTCAATATTATATATATGTATCTTAAAAAGTTTTTCGCATACAGGGTCAAAATTGGTCTTATTTTAAAGGTATTGAGCTGAAGGTATTAAAGCTGCTTTTAGTTTAATTGTTTTTTTTTTGTGAAAGATCAAAGGTCACTGTCATATGGTTTAAAGTTTCTGAAGCAATATCTCAAAAAATTAAATTTTTAAAATTCTGAAACAAATATATGTTGATCCTGATAGTCTCTTCTGCATTTTGAGTTCCTGAGATATAGACAATAATGTGAAATTATTTGAAAAATTTTATACTTATTTTATAAATTTTTTTTAATTTATTTGGTTGGTATTAAAGACAAATAAATATTAATTTAAACAAAAATAGTTTAAAGTAAGAAATATATATTTTACACATTTGTAAAGGGTTTTCCAATAAGAGCTGTTATTTTGGTATTCAAAGAAAAATGCAATTTTTTGAGATAAATGATCGGATGTTTATTTCATAATAAAGAGGAAGGTATGCACACACTGTGAAGTTACCATCTAATGAGACAAATGCCTCAGTTTATCGACAATACATTGCTTCACTCGGTGATGATGAACTGAAGATGAGTAGTTGTTGCTTTCGACGCATATGGGCCAAATACATACCTTATGTTACAGTAATGAAACCAGCGAATGATCTCTGTGATTACTGTCATAGTAAGTAAGCCATTGTTTACTTCTTTTTAAGTTGTATCTATTGTAATTAAAATTGTGGTTTTCTTTAAGGGTGAAAATAATATCAATTACTAACCAAAAACATTCCTGACCCTAAACGTGAAGAAAAGCTGAATCAATTTCTCGATCACCTCCACAAAGCTCGAAATCAACCTGCATACTATCGAGAATGGTGCGACAATTCTGATGATACTGTAAAAGTCTTATAATTTGATTTCGCCCAAACTGTTCATTATCCAGTGAGTCCTTAACTACCGGGTACAGCTTACTTCAAGGGAACAAAGAAGTCCGCAGTCTTTGGAATTACAGATGAAAAGGAAAAATACAGGTTAGGATTTCATTGTACAAATTGAAATCACTTGCTTTGAAAGTATCTTGACTATTTTTTTTTTTTTTGATAGTATAATTACATGATAGATGAGGCACATGATATTGGCAAAGGTCGAAACACCGTTGTGAGGATCCTGCATTATCACTTGGAAACGTATTGCAAAAATGTCCAAACAATTGTCCTTTTCTGAGATAACTGCGTTGGGCAGAACAAGAATAATGTTATGTTATCATATCTGCAATGGCGGTTGGTTCGAGGACTCAACATAATGATTTTATTGAATTTCCTTTTGACAGGACATACCAAGTTCGCCCCGGATCGCTTCTTCGGTATTTTCAGGGCCAAGTATGCTGTTACTAATATTGATACGTGTGAAGATTTACTGCAGTGCGTCGTACAATCGTCACCAGGTGGCCATAATACAGCGTTATCGTCGAAAAATGTCGTTTGGTATGAATGGGACAGTTATTTTAAACCATTCTACAAGCCACTTGTTGGTATTACACAATTCCACCAATTTATAATGGACAAAACTATTGAAAACCCCAAAAATTTGCGGACAGTGAGGATGTTGAATCATTTCAACTGTTATTAATCCCAGTTGATGACAACATGCCCGAAATTATCCAATCAGTGGGTTTATCTCTGCAGCGTCGGTGGTAGATTTATCAGAATCTCAGAAGTTTGGTTTCAGATCCCATGAATGCCGATATTTTGGCTCCATTGCCATGGAAAACAATGCCATCAAAAAAATCTGAAGATGGTTCACCAGCCACAACAGTGGCATCGAAGGAACCCAAGGCTTCATCCTCAAAACCTAAACCGAAGTAGCCTATGGCTTCATTGTCCAAAAAGAAACCGAAGAAACCTGTAGCTTCATCGTCGAAACAGAAACCGAAACCTATAGCTTCATCCAAAAAAGAAAAGAATGAAGAAACCTGCGAATTCAACTCCAATAAAAAAATCAAGAAATCGTAAGGCCTCATCTCCAGAAGAAGATTCAAAAAAAAAACGAGCAAGAAAACTACTTAATATTGATAAATAAATATTGTTTGCCCAAAATAGCTTTTTTTTGGTAAATCACTTTGTAGCATGTATTATCTTGATTCTCGATTTTCAATAACATCCTGTTTTTCTTTCATTTGTGCTCTTCTTTCTCTACATTTTTAGTACACTTCCAAGCAAGTCACAACTTTCTGCTTTTCACCTTGTGAAATAGCGTCTCAAAAACTAAACGAACCAAAAAAAAGTGAAAAGTTATTTTTTGAGTCATAAGCCACTTGTTCATAGACCGGATGACATATATTCTTTTCAAAATTTTAAAAATTTCATTTTTTGAGATATAGCCTCCTAAACTTTAAATCGTGTGAAAGTGACCATTGGCATTTCGCAAAAAAATTCTAAAAGCAGTTTTAAAGCTATTTGCAACACCTATTAAATGAGATCATATGAGCAATATTGGCAGACCACTTCAGTGTGTTTTTAATGAATTCCCTAGTGTTCGAAACGCCATATTTCCGGAACCACGAAAGCTAGATATCTAAAATATTTAAAATTATATTAATTTAGTACTGTAGAACATTTATATTAATTTTTGTATAATTCTAAGAGGGTATGTTCAAAAATTGCGCATTTTCGATGATTTAAAATGGAATTACCCAAATACCTTATATGTTTGTAATTGTTTAGACTGATCTCTACACAATTATCTGAAGTGATTTGACTTTGCAAACAACTAAAATATTTGACTTAACAGTCCTGCTGGCTTAAAACTTATGAATTCAATTTGAAAACTTATCTCATGAAATTGAAATGACAAAAAAAATGCTCTCCCATTATATCCCACGAAGAGAGTGGGGAGAGCTTCTCACAACCAGTGTGCTATGCGCTTTCTACTTTTACACTCTCTGATAGAGAATGAAACGAAAACCTATTTGGTTTCTAAATGTTTAACGGAGAATACCCAGCGTTGTTGAATGCTGCAACTTAATTGCTATAAAAGTTTATACGGTTTGGAAATTTAGCACTTGCCATAATTTAAAGAAGGAGTATCTAATAATCTGCATGCCCCCAGAGAGTATTCAATGTGTAAATGCTGCGATGTTTGACAGTGTCGTTGCTGTAAATTACATATAATGTAAATGTCAGCAATATCCATTTCATATCTGCAACACAAAAAGCTACACAATAAAGAAGATGAAAAACGCACAAAACGAATATAGTAAATTTTGCGTCTGTAGTTAAGCATATTCACATCACATCACATCATATCATATGTGTACAATCTCATGACGAACAGCGTTTATGGGAATTTATATCAATTGCTAATATATAGGACAGCAGTGACAGACGTTAATTTTCTTGGGTGCCAATAAATCGATTTGGTGTTTAAATAAACAATAGATTTTGCCTCGGCTCAGTTGATGGCTAGACTGACTTTTTTCCAAGTCATCTGTCCCTTTCTTCCACGTCTTCTTTTATTCCTAAATTGATCACTTAGCCTCCGTCTAGTATCTTTTACTATCGGTTCCACGGAAATATAGATTTTCCTGTAAGAAACTGTATCTGAAAGGCTGAAATTTTGGGAAGTATTACACTATATACAGACTATTAACATCTATTTTTTTCGAATAACTTGTTTGAGATTTTTTAATGGTTTTCTTTTTTATCCTGGAACGGTATAAATAATATAATAATAAAAATAGCCATAATTCTCTTCTTTAAGTTGACACCTATATCGGTATCGTAGGGTGCGAATAAGTATTTAACTTTTTTTTTGAAAAATGTTATCCCTTGAAAATTTGTAGTCCTTTTATGGGACAACAGGATAAGAAGATGAAAAACTGAAAACGCCAATTAGCTCAATTTTACCTATAGTTTCAGACGAATATCATCCGGTTCAAGTGTAACGACTTTTAACGTAGAATACGTTATACGGTAAGGTAGGGGTGTTGATCTGGAGCACAAAATTTTGAGAAAATGTTTGTCAACTTTCACCCACTTTTACTTAAATATTAAAACATATTTTAGCAATTTTTATATGTTACTCAGTTTTGGTAATATGTTTTGTTTCGAATTACATTAAAAAAATTATATGTCTATATATAAAAGTTTTATGTAGTTAAGGAAATAAATATTTAAGAGCATGATATTTTAGACTTTTTTTGTACATTCCGCTGTTGTTGTTGGTTTGTAAATGCCGCTGTTGTTTTTGTTGTTGTTGTGAAATCAAATGATTTTAGCTTTGCTGTGCTTTGTTTATTTATCGAGCAGCCTGTAAATGTGTGTGTGTGTACATTTCGTTTTGTTGGATCGGTCGGTTATTAGTTCGTTTGGAGGGGAACATAAAATGAAGGGAGGGGAGCGTGGACACTTGTGTGTGCTTGAAAGTTTACAGATCTTTGCTGTCGTTTGTTTACTTCTGCGAGCAGCGTGTAAATGTGTGTGTATGTACATTAATACAAAGGATCGGCGATGTATACGCTCACTATATCAATGGCGTTTTTCCTAAACACATTTCTGTGAATACATTGGGAAGTAGTTGGAAGGCAGCTAATCTATTGTGCTGCCATATCATAAAATGTATTGCTGTAGCTGTACTTCAAATGAAGATGTCGCTATAATGTAATACGTTAAACTAGATATACATAGTTTCATCCTTAAACATATGGCATACAGTCTTCGAGCACACAAACTAAAAAATAAATTAATAAATCTTGTTCAAAACTATTCCAATCGTTTAGATCAGTGGTTTCCAAACTTATTTGGGTTATCGCCATCATTTTGGTAGTTTTGTTGTTGTCTTGTTTTACTAAAAATTATACTGTACATACATAAAATAACTTATCACACATAACTTATCCTATCTAAAATTAATTAACTTTAATACATGCAAACGCCTACTTATGTTACAAAAACTTAATAACTAGCTATCAGCTGTATGCGTATATATTAGATAGATTCAAATCATTTATCAAAAATTATATTTAATTCATATATTTTAATTGCAAAATGACTAACGTATTCTACGTCTGACCTATGCGCCCGTGTTATCTAACAGAGGCTTGTTTTTTTTTTTTTTTAAATTGTCGTACGGTATTATAATACGTAGAAGTCCAAAAATTCTTTCCAATTTTCTTAATTTTTCGTTTTGTTTAGTTACTCTAATTGGCATCTGAATAGCTCAATTAGTTCTCCGTATCTTTTCAATAGAGTCCAAGATGCACGAATGCAAATACAATGCGAATCACATAAACAACACGCTGAAAAACAACGGCCCCAGCAACATATTGCAGGAACCATAGGGTTGTAATGAAAAATCAACTTCGGATTTTTGGCAAATACCAGGCGGATTCTTGTGGTAGTTGTTCCAAAACTAACGTGGTGAAAATGTTAGCCCAATTGAATAAAAAATTGCACATTGATTTACTTTGACCTGAATATAAAGCGGTGACAATTTTAGTAAAATTCAACAACTCTAATGGCCAGTGTTTAAGTGGGTAGTTAACTAGTAATTGAAAGATAATTAGAAGTTAACTATGCATTTTGTTTTCAGTGGCAGGTTAAGTAAACCGTCATATTGTTAACGATTATGGTAACCCTTGTATTCTTATTGGACAAAACATCTGTTCTGGACGAAGTACCAAAACAACAGAAAGGATAAATCAAATGGAATTATGTAGAATAAAAAATAAATGCATAAAATCCAACTCATTTTTATCAAAAATGTCTAAAAAAAACTATGTTCATATAACGGGTTTTACAACAGAGACGCTACAAAAGTAAATACATAGGGACAGCAAACGGCGACATATTTTTTCCCGCTCTTTTGACAGTTCTCTTCAGTAAGGTTTGCCATTTCATCATGGAAAGCTATTCGAGCCAACAACGAGTCGATATTATCAACTTTAAGAGGGCAACTTTAAGAGGCCTCAACAATCAGCGATGAGGCTCATTTCTGGCTGAATGGCTTCGTCAATAAGCAAAATATGCGTTATTAGTCTCACAGCAATCCACACGTAATCCATGAGTCATCATTGCATCCCGAAAAAATTACGGTTTGGTGCGGTTTATGGGCCGGCGGCGTCATTGGGCCGTACTTCTTCCGTGATGATCAAGACCGGCACATTACTGTGAATGCGAATCGCTACCGTTCAATAATTCCCGAATATTTTTGGCCCCAATTGGATAATATGGACTTGCAGGACATGTGGTTCCAACAGGACGGCGCCACAAGCCACAAAGCGAATGCCGCAATCAATTTATTGGAAACCAAGTTGGGTGAACGTGTTATCTCACGAAATGGCCCAGTCGATTTGGCGCCTCGGTCGTGCGATTTAACGCCGCTAGATTATTTCCTGTAGGGCTACGTCAAGTCTATGGTGTATGCCAACAAGCCAGCGACGATTGATGAACTTCGTACGAATATCGAACGTGAAATTGCAGCAGTATCGGGCGATTTATGCTTGAAAACCGTCGAAAATTGGGTTTAGCGTCTGGACTTCTGCAAGCGTGGCCGTGGTGGCCATGCAAAAGAAATCGAGTTCCATATATAATGGCATCGAACGTACTTTCACAGGAATAAAGAATTTCATTGGTATCTAAAACCGGTTTTGTTTTATTTAAAAAAAACTTTTGCAGCGCTCTTATTGAAAACCCCTTTATAAGGCTCAAAGTATGTGTACAAATACTCAAATCTGATACATCAATTTTATGGAATTTTACATTTTTAATTTTGACAGTCAGTAATGTGATTGTGAAATTCATATGGGTCTGACTATTGACTGAAAAACAAAATTCAATGTTTAACCACAATGTAACTAAGAACCAAAGGTCACCACTGAGTGAAAAACTGGCCATAAGAATTCAAACTATTAATTTTAAAAAACTTTAAATTTTTAGAAAAAATTTAAAGGAAGAATTTTTAAATGCGGGATCAGAATGAAAACCATATTCAACTTGGAAACCAATGCCTTCTAGTAGAACGCTATGGGCTCATAATTAGGTATAACATGATATAATCACTCAACGGTTTCAGGATGATGTGGTGCGGCAAATTAGGCCAACTAAAGGAAAATCGCAAAGATGGCCTTACAAAGGTGCCAAATCATAAAAATTGCAAAACAGGCATAAGTTATGTGGTCAAATCAATTGTCAAAAATCATATATGACAATTGGTTAACAATAACCGGTTTAAAATCGCGGGTTTAAAAACCCGGGTTTGACACTCGCAATTAAAAATTAGTTTGTATACAACTGTTAATAAATCCGGATTTGATTATTGTTTATTTATTAACAGTTTATTATATTTATTAACAGTTTTGTACAAACTGATTTTTAGTTGCGAGTGTTAAACCCGGTTTTTCAACCGGTTTCTAAAACCGGTTATTGTAACCAATTGTCATATCCGAATTTATAGAATTGGTTTGAGCACATAACTCATGTTTTTAACACATCTGCAGCAATTTTTATGATTTGGCTCCCTTATAAGGTCACCTTGGCGATTTTTCCTCGAGATGGCCTATTTTGCCGTGCCATGTCATACAGAAACCCTTGAGCGACTGTAGGCACTGGCACCAAGTTGGGTATGTTTTTCAGTTAGATACAACTTTTAGGAAAAACCCGAAAAATACGAATTTAAAATTTTTCTAAAAATTTTTAATTTCTCCAAATTAAGAATTTGAACCCTAGAGTGTTGGGATTTTACTCAAACTTCTAACACTTTCTACTCAGGTCAAACTAAATCAATGTGCAATTTCTCCTTCACATGAAATGAGAAAGTAATATTTTAGTGCATAAAAATTTACCCAAAATGCCAAAACCCGAAAATTTAGACCACAAGTTGGTCACAACCTTAGTTTTAGGGCAAGTGGCTTAAGAATCCGCTTGGTATTTGTGAAAATTCGGGGAAAAATAATTGCTCCAAACGTTTCATTGCCACCCTAATGTATATATTTGCAAGCATTGCTTTCTCGAATTGAAAATCTGCTATTTCGTTTTTTGTCAGGTTTCGTTTTTAGCAGTTTTCAACAAACAAAACCACATTTGAGTCATAAATACATATAACAGGTTTTTCAGTAAGAGCGCTACAAAAGTTATTTAAAATAAAACAAAACCGGTTTTAGATGCCACTGAAATTCTTTATTCCTGTGAAAGTACGTTTGATGCCATTATGTATGGAACTCGATTTCTTTTGCATAGCCACCACGGGCACGCTTGCAGAAGTCCAGACGCTAAACCCAATTTTCGACGGTTTTCAAGCATAAATCGGCCGATACTGCTGCAATTTCACGATCGATATTCGTACGAAGTTCATCAATCGTCGCTGGCTTGTTGGCATACACCATAGACTTGACGTAGCCCCACAGGAAATAATCTAACGGCGTCAAATCGCACGACCAAGGCGGTCAATCGACTGGGCCATTTCGTGAGGTAACACGTTCACCAAACTTGATTTCCAATAAATTTATTGTGGCATTCGCTTTGAGGCTTGTGGCGCCGTCCTGTTGGAACCACATGTCCTGCAAGTCCATATTATCCAATTGGGGCCAAAAATATTCGGGTATTATTGAACGGTAGCGATTCGAATTCACATTAATGTGCCGGTCTTGATCATCACGGAAGAAGTACGGCCCAATGACGCCGCCGGCCCATAAACCGCACCAAACCGTAATTTTTTCGGGATGCAATGATGACTCATGGATTACGTGTGGATTTCTATGAGACTAATAACGCATATTTTGCTTATTGTCGAAGCCATTCAGCCAGAAATGAGCCTCATCGCTGAAGATGATTTTCCGATGAAAATCCGAATCATTTTGAAGTTGTTGCTCAGCCCAAGTGACGAACATACGACGCTTATTGTGGTCAAGCGGCTTCAGTTCTTGCGTCAATTTGATCTTGTAAGGATGTAGGCCAAGATCTTTTCGCAAAATTCGCCGCAACGACGTCAGAGATATGCCCAACGCTTGAGAAGGACGTGTGAGAGACACATTTGGGCTTTCTTGAACTGAAGCCTCAGCGGCAGCAATATTCTCGACACTACGGGCACTTCTTTGTCTCACTGGCACGGGAACATTTTGAACTGTGCCTGTGGATTCAAATTTTTCCATTAGACGCTCAATTGTTGATCTGGTAGGACGATTATGACGACCATAAATTGGACGTAGCGCTCTCAAAGTTGAGGCCACTGACTCCAAATTTTGGTAGTAAATTTTAATAATTTCGACTCGTTGTTGGCTCGTATATCTTTCCATGATGAAATGGCAAACCTTACTGAAGAAAAATGTCAAAAGAGCGGGGAAAAATATGGCGTCGTTTGCTGTCCCTATCGATTTACTTTTGTAGCGTCTCTGTTGAAAAACCCTTTATTATAACCACTTAATCATTGTGTTCCAAACATATTATATTAAATAGCCAACACAATGTGTTTGGACACAAGTATACTATATTTGCGACCAAGCTACAAACATGTTATATTCGCATCCAAAGAACAAAAAAAGTACATTTTTGCAGCGTGAAGGAATCAAATTATATAAACTGTAGTCGAGTCCTGCATCTTCCTTACTTAGGTTGTCTCAAACATCCCAGAGTGGTCAACGGCCCTATGTAATGGGTAGAACATGTTCCTCCAACCGCCTCGATCTTCAACAGTTTCCCTCCAGTTGGTCGTCCTATTTTTCGACGTCGTTCAACTACGTCTTCGAATACCATACGCGCTGGTTCATTCTGATCCATTCTACGGACATGGCCCAGCCAGCGTATACGCGCTATTTTGATACACATAACTACGTCGATGCAGGGCTACAGATTCTACAGATCATGGTTTATCCGTCGTCGATAATCGCCGTTTTCTGTTATAGGACCATATCATTTTTGGAGAATTTTCCTCCCAAAAACTCCCAGTGGTGTTTCGTCAGCATGCTATATGACCTACGATTCAGAACCTGTAAGCAAGTCAGGTTGCTTGAGATTCAAATATAGTTGCATCTTCGTTTCGTGAGAGACGATCTTATCTCTGAAGCAATTGGTTTGATAGAAATAAAACCTGGTTGCAAGAACAATTATCCGTTTGTTTTCTAGGCTGACGCTTTTGCCTCTATTCCGAGATGTAAATAAATTCGTCCACTATCTCGAAATTATAGCGATTATCAACGTTCAACTTTTCATCTAATCGGGTGGATCTTCACCTTGTCTATTGCAATATTTGATTTTGTCCTCGTTTACTTCCAAACCCACTTTCAAAGCAAATGGAAATGGATCGCCTCCCCCCCTTTGTAGAGATGAGAACGAGAATCATGTCACAGATGTCCAAAGTATGTTGGGAATATGAGAGATCACTTCTCTGATTTACTTGTCCCAGGAGTCTTTAATATTGATCAATGTACTGTTAACATACAGGACGATGGCGTCGGCTGCCCCGTCTTAGCCAAAGCGAAGTTAGAACTGCAATTTTCCGGTTTAAGAATAATAAGGCCGCTGGTGATGCTGGACTACGGGCTGACTTACATTCAGGACGATGGCGTCGACTTCACCCCTCCTAGCCAAAGCGAAGAAGCAACAAAACCTCTGGTGCTGATGGACTGCAGGCTGAGCTATTTTAGGTTTGCGGGTATGAGTTGTAAAGGTGCAGGTATGAGCTCATATGCAAAATCTGACTAGACGAATACATTCCCGATGATCAGCGGCCCAGCATACACTGTCCTGTTTTCAAAAAGCGACCCGAGTCTATGAACAAACTATCGTGTAATAAGCCATTTACCCATCGAATACAGGGTTCTCTCGAGCGCAATGTGTATCGGGCAGATATTGGCATAATGACAAATTCTGAAGAAACCCCACGAAAACCAATCGACGCATACCACCTCATTGTAGATCATAAGGCTGACCTCGATAAGCCGATGCCGGGAAAACTGTAGCAAACTATGTCGGAGATTAGTATTTCTTGGGTGAATGTCACTGACGTAGTAAGATAAAGATCTTGCCGAACATCCGAAAAATAATAGCCCCAGTAACATATTGCACGAAACATGTATACGTTTGCCAGCATGGTTTTCATGAATTTAAGATATGCTGCCTTTTTGTTTCTTTGTTGTCTGTCTCGTTTTTGTTTTTACCAGTTTCCAACAAACAAACCCACATTTGGGTGTCAAAAACATATATTATAGCCTATTAATCCTTGTGTCTCAAACATGTTATATTGAATAGCAAACACGATGTTTTTGGGCACAAGTATAGTATATTTGCGACATCCAAACAACAAAAAAATATGGATTTTTCAGCGTGCTATTATGCGCTGTCTTCCTTTTATTAATTGAGATCAACGTGAGAAAAGCTGCAGTCAACACGAATAAAACGATCAGCAGCAAAAATCACATGCTGCTCGCGTATGCTGACGATTTAGCATCAGTGGGTGAAATCTATGAAAAGTTACTGCAGTATTTTCGAGAATTGAGAAGGAGTCAACAAAAGTGGGTTTGACAGTAAACGAGAATAAGACAAAATTCGACAAGGTTGAAATGGTGAACGTTGAGAACCGTTATATGCATATGCAACCCAAACAAAAGATCACAATTCTTGACAAATTGTGATACCGAAATTGTGCGTAAGAGCGAAACGCGTCTATCGATTTGTATGACACAGGACTCATTTTGTTCATACGTCACGTGACTTTAAGATAAAGTAATAAAACTGTACTCTTTTTGCCGTTTCTTATGTTTCTTGTTTTTTTACAAATAAACAATTTAAATTTTTTTAAAGCAAAAAATATTTTTTTTCAACGTTATTTTTTCTATAACTGCGAAACTGTTGATTAGATTGAGAAATAGTGTAGGACTAGATTAAAGGAATTATAATTTTTAATTTTTCTAAGTTTATTCGAACAAAAACGGATATCATCTCGAGTAATGATGACATATACAGACAACTGACTATTTTTAAGGTACAAAGTGGTTTTTATCAGCATGGCCACAATTTTGCAAAATGTTGTTAGTGTAAAATTTGGAGGCCCTTGAAGTTATGCTGGAAAAAGTGAATTGAAGTTATGCTGGAAAAGTGATAAGTATTTTTTTTTTTCAAAAAACCAGGAAAATCTGAGAATGGGTAAAAATTAATTTTTTTAAAAAATTTGACTTCATACCGATCAACTCAGTAGACTTGCCCTAACCAATACGATTTACTAGAACGTTGATACAAACATGTCATGCCAAAAACCACAACATTGTTATTTGCGTTGCGCGTGCCTTAGTTTTACCATTCCCTCATACATATGAATATTACCCACTGATACTTGAATATACTTGCTATTGACATTTAAGATAAGAGAGTTATAGAGCAAGGGATGGATTAATGCTTGATTGGTTGTATGGATGAATGGCTACTGAAGTTGTTTGCAATCACATGCACTCTGACAACGATATTCCCAATAGTACAAGGATAACAAGCGATGTGTATTAACATAAAACTATAGTACAGAACTAAAGTTATTAAACCATTTTTGTTTTTCTTTAAATAATTTTAAGAACAAGGCTTGATATAAATTATAACGTAATATAAGGGCTGCATTTTTTAAACAGAATGTGTTGTGTCAATATAATAAGGCTAATCAAGAGCAAATGAAAATGATGCCTTTTAAACGTTTCATACATGTTACGAAGACCAGCGTTAGGGCGAGTTTTATAGTCATCATCATTGATATATTCATTTAGCCAAAATGATATTTCGGGTCTAAGCAATATACGGCAAATCTGCTAATTGTTAGAAGACATTTAAATAGTGAAATTCGAGCACTTTGGCCTAATTTTTAAGTGGAAAATCATCTGTGATCAACGATCAAACATAATTTAAACTCTGCATTTTTAGGTTAATAGTTAATTGCTGTTTAAACAGCCAAAGTTGGGCATTTAAACTATGATCAAGTGACCACATGATTTTGGCATAAAACAACAAGAAGAACAAACACAACATCCTAGTTGAAATGACAATGAAAACGTATCATTTATCTCGTAGTGCAGTTAGAACTTTAGTTCTGTTCAAATATTCTCCAATTTCATTAAATATTTTGTATTTTACACTTCACATTTGTGTTGCAAATGGCGTCAGATTGCTGCATCGTAACGATGAGCCGATAGATGTGTGAATACCGGTTTTTTTTTGTAGCATTTGCCACTGTTGCCACATGGTAGTAAGATTATTTCACAAAGCAGTGAACAACCCTTTTCGGATTTCAGATCATCGACATCGACATCGACAACGACATCGACATCGACAACGACATCGACATCGACATCGACATCGACATCGACATCGACATCGACATCGACATCGACATCGACATCGACATCGACATCGACATCGACATCGACATCGACATCGACATCGACATCGACATCGACATCGACATCGACATCGACATCGAATCGACATCGACATCGACATCGACATCGACATCGACATCGACATCGCCCATCGACCATCGACTTCACTCTCCCTACTCCTACTCCTACTCCTACTCCTACTCCTACTCCACTCCTACTCCTACTCCTACTCCTACTCCTACTCCTACTCCTACTCCTACTCCTACTCTACTCTACTCCTACTCCACTCCTACTCCTACTCCTACTCCTGCTCCTACTCCTACTCCTACTCCTACTCACTCTACTCCTACTCTACCCACTCCTACTCTACTCCTACTCCTACTCCTACTCCTACTCCTACTCCTACTCCTACTCCTACTCCTACTCCTACTCTACTCCTACTCCTACTCCTACTCCTACTCCTACTCCACTCCTACTCCTACTCCTACTCCTACTCCTACTCCTACTCCTACTCCTACTCCTACTCCTACTCCTACTCCTACTCCTACTCCTACTCCTACTCCTACTCCTACTACTACTCCTACTCTTACTCCTACACCTACTCCTACTCCTACTCCTACTCCTACTCCTACTCCTACTCCTACTCCTACTCCTACTCCTACTCCTACTCCTACTCCTACTCCTACTCCTACTCCTACTCCTACTCCTACTCCTACTCCTACTCCTACTCCTACTCCTACTCCTACTCCTACTCCTACTCCTACTCCTACTCCTACTCCTACTCCTACTCCTACTCCTACTCCTACTCCTACTCCTACTCCTACTCCTACTCCTACTCCTACTCCTACTCCTACTCCTACTCCTACTCCTACTCCTACTCCTACTCCTACTCCTACTCCTACTCCTACTCCTACTCCTACTCCTACTCCTACTCCTACTCCTACTCCTACTCCTACTCCTACTCCTACTCCTACTCCTACTCCTACTCCTACCCTACTCCTACTCCTACTCCTACTCCTACTCCTACTCCTACTCCTACTCCTACTCCTACTCCCTACTCCTACTCCTACTCCTACTCCTACTCCTTCTCCTACTCCTACTCCTACTCCTACTCCTACTCCTACCTACTCCTACTCCTACTCCTACTCCTACTCCTACTCCTACTCCTACTCCTACTCTACTCCTACTCCTACTCCTACTCCTACTCCTACTCCTACTCCTACTCCTACTCCTACTCCTACTCCTACTCCTACTCCTACTCCTACTCCTACTCCTACTCCTACTCCTACTCCTACTCCTACTCCTACTCCTACTCCTACTCCTACTCCTACTCCTACTCCTACTCCTACTCCTACTCCTACTCCTCCTACTCCTACTCCTACTCCTACTCCTACTCCTACTCCTACTCCTACTCCTACTCCTACTCCTACTCCTACTCCTACTCCTACTCCTACTCCTACTCCTACTCCTACTCCTACTCCTACTCCTACTCCTACTCCTACTCCTACTCCTACTCCTACTCCTACTCCTACTCCTACTCCTACTCCTACTCCTACTCCTACTCCCACTCCGACACCACAAATAATCAAAACGTATTTAAATTTTGTATCTAATTGATAAGAAGCATTCGTACATACATCCTCTGATATGTCTAGTTTACCTAGAGGCAAAATATTACGCACTTATTTGTTTTCCACAGAATTCTTGGCATATTGAGAATGAATAATTTGGTCAACAGTACAGAATTAAAGTAAGGTTTGCTATGAGTATCATGACTTTAATTGTGCAATGCACTTACTAATCTCTTGGAAAAGAAAACAATAGACTGCCAGCTATAGTCCGTATCGTTATGCTGCTGAGCATGTGGTTAGATCATTAGCCAACGGCGGTTACACACTTTTTCAAAAACGTGATGACATATCACAGCTTATGAGAAAACAAAGCGGACCGAAGAACTTTGCAATAAACTGAATGAAATTTCACATAATGAGCCATACAGCAGGGTACACAATGAGCCACAGATTACAGCCAAATGAGTAGCTCAACTATTGGCAGTTTATGAATACTCTCAACTTTTCAAAGGGATGGCAGCTTTACTGTTAAAAATGGTTATAAGCATCGATGTTGATGACATTGAGTTAGGAGAATTCTATTTCAGTTCTAAGTTCGTTAACTAATTTGTTTGGAAAATGCAAGCCCACCACACACGCCAAGCATTTAAGGGAATGAATGAAATAAAACCCCATTGGGAGTATGCATTTCATCTTGACTGTTTTGAGTAACTATGATTTTATTTCGAATGAATGAAAAGATAAGGGATAATACACACATATGTAATTCATTCGCAAATTCATTTTGAAAATGGGATTTTTGTTTTATTATTGACGACACCCAAATGTTACAGCGACCACGACTTACGAATATTTACACAGAATGTTAGGACTCTATATATCTATATAGATCCGGTGCAAGACTCCAATTGACAGATGTCCTCGAAAGTTATAAGGATCATACCAATGTGACTTTAGGCCTGGCAAATCGACAACTAAACAGATTTTCACGTTACGCCAAATTCTAGAGAAAACCCACGAAAACGAAATCGACTCCTATACCTATTTGTCGATAGCCCGTTAAGGGTGAAACTCTACGAAGCAATGTCTGATCTTGGTATTCCTGCAAAACTCATACGCCTTTGCAGCATGACCTTGACAAACACCAAATACGAAGTCAAAGTTGGTGAGGATCGTACCGAACCTTTCGAAACTAAACGAGGTCTCAGGAAAGGCGACATTTTATCGCGCGATCTCTTTAACATCTTAATGCAGATCATTATGAGAAAAGCTACACTCAACATTAATAACACAATCAGCAGCAAGAGTCACATGCTGCTCGCATATGCTGACGATATCGATATCATTGGGCGCACAATGAGATAAGTTACTGCGTTTTTTTTCCAGAAAGTGGGTCTGACGGTAAATGAGGGCAAGACAAAATGAATGGTTTCAACGAGCAGGGCGGCCACGCGGTTAGACCAAAGCGTGAACCCTGAAAACCATTATAATTTTGGGCTTGTGGTCGAATTTATATACCTCGGACCTGCCGTAAACAAAAACAAGAACGTTTCCCTTGAGATCAAGCGGAGAATTGTGTTTGCGAATAGATGTTATTTTGGGATAAGCAAGCACTTACGAGATAAAGCCCTCTCTCGTTTAACAAAAGTCCAGCTATACCAGATTCTTACAACCTGTCTTGTTTTCTGGCGCAGAATCCTTGGTCTTATCGCAAGCAGACGAACCGTCTTTAGGAGTAAATAAATAAATAAATGGTTTCCCATTACATCCCGTGAAGGGACTGGGGAGAACTTCTCACAATCACTGAGCTGTGCGCTTTCCAGTTTTCACTCACTGATTGGGACCTACAGTTTTACACCGATTCCGAACGGTAATTTGAGAAGCTTTTTCATGGCTAGATACTCGATAGTGTCGCCGTCACTATGCGAGGTGACCGCCGCCGAAAGAAAATTTGAAGGTGGTCAGAGCCGGGTTCGAACCCAGGATCTCATGTACAAGAGCCGCGCACACTAACCATTGCACCACCGACGGCCACTTTAGGAGTATTCGAGAAAAAAATACTCTGAAAATCTATGGGCCTATAGTGCACAACGGCGAGTATCGGTGACACATGAACCATGACCTGTATGAGCTATATCCCGACATTGACATAGTTAAGCGGATCAGAATAACGCAATTGCGCTGGTTAGGCTATGTCAGTACATGTCAGTAGAATGGATGAAGACGAACCAGCACGAAGGGTTTTCTAAACCGAACTCGAAGGAAGGCGCAAAATAGGTATACCAACACCTTGATGGAGGGATCAAGTTAACGAATCCCTGCCTACACTTAGTGTTGCCAACTGGAGAGACGAAGCTAAAGATCGAAACGGTTGGCGAAATATATTATCTTAATTTTGTAAAGTACCTGACCTCCGGGGTTGTTCTAGACCGGATAAGTAAGTAAGTAGCCGGCAGAAATTCGAAGAATCTAGTCGCTGCAAGGTGTGACAACACCCCTGCGTCTTGCTGATGTGGAACAAAGTGTGGACAAGGCCGCGACAATTTCAATTCGTCCTCGTGAACACCAATTGAACCTTTCCTGCATAATCATTCAGCGGATTTTAACAAAAGAAATACAAAAATTATTAAAAAAAATTTAGTTACAGTGTTTTATTTATAAATGCACTAAAAACTAGAAAATAATTTTTCTCTTAGCCTCAATAA